>MUZC01002185.1:328858-367394 GCA_002072015.1 Radix auricularia
CCCCCCCCCCCCCAAAGTCCACTACCATCACTTGCCAACCATAAACTGTGATTTCCCGACTCTAGAGTTAGTCATATAGGAGGAAAGAACAGACAGAAGACACATTTTAATTTTGTTTCAAAATGGTTCCATCTGACTATTGAGTGACCTCTTTGATCTTCACACGCCCATCGAGTGACCTCTTTAATCATCACACACTTACCTTGTGACAGCAATGGCTAACAGGATCAAATTTGATGCAATTATGGCTGAAGCATTAACAAACTGTCTTATTCGACAAAGAAGGGGCTGGTTAAAGTCCCAGAAATTGTAGGAATCGTAAATTTCACCTGAAAAATATCCAAATTAATTATTTTCCACTTTTCATTAAATTCGAATATATCGATGACTTATGATTACCTCACAACATTTTTCTATGACATTTATTTTGTAACAAAGTTAAGAGGTAAGTACATGTATAAGAAACTCAAATTCAAAGTCTATAAAATACGATTAAAATTAACACACATACAAAATGTACCGTTGTGTACTTTATACAAACATTATACATGAAAATTATTAGTCTATCTTTTAAATTACAAAGGATCTTTCTGTATAGAAGATTATTTTGTCCTACGCTTATTTGTATCGTGAATAACTGCTTAATCTTCTCTGCGAATCGGGCTGAAGGTGTGGTATTTTGAATCATTGAGTACAATATTTGAGGCCTGATACAGTCCGAGTTTGGTCCACCGACGCCGTGGTCATTATATTGACCTCGGTACTAGATGATTGGTGGCAGACGTCATTATTGAAATGAATGAGAAGGTTTTTGTCATTGTCCAGTTGCACGTCTCAAACATCTGTTTTTGTCACTGTCCAGTTGCTCGTCTCAAACATCTGTTTTTGTCCCTGTCCAGTTGCTTGTCTCAAACATCTGTTTTGTCACTGTCCAGTTGCTCGTCTCAAACATCTGTTTTTGTCACTGTCCAGTTGCACGTCTCAAAAATCTGTTTTTGTCACTGTCCAGTTGCACGTCTCAAACATCTGTTTTTGTCACTGTCCAGTTGCACGTCTCAAACATCTGTTTTTGGCATTGTCCAGTTGATAGTCTCAAACATCTGTTTTTGTCATTGTCCAGTTGCTCGTCTCAAACATCTGTTTTTGTCACTTTCCAGTTGCACGTCTCAAACATCTGTCTTTGTCATTGTCCAGTTGCACGTCTCAAACATCTGTTTTTGTCACTGTCCAGTTGCTCGTCTCAAACATCTGTTTTTGTCACTGTCCAGTTGCACGTCTCAAACCTCTGTTTTTGTCATTGTCCAGTTGCACGTCTCAAACATCTGTTTTTGTCACTGTCCAGTTGCACGTCTCAAACATCTGTTTTTGTCACTGTCCAGTTGCTCGTCTCAAACATCTGTTTTTGTCACTGTCCAGTTGCACGTCTCAAACATCTGTTTTTGTCACAGTCCAGTTGCACGTCTCAAACATCTGTTTTTGTCATTGTCCAGTTGCACGTCTCAAACATCTGTTTTTGTCACTGTCCAGTTGCACGTCTCAAACATCTGTTTTTGTCGCTGTCCAGTTGCTAGTCTCAAACATCTGTTTTTGTCACTGTCCAGTTGCACGTCTCAAACATCTGTTTTTGTCATTGTGCAGTTGCTCGTCTCAAACATCTGTTTTTGTCCCTGTCCAGTTGCTTGTCTCAAACATCTGTTTTTGTCACTGTCCAGTTGCTCGTCTCAAACATCTGTTTTTGTCACTGTCCAGTTGCACGTCTTAAACATCTGTTTTTGTCACTGTCCAGTTGCACGTCTCAAACATCTGTTTTTGTCACTGTCCAGTAGCACGTCTCAAACATCTGTTTTTGTCATTGTCCAATTGCACGTCTCAAACATCTGTTTTTGTCACTGTCCAGTTGCTAGTCTCAAACATCTGTTTTTTTCACTGTCCAGTTGCTCGTCTCAAACATCTGTTTTTGTCACTGTCCAGTTGCTCGTCTCAAACATCTGTTGTTGTCACTGTCCAGTTGCATGTCTCAAACATCTGTTTTTGTCACTGTCCAGTTTGCACGTCTCAAACATCTGTTTTTGTCATTGTCCAGTTGCTAGTCTCAAATATCTGTTTTTGTCATTGTCCAGTTGCTCGTCTCAAACATCTGTTTTTGTCACTGTCCAGTTGCACGTCTCAAACATCTGTTTTTGTCACTGTCCAGTATCACGTCTCAAACATCTGTTTTTGTCATTGTCCAGTTGCTAGTCTCAAACATCTGTTTTTGTCCCTGTCCAGTTGCTCGTCTGAAACATCTGTTTTTGTCACTGTCTAGTTGCACGTCTCAAACATCTGTTTTTGTCACTGTCCAGTTGCTAGTCTCAAACATCTGTTTTTGTCACTGTCCAGTTGCACGTCTCAAACATCTGTTTTTGTCACTGTCCAGTTGCTAGTCCCAAACATCTGTTTTTGTCACTGTCCAGTTGCACGTCTCAAACATCTGTTTTTGTCCCTGTCCAGTTGCTCGTCTCAAACATATGTTTTTGTCACTGTCCAGTTGCTAGTCTCAAACATCTGTTTTTTTCACTGTCCAGTTGCTCGTCTCAAACATCTGTTTTTGTCCCTGTCCATTTGCTCGTCTCAAACATCTGTTTTTGTCACTGTACAGTTGCTAGTCTCAAACATCTGTTTTTTTCACTGTCCAGTTGCTCGTCTCAAACATCTGTTTTTGTCACTGTCCAGTTGCACGTCTCAAACATCTGTTTTTGTCATTGTCCAGTTGCACGTCTCAAACATCTGTTTTTGTCACTGTCCAGTTGCACGTCTCAAACATTTGTTTTGTCAATGTCCAGTTGCACGTCTCAAACATCTGTTTTTGTCATTGTCCAGTTGCTCGTCTCAAACATCTGTTTTTGTCACTGTCCAGTTGCACGTCTCAAACATCTGTTTTTGTCACTGTCCAGTTGCACGTCTCAAACATCTGTTTTTGTCACTGTACAGTTGAACGTCTCAAACATCTGTTTTTGTCACTGTCCAGTTGCTCGTCTCAAACATCTGTTTTTGTCATTGTCCAGTTGCTCGTCTCAAACATCTGTTTTTGTCACTGTCCAGTTGCTCGTCTCAAACATTTGTTTTTGTCACTGCACATTTGCACGTCTCAAACATCTGTTTTTGTCATTGTCCAGTTGCTTGTCTCAAACATCTGTTTTTGTCACTGTCCAGTTGCTCGTCTCAAACATCTGTTTTTGTTACTGTCCAGTTGCTCGTCTCAAAAATCTGTTTTGTCATTGTCCAGTTGCTCGTCTCAAACATCTGTTTTTGTCACTGTCCAGTTGCTCGTCTCAAACATCTGTTTTTGTCATTGTCAAGTTGCTCGTCTCAAACATCTGTTTTTGTCACTGTCCAGTTGCTTGTCTCAAACATCTGTTTTTGTCATTGTCCAGATGCTCGTCTCAAACATCTGTTTTTGTCATTGTCCAGACGCTAGTCTCAAACATCTGTTTTTCCATAAATAATTTTTTAAAGTAGTATTTTTATAATGATATCACTTGACGACACATTTTGATTTGTTTAAAATAAAACAACATTTTTCTAGAATATTGAAAGTTAGTTATCATTGAAGTAAAAGTTTAATATTCGGCAATATTAAAAGTTATAACAAAAAGTTCATGTAGAATAGACAGCTATGGTGACCCTGTCATTTGAACGTAAGAGTTGTCCTGTACTATTTAGCATGCCTTCAATTATTATCCAGCAACTTTGACTTCTCCTTGTCACAAACCTACTCTAAACTATAGCAATTATGGAATGTACTTGTTCTCTGTGTCACAAACCTACTATAAACTATAGCAATTATGTAATGTACTTGTTCTCTGTGTCACAAACCTACTCTAAACTATAGCAATTATGGAATGTACTTGTTCTCTGTGTCACAAACCTACTCTAAACTATAGCAATTATGTAATGTACTGTTCCAAGAATATAAACGTTGTTCTCTTAACACTTACAAGGTGTATAAACCGTTTCCTGTTTTCTAACCTGGTTTAACACCTGTGTAATTTATCACTTACCAGGCATAACAACTGTGTCTCGTATCACTTACGTGACATAACACATGTGTACTGTATCACTTATCTTGTACAAAGTCTGTTTCCAGGAAGAGCGCATGCTCGAAGTCACTTCATGCACTGATTTACTTGTTTCCTGTATCACTTACCTGGTATAACACCTGTGTACTGTAACACTTACCTGATATAACACCTGTGAACTGTAACACTTACCTGGTATAACACATGTGTACTGTAACACTTACCTGATATAACACCTGTGTACTGTAACACTTACCTGATATAACACCTGTGTACTGTAACACTTACCTGGTATATCACCTGTGTACTGTATCACTTACCTGATATAACACCTGTGTACTATAACACTTACCTGATTTAACACCTGTGTACTGTATCACTTACCTGGTATATCACCTGTGTACTGTAACAATTACCTGGTATAACTACTGTGTTGGTAACGATGTCGAAGCCGGCCATAGATATAATTAAAATTCTCAGAGGTGTTATTGAAAATCTCTTGGTGTACACAAAGAGAACCATACAGTTCCCCGTGACCCCTACCAGCGCCACCACGGACAAGAACGCCACCGTGGGCGCCATTATGACGTTCGTCTGCCTCTGCAAAAGTTCTAGTATCTCGAAGTCATTCTGTGACGCATTCATGCTGCCCGCTCAATCGCTGACCTGGTGGGCGTTAGAAGTTAGAACAACCTCGTCGCTGGTCAGAGAACGTTTTCACAGAGTGATTGCCAGTCGACCGCCAGTGTCCTTGACACATGTAATACCGCCAACATTTGACGGCTCTCGACTGTGTACACAATTCAATGGCTGGAAATCGCCTCAATTTATTGTCAACATTTATTTGTAATAATACTTTTTGGGGGGGGGGGGGTAAAAAAATTGCGTGCGCGCTTGTGTGTGTATGCGTGCGTGTGTGTGTTTGTGTGTGTATGCGTGCGTGTGTGTGTTTGTGTGTGTGTGTGTGTGTGTGTCAACTTTGTGGATTTATTTTCATGTCTTTCCCGAGTAATAATTTTTGAACCGAAATAGAAACCATGGTTTTAACTGCTTCTGAGTCACACAAAACACACACACTCACACACATATACACACACACACGCACAATCCCACTCAAGCACACAAGTAAGACACGCATAAGTTTATAAAGTGGATATAATTTATTGGAAATCTTGTAACGAGTATTATCGCTAACACAGACAAATAAATAAATAAAACATAATATAAAAAATGATACAATTAAAACGTCTTTGAAAATTGCAAATTGTATCAACTAACTTACATCAACTTACTTACATCAACTTACTTACATCAACTTACTTACATCAATGTTGTAAAGTCTTCCCCCACCCCCCACACTTTTTCACTAGCAACACTCACATTTTCTACTGTCTGGTGATTTCTTTTAACAACAATTTGATGGTCACGTTGTCATGAAGACATAAAAGTTGTATTCTGTTGTGTTGTTTTGTCTTGTCTCAGGGTTTATAACTCGCAAACAGAAACTCTTATTGTCATGAAGCCTTTTGCTTATACATTTCAAGTAATGAACTATCTTTAATTTTATTAGATCTTGAGAATTCGATGGACTTATAATTTTTTTTAAAAACTAGATCGTATGGGTTGAGATAAACTGATTAAGGGTATTGGTAAGGGTTTGATTCGGAGGTCCTAGTGGTCAAAGCCATTTTTGTGTGAGGTTTGAAACATTTAAAAACTAAACGTACCATGGAGTTTGTGTCGACGAACACATGAATCGTGCACGCCGTTTACTAAAAATAATGATGCGCCACCGTTTGGGCCTGCGCAGAAAAGTGCTGCCACTGAACGCTTGTTCCGTTCGGAAGAAGCTCTTGGACTTTAGTTAGAATCTTTCATTGGTTCTCACGTTGTTCGATGACCACTGCGAGTCAATACATCTGAAAAATGATGCCCTTACATACTTAGCTTTTATTACTCGTACTTTGACTTAAGACAAAGTATCAAAGGATACCATGTGCTAAAACTTCTGTTACCTTCGGCTTAATAAAAGTAAAGACAAAAAAAGTAAAGACCATACGCTCACAAAAATCCTGGTTGATTTGCTATCAAAACAATATTCACTCATTTGTTACATACTCCAGGAAACAACAACAACAAAAAACAACAACTTGTCAATATCGTTATTTAAGAATTTCAGTGAAAGGAAAAAAAGGAAGAGGTTAGAATACCCCATTAAGCTTTCCCGGTTCAAACTTTAGTATTCCTAAGAGGAGTGAAATGTCATCGAACTGTTTTGACATATCAATGTCCGGATCATTTCACGAAACGTTACCAGATATCATAAAAAGTTTGATGGCGATTGTTGAGCTGACCATAGCAGGGAATATAACTGTTAGTGACAGGGAGGGAAAGCCAACAAGGCAAACCAGAATGGCTAGCAATGAATCAAGTTTTATGACAGTGTGCACATCTACACAACGCAGCACCATGTGCACCGCACCGAGATGCACTGGTATCTTATATGCTCCAGTTACTCTCAATAACTATAAAATTATGAGCAAATATTAAGTTCCATAAACAATACTTCATATGTTTTTTGGTGACACAATCAGTTTGAAAAAAAAAAAAGAAAGCTCTGTCACATAAACATTTTTCATTAAATTGTTTAACTTCATTTCTTTTAAAAATACTTATGGAAATACTTTGATATTTTCAGAAATACTTTCCAATGTTTTCCTATGTTTTGAAAGATAAGAGTTTAAATAGTAATTTGAAAGATTCTCTTCTAAATTTCAGATTATACAAACAGTAGATGATGGGGTTGGCGCAACTGTTGAGCAGATATGATCTCCAGAACAGATAGTACACCGATAGTGATGCATCACTTTGTGACGCAAAGCCACCTGGGATGGCATACTTGAACAACTCCAAACAGACGAACGGTAGGTATGTGAATATGAAGACCAAGCTCATGGCCAGTAGCATTCTCGTTGTCCGGTCAAAGGAGCGTGATGTATGGACGCATTTAACTCTAGCTGTGTGAAACTGTTTGGGCCTGAAGCTGTCTTTATACTTTCTTTGTTGGCGAAGATCGTGCTTTATGTTCTGATTGCGCTGAAGTGAACTGCTTGGTGTTTCCACCAAGAGTGATATCCCATCGTCTGATATGGTGGAATTTCTTGAAGTCCAATGTCCTGGGTGTGGTCTGAGCATTGTTGGCAATAACTCGATAGTTGTGGATGCTCGAATGGGTTGACTAGAGGCCTCTTTGTGTGGAAACGTATTTAGTCTTTCTCTCATGCAATCTTCCACTGTCGAAATGATATTGTCACGTTCCTGACCTTCTAAGCTGACGACCTCGTCATTTTGTATTTCTGAGTTGTTGATTTCTGATTTATGTGTTTCTGCGTTGGTCGTATCAGCTGTATGTGTTTCCGCGTTGGGCGTGTCAGCTTTATGTGATTCTGAGCTTGTCATTTCAAATTTATATCTTTTTGAGTTGGTATTTTCAGCTTTATGTATTTCTGCGTTTTTTAATTCATCTTTATTTGCTTCTGCATATATTATGTCAGCCTTATGTGCTTCTGATATGTTCTGAAGCTCTTCGCAAATATGAAACCGTCTTTTGTGGGTATTAATTTTCTGGTGTTCAGAAATCATGTTATCCCCTGCAACAAGTCCACTTCTGTCATGTTTGCAATTGGTCGAAGATTCGTTTCGCACTTTTGTCAGCGTTAACATTCTCATTTCCTCTAATGCTTTTTGTCTTTGCTCTTCTGCACCATCCGTATCGCTAGAGCCAATGTCACGCTCAGGCAGAATACTTGTGAAGTTAAAGGCTTCAATCCCTTCGGTTATAATAGATGTTGCTAGATCTCCTGTGTCGAGGTCCCTGGAAGTTGAATTGGTTTCTGCTACTTTCGATGTGTTTATTTTGATGGTGCCCGTCTTGTCGGAAATGTTAAATCTAGATGATGCCATCAGAGATCGCTCGTGTCTCCAGGTCTTGGCTCCTATGAGAGCGTAGAGAACCACCATTGGAATACAACACGATAAAAACAGCAGCAGGAAAAAGCCTGAGTGAATCATTGGCCATTTGGTCTGAATGTAGCTGTCGTCAATCGAACAGACGTAACCTTTGACCCCTGGGTGACGGGTCTTCTTACTCTGACGACCGTTGAGGACACCGTACCCTGCAGAGAAGACCAACGGTAATCCGACGACAAATATCATGCTTATCTTCACATGGGTCATGTTGACCTGTGTAGAGAAGGGTCGACACACTTTTCTGTACCTGGAACAAAAATGCAACGGGATGTTTTTGGAGAAGGTAACAGCTGAGTTTATTGTAAAAGAGAGTTTGCGACTTCAAGGGCTTAACTAAATTACTCCATATTACAGTTTTCTGTGTCTAGGAACTCATCTCATGGTAATAACCAACGAAAAGAATTAAATTATACTAGCAATTTACCCGCGCTTTGCTGCGGAAATTAGGACTTCAAATAGCCTTGAGAACCCGCCTAACTCCAATTCAAAACACCTATTGATTTTTATTTGAATCCAGATGGATTCAGGCTCCTACGTACACAAGAACTTGGAGATTTAAAGATGTGTCTTTTTTATATACCCCCCTAGTGAGAGATGATCTAATATTTTTGCCTCTTACCATCGCGGGGGGGGGGGGGGGGGGGGGGGCGTTCACCGATTCCCAAATTTTTTTGTTTTTTCCTCNGAGAGGGGGTACTCAACAACTTCCAAAAGTTTTAAGTTTCTACCTACACGGAAACTTGGAGAATTATTGTTGATTCAGTTTTCAATAGCTCATTTTAGGTGGAAAAAAAAAGTTTTGGGCCCCCGCGACCCATGAGAGGAATTTTTAAAAAATATTTTTTTCCTTGTCTACCTACACGGGAAATAAGATGTTTTATTTTTGTAAATCTCAAATAAGAAAAAAAAACGTTTTTTGGGCCCGGCCTCCATAAGTGTGTATTTCAAAATTGTTTTACACCGACTTTCGTCGTGAGATGGTAATTAATTTCCCAAGGTTTCATGCTCCTACCTACATTGAAAATTGGAGAATTGGTGATGAGTCGGTCTATAATATAAAAAAATTATATTTGGGCCCCTGGTCCCCCATTAGTGCGAATTTTAACATTCTTTTTTGCCAATTTTTGTCGGGAGATTGTACTTAACAATTTCCCAAAGTTTCATTCTTCTACCTACACGGGAAATTGACAAATGAGTGCTTTTCTGTTTTTATATAGTATATATTTGGAAAAAACTACACTTGGGCCCCGGGTCCCCAGTAAAGGATATTTGAAATATTTTCAACCTGCTACCATCGCGAATGTGAATTTAGCAACTACCCAACGTTTTATGTGTCTACCTACACGGGCAATAAGTGAATTATACATATTGAATTTTTTAAAATCTTATATAAAAAAATAATAAGTTTTTGGGGCCCCGGCCCACATGAGTGTGTATTTTAAAAAATTTTTTACACCAACTTTCGTCGTGAGAGGGTAATTAACAATTTCCCAAAGTTTCATGCTCCTACCTACACAGAAAATTGGAGATTTGGTGATGAGTCGGTTTTTATTAAAAGAAAAACTATATTTGGGCCCCTGGTCCCCCATGAGAAGGAATTTTAACATTCTTTTTTGCCAATTTTTGTCGGGAGCGTATACTCAAATTTATTAATTTTTTTTTACCAAAGTTGCATGCTTCTACCTACACGGGAAATAGGAAAATTGGTGATTTTCAATTTTTATAGATCAAATATAAGAAAACAAATGTTTTTGGGCCCCCGGCCGGACATGACCGAGATTTTTAAAATTCGTTTTGGCCAATTTTCGTAGTGAGAGGGTACCCAACAACTTCCCAAAGTTTCATGCTTCTACCTACTCGGGAATTTAGAGATTTATTGATAAGTTTGTTTTTAATATAAGAAAATCTTTATTTGGGCCCCCGGTTCATCACAAGAGGGAATTTTAACATTCTTTTCCCCAATTTTTGTCTTTTTTGTTTTTCCAAAGTTTCATGCTTTTACCTATACGTGAAATAGGAGAATTAGTGATTTTCAATTTTTATAAAGCTCATATAAGGAAAAACGGTTTTTGGGGCCACGGCCCCCATGAGTGGAAAAATTAACTCTCTTTTCTCCAATTATAATTGGTAGCATGTACTTAACAAATTACCAAAGTTTCATGCTTCTACCTACACGGGAAATAGGAAAATTGGGGATTTTCAATTTTTATAGAGCCCAAATAAGGATGAAAATGTTTTTGGGCCTCCGGCCCCACGTGAGCGAGATTTTTAAAATTCCTTTTCGCCAATTTTCGTCGTGAGAGGGTAGCCAACAACTTCCCAAAGTTTCATGCTTCTACCTACACGGGAAGTTGGAGAATTAATGAGTCAGTCAGTCAGGGCTTTCCCTTTTATTAAAAAAAAAAATTAAATAGCCCTTATAGACCATAAAGGTCCATGGGAGCAAGTGAAGTAGCGTTCACAAGTTTCATCGACCACTAAAGAGCATGGGATTGTGTGGTTAGCACAATGCCCCGGGGGCCTTGCCAGATCCGCGGTTTCGAACCCGCGACACGAGTTCTTGCTGCGGTTCGGTAGTCCAGCTCGCTACAACTTAGACCACCGCGCCCCTTTCCCTTTTATTAGTATAGATTATAACTTTCATCACTAGCTTTGCTAAACATTAATACATGACTACGGCTAGTAAATGTCTGACGGCATTGAGCTGAAATAACTTGAAAAGCTAAAATCTTGATTAGCTAGACGTAACATTACTAGCTAAGCTAAAACTAACATTGCTGTCCTAGTTCTAAACAATAAAATTACAAATTTATTTAAAGCTAATATTACTAGTTTAATTAAAACTAACATTACTAGCTTAATTAAAATTACCATTACTAGTTTAATTAAAACTAACATTACTAGTATAATAAAACTAAAACTAACATTATTAGCTTAATTAAACTAACATTACTGGCTTAATTAAAACTAACATTACTAGATTAATTAAAAGTAACATAACTAGTTTATTAAAACTAACATTATTAGCTTAATTAAAACTAACATTACTGGCTTAATTAAAGCTAAAATTACTATCTTAGTTCAATTTCAAAAAATAAAATTACTACCATATTCAAAACTAACAATACTAGTAAAGTTAAGACTAATATTACTAGCCAAGTTAAAACTAACAATATTAGTAATGTTAAAAAGTAATATTACTAACCAAGTTAAAACTAACAATACTAGTAAAGTTAAAACTAATATTAGTAGCCAAGCTAAAACTTAAAATTCTAGTAGAGTTAAAACTAATATTAATAGCTGAGTTTCATTGATAACATCACTAGTTAATTTAAAACTATTAATATTAAGTTCAAACTAAAATTACTAGCTAACTTGAAAATGTGCATTACTAACTAAATTTAAAGCCAAACTTTACCAACTAACCTACGTTAAAGTATTAAGTATCATTGGCCTATGTAAACAATGCCTACCTGGCTACCGCTATAGCCAATAGAAGCAGTGCAGACGACATTGAAATGCTTGAGTTTGCAAAACGTCGAGCTTTGCACAAATATGGATGATTGTAGTCCCACCAATGAAATATGTCAGACACGTCCCCTGAAATCAAACAAGTCATGAAATATGTCAGACACGTCCCCTGAAATCAAACAAGTCATGAAATATTTCAGACACGTCCCCTGAAATCAAACAAGTCGAACATCAAGATCAGATGGAGACATCCGTCACGTACGTCACAATGGTCAATTTTAAGCATTTTTTTTAACAGCAAGTAGTAAGTAGATCTACACGCGGAGTTTTGCTAAATTTTGGGTTTAGTAGTGTTGATAATTATTCATTGAAACCTTTTTTTTTTAAAAATAACTCACAGTTTTTAAAAATACAGTACATTTTTGTAGATTGAGTGAACAGATGACATTCATAGAGCAATCGTAATAGAATCCAGGCTTATTAAATTTGCCAACTCTCAATATAATGTAAATAGAAGCAGATATTACTATAATCATTTGTACTTGTGATAGCGCATGGGTTTCTTTTTTCCACAAAAAAAAAATAAAAAAAAAAATAAAATAATTATTAATGTATTTTTAATACCGTACAGTGTACAGGTGTTGCTCGGGATGCGACTTTGATATGTTCTTAATAGGGCTGTTATCGATTAATTTAAATTTAATCGTTAACTTTTGAAAAATTACCGAATAATTAATCGATAATTTTGATTAAAGCTGAAAATAAGATTATGACGTCATTAAACTGAACATTTCATTAAATGCCAATTGCTTAAGTATTTAATAAAAAAGATGATATTTTTTAGGATATATTTATATTCTATATTTAATTAAAAGTAGTTCGCTTGAATGTCAATGAATTTTAATTTTGTTTTTTTGTTAATTAAGTAAAAACAATGTTTATTTTTTAAAATATCATTCTCCTTATAAAAACTGCTTATTTTAAAGTTTAATAAATCAAAACAATTGTTGAAAAATGTTTCTATAATTTCAATCTCTATTTTATCGATTAAAATAATTTTAAGCTGTAAAACATTTTACCGATTAATCGAGAAATTAATCGTTAATTTCCGCAGCCCTAGTTCTTAAGGATCGTCGTAACCCGAATTTCAGGGAAAGTCGAAAAACTAAAAAAATAATATATATACAGTAAACTACATAGATCTGCAGTGCTATAAAAATGTATCAGTTAATGACATAAAAAGTGATTTACAAAAATAAGACAATCCCATGCCACTTGGAAAAATAAAGTTAAGAAGAAAACACAAATAAAAAAACAACAGCCGTAAACAAACAAAGTGTTTGACTATAAATTCTTTATATACGAGACTTAAATAAAAGTATGTTCGATATATTACGCACGGCAATCCTATAAATCCAAAATTATAGTTATGTCCCATATATATGATTTATAGTAAAATAACTACAACTGTCTGCCTGCTAGATTACAGCCCAATTTGATCACGGGAAAAGGTTCGTAAAAAATGTTTAATATAGGTCGCAACGCGAGACAGATTACAATTACAGTTCGGGAATTTATTTTAAAAAGTATCGTCAATATATTACGCACCGCACAGCGCTACAAGAAAGTATTAAAAATGCCGTTCAATGAATAAGCAAAGGGACACTCTACCACAAAAATTAACATGCTGCGCAGTTATAAATGGAGATAATCTAAAATTTAATTAATTTGATTAAAATAGATTCGATAATTCTAAAATTTTAATAGATTATTTTTTTATAATCACCACGAGTTTGCCTGCAAAATTTCAGCTTTCTAGCTTACGATGAAGTGGGTTGAAAATTGGTTCAAGCAGACAACACAAGTTAATATAAAGGATTTAATAAAAAGACGGAATGACGCTCAATATATTTTTGAAACAAATATTTTTATGGGACGCATACTTAGCCATGAAACTGCGTAAGTGGGTATCGGCGTGCACGTTTATTTACACAGATTATAAAATATGATTTTCAAATTATTTTTTTTTAAAATTTCACATTCGACACAACGAGATCGAACCGTTTCTCATTTCCAAGAAAAACAACCATATATTTTGAAAAGAAAGCTGATAGAGACAAATAATTCTTTTTTTTTCCATAAAGACGATACTTCTAAAATTATATAACACTAATTTTGCCTTTAATGCCAATGAATGAAGTAACACATTAATAAAATTAATTTCCTAATCCTCGACCGCAATTAAATGTTGCTTCCATAATAAATATTGTTCAATCTTTTATTGAAACTTCTTGTATTCTTAGCTGTGTGTCAACATGAAGGTGAAAACTGAATCAAATGTGATTAATTTCATTGCTATGTATGTAATGTATTTTGTCGAAACTTTACCAGGAATAATGATGAGATTGGCCATAAGATCGTACACTGCCGCCATCTTTACGTATGTCCTCAAGGGTGATGTGGAAAATCTACGAGAATATACAAAAATGACCAAAGGGTTCAAGATGACCCCTATGATGAACACCAGGCACAGGAACAGAATGGACGGCAACATGATGATGGTCATCTGGTGTTGGATGTCTGCCAGAATAAGTCTTCTCTCCTGGTCGGAGTAATTACGTCCCTTGAATACAGAACTGGTTCCGTTTAACATTGTCGTCTTCTGCACTACTCAACAGAAAGTCAAATTGAATAATTTTGGAATACACATCAAAATATTTCAGCTTTATTACACGGAATACATATCTGAAGACAAAGTGTTTTTGTGTGTGTCAAACCTTTTTTTTCCAGTTTAAAATTTCGAGTTATATGGATCATGTCCGAATCGATATTCTTTTAAACTCAAGGACATGACTTGTATCAACAACCTTCAATCAGATTTCCTTGATATCTTTCTTCCGTTGAAACATGGAGTCACTGGCTCTTCGTGATTCATCGAAACATTGATATAACCGGTGATGCATCTTAAATCGATGATAGCTGTAATCTATATAACTTTCAACAATCTGCTAGTTGCCATTATAAATCAAGTGTTTAAATGAAGAAATCTTTGAGAGAAGCTGACGTCTTTGTTAGTACTCTCTGAGTTAGGCAATGAGAAATAAGTTCTATTTTGTAGGTATCAAAATGTACCAAGGAATCACATTAAGCCAAAACTCGTGTTAGAATTTCGTCACGCGGGGATTTCCGGGTTCAAAAGGTTTATCTAAGTTTAAAAATGCGATTGTGGACTTTAATTTGATGGCCGGGGAGATACACGGTTGTCTGTTCCATCTGATTACTATCTCGCCTGGATCTAATTTCGCGATGAGTGACGTCATCGAGCTTCCCATAACGCCGCGGGTCAGCCTTCCAAGTTTTCACGATGCCGATCATTTGATAACTGCAGCATTGAGGGAAGGGAAGCTATTCTCATTTGACAAATTTTGAAAGACTTGATGTTTCGACCAAAACTGTTAATTCTTATTTATGTTTTTGCAAGAGATGCACACATTCGATGGATGGAGCAGCGTTCATGGTGAGTCATGTTCGGGGGTTTATTAAACTGAGTTGATCTTGATTGAAAATTATTATCGTATTAAAATTAAACATAGATTGGGAGCATGGCTTGCAGGCTTCCAGTTGAAATACGGGACTCTATCTGATTCATTGGGTAGATGTCTACTGTCAGGTAACGTTGTCTAGGGGTGCAGGTCCGAAGGCTCACACACCAACTGGCGTACAGTAATGAACTCAAGTCCTTTTACTAAAACAATCTTTATTGTCATGGGTGTCCACTTGTCACATTATATGTACAACTGTATCAAGCGCTACCATATCTCATGCCTTCAGTCCAACCCACTGACCAAGAGCATTTCCCGTCCGCTCAGTTCACCTGTCTTTTCTAACCTGCCTCTCCTACAACGCACCTCAACTTTCTGTGTCAAGTCTACTTCTGTGCTCCATGCACATTAACTTCGACTTGTCTTCTCCCCACCGAGACACACCCGAGTTATCCCCCGTGGGCCTGGACTGACCTTGCACGGATCCTGATCAACGCCCCCATATGATTCTCGCTCACAAAACATCAACAACCTGAGCTTGCGGCCAGGCAGAATATAACTTTAACAAACAGTGATTCTCATACCCCTGACATGTCCACCCACTTCCCTTATATTCTATTCCCAAGTAGAATCTTTTATTTACAGCAACATAAAAAAAAATAGTCAGGGTATGGAATCACTGCACATCATAATACATTCTCATATACTTCATTAACACAATTCTCAAAGCGAATTCATAGGCAGAGTGCAATGTTCATAATCATAATTCTAATTATATATTCATAATAATCTCATGGCAAACTCGTCATGAGAACTATCCTCATTAATACATTAACATAATACATACAATATACTTATATTCATATATACACGATCTCAGGGAAAAACAAAAAACAAAATATTTTTACAAATTAAGAAACACCAAAAAAAAAAACTTCTAGTGCTTGTTACCTGCATGGGACCTTTCTACTGGAGCACTTTATGCTCCTGTATAATCACCCTCCTATGAATCTTTATAGTCCCCATAGAGGGACCTGTTACGGAGCAGTCATTGCTCCCCTATGCATCTTTAATTTTCCCATAGAGGGACTCCACATGTATCTTTAATGTCCGCATGGTGCGTGGGACTCGTGTGTCATGGAGGATCTCCGATCCATCCATACCCAACTATATAATTCATCTTAAACTTAAGCAATAATATAATAACCATCCACAAACTCAAATCATTAGCAAATTCTCAAACATCTGCGTCATAATAATCATAAAAAATCAATATTTCATAAAAGTCATTAATCTCATGGAAAAAATCTAATATCATAAAAAAAATGTCCTGAGGTCTCCAGCCTCCCAAAAATTATATCCTAAAAATCATAGCCATTGGTCTTGATGGTGGTATACATCTTTTGTCCCCAATCTTGAACAAAAGGCGACCCAAGTTACCACTGTGCAGACTTATATGTACTAACGCAAGCCTAGACTGCATTTCCCACATGGCTATTTTAAAACTCCAACTGGTGTCAACATAAATCCCGACATCCTTTAAACTCGACTTCATTAAATCTAGAGTTCCCCTTTGTTTCTATTAATACCCCAACGCACCAGCTATTTCTAAACACATGGCTAAAACTGTCCTGTGAGTATTTGTCGGACAAGGTTTTTTTCCTGGCCCTTCTTGACCCTACCGTTTCACCAACCATGTCCATGTGTAACTCGGTGTTTGTCTTGATGTGTTTATGGAGGTCATAAGCGTCACCCTTGTCTCGCCGTTCAAACAATGTTTCTTCTGTAACTTCTCTACAACTTCATCTTTATCAGTCAACGTCTCCCTGTTATATTTTGGTTCGCTATGACTAAATTAAACTCCATCTCTGCTAGCTTTTCATCTTTACCCTTGAACATACTTATCAAACTGGAATACACTTTCACAATTTCAGTGTTGATCATTTTTTCATTCATCGACTCTACTTCTGATTCATCTAGTTTTAATTTATGCTCCCTCTTTATTAGTTCTAATAGCCCATCTTTTTCAACTTCAGACTTCTTCAACTCTGTTATCTTTTGGTTTGCAATGTTCAGGTTTAACTCCATTTCTATAAGTTTTTCATCTTTATTCTGGACTATTTTTAGCACGCTCGAATGCTCTTTCACCATTTTTCATGTTCAAGTTCATGAACTCTACTTCCAATTCATCTGGTTTTAATTTATGCTTTCTAATGTCCTCCTTTGCTGTCTTTCCTTTTCTACGCGTTCCTCTTCTATCAGTCTTCTCCACTCCTCTAACACGAACGTATTTAGCTCTTCTCCCTGTAACTGTAAGGGTTTTCCCACATCTCTCTAAGTTCCGCCATTATTTTATTCCTCACTTCCATTTTTTTTAAAATGTCTAGCTTCCAAAAAAAAAAAATGTTTCTATATTTATTTTCTCAGCAATATCTAACAATGCATACAAATTTTATTATTTTAGACAATATTATTCTAATTAATTAACCTTCTTACTTACAGATTTTTATGAAAACACATACACGTATTTAGCCATAGAATAACAATAAGTTGTCAATTCACACAAAGTTCCTGTCTTAACAGTATATATCGATATTCTTCACAATCCTTGATGGACCTCGAAACAGGCACAGTTCTTTTTGGTTTCTGGTCTTGTATATCCCCTGGGTGTTGTGGTCTCTTGCTGGCACTGTGAAGCACTCTTGGCACTGGCTCCGCGGCTCCTTCCGTCCGGACCCACTGCTATCTTGTTCGTTGTCCTGTTATTGTATATTCCGATACGAGAGTATGCCCCCGGCTCCTGTGATAGTCTGGCTGTCGTTATGTCCCCGACCCATTGCAATGTCCAGCGGTGATCTGGCTCTTGATGTCTCCTTGGTGGCATGCAATAAAGGATACGGTATGTATCCTTGCACTGTCCCGCGCCAGTCAGTTCTGGAACACACCAGTACGGTGGCTCCTTGGCGGCATGCAGTGACGGACACGTTATGTATCCGGCCCCTTGCTATGTCCAGCGATGATCTGGATCTCGATGTCTGGCTCTTAGGCGGCTTACAATGATGGATACGGTATGTATCCTTGCACTGCCCCACGCCAGTCAGTTCTGGAACACACCAGCACGTTGATATCTGGCTCCTTGGCGGCTTGCAGAGAAGGACACGTTATGTATCAGACCACTCTCACTGATCAACACAAGTATGCTGATGTGTATGACGGGCCCCCGTGCCAGGTATCGTTGTCTAGGGTTCAGGTCCGAGGGCTCACACACCAACTGGCGTACAGTAATGAACTCAAGTCCTTTTACTAAAACAATCTTTATTGTCATGAGTGTCCACTTGTCACATTATATTTACAATTGTATCAAGCGCTATCATATCTCATGCCTTCAGTACAACCCACTGACCAAGAGCATTTCACGTCCGCTCCGTTCCCTTGCCTTTTCTCTAACCTGACTCTCCTACAACACACCTCAACTTTCTGTGTCAAGTCTACTTCAGTGCTCCATGAACATTAACTTCGACTTGTCTTCTCCCCACCGAGACACACCCGAGTTATCCCCCGTGGGCCTGGACTGACCTTGCACGGACCCTGATCAACGCCCCCATATGATTCTCGCTCACAAAACATCAACAACGTGAGCTTGTGACCAGGCAGAATATAACTTTAGCAAACAGTGATTCTCATAACCCTGACATCTACCATTCAGCAATCATTATGGGTAATAGTGAGCTATAGCTGTATCTGTCTATAGGAGAAAGATCTCTCTACCTGCTACAGTGGGAAGATCTCTTTACCTGCAGGAAGATCTCTCTACCTTCTACAGGAGGAAGATCTCTCTACCTACTACAGTAGGAAGATCTGTCTACTTTCTACAATAGGAAGATCTGTCTACTTTCTACAGTAGGAAGATCTCTCTACCTGCAGGAAGATCTCTCTACCTGCTACAGTAGGAAGATCTCTCTACCTGCTACAGTAGGAAGATCTATCTACCTGCTACAGTAGGAAGATCTCTCTACCTGCTACAGTAGGAAGATCTCTCTACCTGCTACAGTAGGAAGATCTCTCTACTTGCTACAGTAGGAAGATCTCTCTACCTGCTACAGTAGGAAGATCTCTCTACCTGCTACAGTAGGAAGATCTCTACTTGCTACAGTAGGAAGATCTCTCTACCTGCTACAGTAGGAAGATCTCTCTACCAGCTACCGGATGCCATAAATAACAGTAACACTTATTAAATTTTCTTTTGTTGAAAATCTAAATACAACTGGAATGTCTCCTTTATAAGTCATCTTTTAGCCGACAACGCCAAAAGAAAAGTGTTGATATTATGTGGTTCAAGTGATGAGCTGGTCTAAGTGACAATATAACCAGCCGAGCTGAACAATCATTCACATGGGATTGTGGTAACTGGTATGCAAAAAAATGGTTCTGGCAAGGAAGTACATTATTGGATATCGGTGTTCATTAAGTTTCCACAATTTTAGGGGGTAATGGATTCAGGAACTTTTATCTCCATATTGTAACGCAGTAATTCTTCAGAAGAGCTGTTGTGATGTTCTGTCTCTGAGCCAGACTCCATTACTGTCAAAGCTTGGTACGCTTTTCTTTTTGTTTGATAAGTAGGCTAAGTGTTATAATCATGGTAGGCAAACTTTATGAACATTTGGAACATCCCCGTCAGTCAATAGTTTTAACAATGTTAGTGTGATGGTCAGGAAATTTATTATTTATATATTTATCGCTGCTATTTTTAACGTCTTTTTTATACTTTGACTTCAAATACTTTTTAAGTGTTGGGTCGATTAATTGTTAAAAACTAATTTGATTGTTAAAACATTTTACAATTAATCGAGAAAATAATCGTTAATTTCCGCAGCCCTAATAAAGAAATAAATATACATAATAAAATATCATTATTTTCTATACTCATCTAGCCTCCGAAATCATGAGTGAGACTGGCTGACTACTTGTCTACGTTAAAAAAAATTGAAGTGCACCCTACGTTTTTAAATATCCTGCAGTTCAAGGACGTTAATGACCCATTTTCCCAAACACTCAGATTTTTGTCGAAATATTATTTCCTGGTTTTGAATCTACTTTAAATAAGTGATTCATTTTTTTTTTAAAAAAAAAGTTGTTTTTATAATATTTAGAAGAAATAAGGCATGGTCTTGTAAACTTCCAAAAAGACACATTTTTTAATAATATGTTATCAGATCTCATAAATAAACGGCCCATTACTGTTGTGATAATAAAAAAACCCATAATATTTAGGCGTATTAAAGAACGAAGTGAAGTATTTATTTATTTTTTTAAAAAAAGCATTACGATAATTGCAGTAATTTATTTGGTTATTCTCTATTATTTTTATTGATAAATTCTGAGATTTGTTGCAAAGAAATGACATTTATATGACATTCATTATTTAAACACTCTTTATTTCAATAAACACCACGAAAATTCAAACCAATATAAGATTTTTCTGATATATTTAATTTGTCTTTAATTTTGTCTTTATTAAACCATACTTCCGTAAAAACGACAAAGTCGTATTAGGAAAGTTTAATCTTAAATCATGAGTAAACTTTACGACTTCTTGAAAGGTAAGAGCGTAAATAGTATTTGCAAAGATTCTCTTCTAAATTTCAGATCATACAAACAGTAGATGATAGGGTTGGCGCAACTGTTGAGGAGATATGATCTCCAGAACAGAAAGTACACAGATAGTGATGCGTCACTCAGTGAAGCGAAGGCGCCCGGGGTGGCATGCTTGAACAGTTCCAGGCAGACGAATGGAACGTACGTAAATATGAAGACCACAGAAATGGCCAGTAGCATCCTGGTTGTCTGGTCAAAGGACCGTGAGTTATGTACGCCTGTCTCTCCAGCTGTGTGAAACTGTTTGGTCCTGATGCTGTCTTTATACATCCTTGGTGGGCGAAGATCGAGCCCTAAGTTCTGAGGGTGCTGAAGTGGATTGCTTGGTGTTTCCGCTAAGAGCGATGTCCCGCCTTCTGTTAGCTTGTCATCTGATGACGTCAAAACTCCTGCATGGGGTTTCAACATTGTTGTAATTGTTAGAATATCTGGATTAGAGAGTCCTTTTGGCTGAAACGTGCTTAGATTTTCTCTGATTTGATCATCTCTCAATGAATTAATGTTAAAATTATCGAGCTTATATTTAAAATCAAAGCTGTGTGTTTCTTGGTCGACGCTGTTCCTCATAACTAGATTGGAGTTTTCAACGCCTTGTGCCCCAATAGCAAAATTTTTGCCGTCAAACTTTTGTGTATCTGAAATGCTGACGTCACCTCTTTGTGTATCTGAAATGCTGACGTCAGCAGTATGAGTTTCTGAGAAGTTTTGCAGCTGATCATCACTGAAGTTGCCCCCAACACACTTGCCTCTATCATTAAAGCAATAAGTCTCCGCCGTCAATGCTCTCAATTTCCCACATTTTCCTGACGTCTCAATTTCTTTACGATTTTTATCGTTTGTGTCATTGTTAATGTTTTCAAATATTTCAACAACATTACTGGTCGTTGTCGCTTCACTGAAGTCCACCGTCTCCAATGTGCCAGTTGTTGAATTATCGTTTGTGTTTGTTTTGACAACGTGCGTCTTGTCGGAAATGTTAAATCGAGACGCTGCCATCAGAGATCGCTGGTGTGTCCAGGTCTTGGCTCCTATGAGAGCGTAGAGAACTATCAGTGGAAGAGAGCCTGATAAAAACAGCAGCAGGAAGAAACAAGCGTGAATCATCGGCCACTTCGTCTGGACGAAACTGTCGTCAATCGAACAGAAGTAACCTATGACCCCCGGGTGACTGGTCATCCTACTCTGACGACCGTTAAGGACACCGTAGCCTAAAGAACAGACCATTGGTAATCCGATTACAAATATCATGCTTATCTTCACATGGGTCATGTTCACCTGTTTTGAGAAGGGCCGACACACTTTAATGTACCTGGAACAAAAAACAACAATATGTTACATTAACTTTGGCATTGTGTCTGCTAGTCTCAATAATTTTAAGTTATACTCCAAATACTAAATTCTAAACACTTTAGTCAAGATTTTAATATGTATTGGACAGTACTGTAAATAACAAATTTAATAAATAGAATTATATAATATTCTAAACTATTTCTTAAAAGGGAATAAATATTAACATAATAATGGAAATTAAATATAACAATATCAAGCAAACTAAAACCTTATATTACAAGCATATAAAAAAAACACATAAATATTTAAAGATTGACTACCTGGCAACAGCAAGAGCCAATAGAAGCAGTGCAGACGACATTGATATTGTTGAATATACAAAACGTCGAGCTTTGCACAAATATGGCTGATTGTAGTCCCACCAATTAAATATGTCAGAAATGTCCCCTGAAATAAAACCAGTCGAACATCACATTTTATGGAAACATTAAAAAAATAATCCAACATTTCAAATGTCCTTTTGCTAGACAAAAAATAAGCCACAGAGAGTTAGGACAGAGTACTTGGAGAAATTTTCTGATAAATATTGACTGAAACCAACTCGCTAGCGTTGGACTTTATGTTCATTTGATGATAGGCAAAAATAAAACAACATCATAACCCACCCTACCCTCTAAAGCAGGGGTCGGGAAACCATGGCTCGCGAGCCAGATGTGGCTCTATTGGTGGCCGCATCTCGCAGTAAGACAAATGTTCGATTTAAAAAAAAAAAGTTTATTCAGACTCCTTTGATCTACACATTCATTGCATATAAAAACAGCATAACAATGCTATATGAAAGAATTCAGGAAAATAATAATTATTGTGGTATTAGTGTTGAAATTTCACAAAATGCACACATGAACTTGAATTTTTAGTTTTTTTTTACACTAAATATAGCTCTCGCAGAGTTAATTTTCAAAAATATGTGGTGTTTTTCTCAAACAAAAGGTTTCCCGTCCGCTGTTCTAAGGAATTAACATTACAAATTTGTAAATTCTCAAATTCAAGTAAACACCAAAAAAAAAAAAAAAACTTAGATCTATAGACTAATTGTGGCTCGTTTGAAAAGCTCTTGCTTTCTATCAAGAAGAGGATGACGCGCAAAAAAAAATAAAAATTTATAGTTGATAAAATAAAACAATCTAGAGCAGGAATACTTAAAGAGGATAAAAATATGAATAAATGCATATGTCAAATGGACGCAGGAATATATATTTATATTTTTAGCTATTAAAAGATACGGAGTGTTTGTAAATTTTAGATATTTCTGTAATTAAAAGATCAAATTTCCTTATTTTCAGCTATATATATATATATATTAAAAAAAATAAAGTACAGCAAAAAAAGAGTTTGACAAGATATACCTCGCAAGATTGTCTCATATCTTTACTATGGTCTCATATCTTTACTATGGTCTCATATCTTTACTATGGTCTCATATCTTTACTATGGTCTCATCTCTTTACTATGGTCTCATATCTTTACTATGGTCTCATATCTTTACTATGGTCTCATATCTTTACTATGGTCTCATCTCTTTACTAAGCCATGGCATTGATAATGAATGTTACGTATGGTCTTATATTTTTTAATGTTTTAAAATATATTTTAAAAAGGATTGTTTTTTAATTTTTACATAATGCATTTAAGAAGTTCTTAAACAAATTATTTTCTGAAAATAT
The DNA here is from genome assembly GCA_002072015.1 of Radix auricularia. Lineage (NCBI taxonomy): Eukaryota > Metazoa > Mollusca > Gastropoda > Lymnaeidae > Radix > Radix auricularia. The sequence goes on from MUZC01002185.1 coordinate 352,631, forward strand.
TTTCTATATTGGATGACTTTTATATAAAGAATTAAAAAAGTATATTATTTAAATTTCTAGTTAGCTTTGTAAAAATCAGATTCACTTACTAAAATAAATTTCATTTACATTTTTAACAACAAATGGATTTTGTTTTTAAGTTTCATTAATTTCCCTTAGTTTATCTGGGGAAACATTTGTGAAAAAATGAACAGTAGAGCTCATCTGCCTTACCCATTTTAACCACATCGAAGTGACAATAATCTTAGACAATATGACTTGACTGTATCAAGTATCCTTTATGTCATATTGAAGATTAATGCCTTAAAAACTGAGTATAGAAGAAAGTTGTTTTGTGCTCCTCTCGAATTGCAATGTCGAGAATTTGATGCATACAATAAAGTTAATGAATACTTTTGACTAATTTTAAATGGACACATGTATCATTATATTTAGAATGGTCAGTGGTGTTTTACCAAAAAGCAATAGAAAAATTATATAAAACTTAAAACGTTTATAATTGTATCAAATAGTTTCTCCTCACCCCCACCAACCCCCAAATGGATATTCCGTGTTGCTTTGGATTAAAAATATCTACATATATTCCTATTCAGATCTTTTTTAGATACTTGTCCTGTTGTAAAACTCACCAGTTGCAGTTTTGAGGGGGGGGGGATAGCCGACAAAAAAAAAGTTCGCAGACTCCTGCCGCGAGTGAACCAAACGAAACTGCGGTTACATCACAAACTATTTGATGTCAACATCAAACGACGCAGGGTAACAATTTCGTATGTTCTCTTGTGGTTTCTCAAACTTAAGAATTATAATTATAATTATTTTTAATTTTCATGTCTGATGGCCTATCGACCGGCACTTTGAGAAGCACTAAATAATAAAAGTCATAAAATATATTTTAAGTTTTAAGTGACCAAATATTTCAGTGGAAATTTTATTTAAAGTTACCCTTTCGATGTGACGTCACATTTCTTCAACCCCCTCCCTCCCCCACGTCACGCATCGTCACAAAAGTGAGACCCCCCCCTTTTAGGTGCGTGACGTCATTTATGGACGGCCCCTCAGGACCAAAAGTTTTGTTTTATTTGACAATCTCAAGCTTATCAACTAAAAACAACACAGGACAGTATGAGAGTGTGTGTTTCATACCCGATTGGTGAACGTAATTTTAAAAAAAATCATGTTAAGCCTGGTCCCTTTTGGAACTCAGGACGTGTTAGCGCATTTTCGTATTATGTATCAGTACTTATGTTAGATATCAGCATTATGTAGTTATCAGTAATTGTGTTTAGATTTTAGACATATTTTTATGAATTTTCTTGTGTAATGAATATACCTGACATTTTTAAATTTAAAAGTCATTTCTTTACATTTTAAAATTTTTTATTTTCTCTTTAATCTAACTACAAGTCACCACAAATGATAACGTAAAAGTCTCTAAACCTTTACACATATTCTAATGACGTCAACTAAAAAAAACAACTAATTCTTTTGCACGCCTTCGCACCACTCTTGAATGCTTGAAAAATGCTCTATTCGACTTCCGGCAATGGCGGCCGTTCCCTGTGCCAGTGTTAACTCTCGATTCGCAAAGTTTTATGGTAGTTTTAACGGGGTTTTTTAACGGATCGAGTAACTGAGTGTTGATGCACCAATGGCAGGTCAGGACATACAAAAAACATATATACATCATGGGTCTAGGACTTATGGATCCTGTGATCAGGGTGATGACAGACGGACAAAACGGGTGCAATAGCGATTTCGACATCTCGAAAATGCGATAATAATTGATTACCGAATTTTTCTTTCCAACTTGATTCGGTGCATTACTTAAATTTTTTTTATTTATTTATTTATTTTAATATTTTTTTTGTCCCATAACCTCTTTTTATCGAGGTCGTAGAGGATTCTAATGTTTCAATCAGAATATTCTCGGGCTTAATAGACACTGGCGGCGCCCATCCCTCTCCAGGTCAGTGGAGGACTTTCTAAGCGTTAGTCATTGCACAACATTTTTATAGTGGCTTTTCGAGGGCCTGAACCCACGCCCCTCAGCTTGTGAGGCTAGCGCACTATTGACTTCACTACACAGCCGCCTTACTTAAAATACAAAACTGAGAGATGAACTGTGAAAATCCGGAGATGAGAACTACGTGTAGCCAAATTATTTTCAGTGAATTTACACAAAAATTAACAATTATGTTTATGATTATAATTTGGTTATAAACTTTGAAATTTACTGTTTGTTTAAAATTAGTTTTTGCGCATGCGTGTCAAGGATGTTTGAATTGTTCTCCTTCTTGATTGGGTGGTTCCTTATATTAAGAAAATGTTTGTGATATAGAATTCTACGTATTTCATTTAATAATTTTTTTATTTATATCGTAAAATATTTTAGATTTAGAATTCTTAACAGGTGGTTAATTATGAGAAAGTTTGTCCATTAACCCCCATCACACAATTAATATAAATTTCTTCAAACTTTACCAGGAATGACGATGAGATTAGCCATAAGATCGTACACTGCCGCCATCTTCACGTACGTCCTCAAGGGTGAAGTTGAAAATTTACGAGAATATATAAAAATGACCAGCGGATTCCCGATGACCCCAATGATGAACACCAGGCACAGGAACAGAATGGACGGCAGCATGATGATGGTCATCTGGTGTTGGACCTCTGCCAGAATAAGTCTTCTCTCCTCGTCGGAGTAATTACTTCCCTTGGATATAGAACTGGTTCCGTTTAACATTTTTGTTGACGTCTGCTCTGTAATATAATATACATTTAATGTGAAGAACTTAAAAAAAAAAAAGAATCAAGAACGAAAATTCTGTTACAGTTTCTTTAAAACTTAAAAATAAACAACACATGTGTAAGTCAAATAAAGCAGTGTGTCTTTTTAAAAAAAAGTCTTTGTCACAATAGCTGACCCAAAAATACAAAGAATTGTGTTATGCTCTTTGCCAAACAAAGTATATCCAGCTAATAAGCAGAATAAGCACCCCGGCGACGAACTGTTATTTTTAATTTAAAAATTACAAACTCTAAATCAGTTGTCCGTTAAATATGCATTCAGAAATTGAATCTTGCTCAAGTTGAACCTCTTTAAATTCAAGGACATCCTATTTTTTTCTCTCGAAATTTTCAGATAAACTGTATTGGTAATTGTTACTTCCGTTCACCATGACATTCATGACACCCATTGGCTTCTGCTCAAAGTGGGTCATACATATCTCGGGCTGTCCTGATGATGCACATAAAAAGTCATTTCAGATTTAACCTTTAACCTTTTTAAACTTTGGTTTAGTTAAGGAAAATGAATAAAAAAAATTATTCTTAACATTTCATATTATTTTGCCAGAACTTTATCTCAATAACAAAACAAATGTTCTTATTGTCATTTAGCGAGTGTTATAGATATAGGAATTAACAACACGATGAAATAAAGAACGTGAATTAGGTGGGGTGGGGGGCGTGGCGGGGGCTGTACTCTTGTAATGTTGTCATGTTGTAATGTTGCAATGTTGTAATGTTGTAATGTTGCAATGTTGTCATGTTGTAATGTTGTCATGTTGTAATGTTGCAATGTTGTAATGTTGCAATGTTGTCATGTTGTAATGTTGTAATATTGTAATGTTGTCGTGTTGTCATGTTGTAATGTTGTAATGGTGCAATGTTGTAATGTTGCAATGTTGTCATGTTGTAATGTTGTAATGGTGCAATGTTGTAATGTTGTAATGGTGCAATGGTGCAATGGTGTAATGTTGCAATGTTGTAATGTTGCAATGTTATAATGTTGCAATGTTGCAATGTTGTAATGTTATAATGTTGCAATGTTGTAATTTTGTAATATTGTAATGTTATAATGTTACAATGTTGCAATATTGTAATGTTGTTACAGGTTGTTGATGCATGGTTGTGGAATTTAAATAAATGACAAACGAGAGACGCCACTGACAACTCTTTTTATCGTGATATTAAATTTGACCCAAGACTGATTTCTTTGGTTATTATTTTGATAGTAAATAGACCCAACAAAATGAATGATTATTTTTATTTGACATGACACAATTCATTTCAATAAATTCTTTTTGAAACACGAATTACCGCTATAGACAAATGACTTGTATATTGCAATAATATTATGATAGACAATAGACTTGTCTATTAGACAACTATCTTGACAAATATGCACTGCTCTATTCGATAACTTGTTAACTCTCATTGTTTTTAAGTACAGGTAATCAGTGACATAATAGCAGGATAGTTTATCTCCTATAAAAATCCATTATTTACTTTAACTATAACGATGATTTTTATAAACTAAAAGATGAATTTGACAATGCTGTATGATTTTTAAACGACTTTAAAATGATGATAGGTTTTAGAAGAAAAAAACTATTCCTGCAATTTAAAGCATGAAAATAATAATATTTTTTTTGTATACCATCATTGTCTGATTTCCTCTGTAGATTATGTAATTATCTACTTGTATCTTCATTGTGCATCCACGGTCTGACGTCACCAGAAGGAACGTTTTAACAGTCTTTAACTGCACATAGTAGATAGTTTTATCTGCGTATAGTAGATAGTTTTATCTGCGTATAGTAGATAGTTTTATCTGCGTATAGTAAATAGTTTTATCAGCCTATAGTAAATAGTTTTATCTGCCTATAGTGCATAGTTTTATCTGCCTATAGTAAATATTTTTATCTGCCTATAGTATATAGTTTTATCTGCGTATAGTATATAGTTTTATCTGCGTATAGTAAATGTTTCCATTAGAACTTTCTCGGGCTTGCTAGATAATGGCGGCGCACATCCCTCTCTAGGTCAGCGGATGACTTTCTTAGCGATAGTCATTTCTCATTTTATAGTGGCTTTTACGTGGGCTCGACCCCACGCCCCTCAGCTTGTGAGGCGAGCGCACTATTGACTTCGATACCCAGCCGCCTAAAGTTAGTTATATTTGTGTTTGGGTACCAAAATATTATTTCTAAACACATGGGAAAATAAAGAAAAATAAAAAATCAAATATTTTTGTTAATCAACCATTTTAACGTATTCTGTAATATAAGAAATCTGTTGTAAAACGATCACTCTCATAACGCGTAAGGGGACTCATGTGACTTTCAGCATTACTACAATTTTATAATGTATTACTTTTTTCATAACTTGGTCATTTTACATCATTATGAAAGATTATCTGCAAAGGAAAAATTAAAAGATTTTGAGTATTTGGGTAAAATTGAACTAATTTATATCGGTTGATCGATTACAGTGTATAATATGTAATGAAAATCGTGCCACCGATTTAGTGTAATAGATAATAATAGATTAAGATTGCGATAAAGCTTTTAAATAAATTACAAAATAAACAAACACATTGTCTAATGAAAGCAACGGAGTTAAGCTTTATTATTTAACAAATACAACAGCAAAGTTTTCAGCTGCGCCTTCATCAGTACAATTAACATAGAGTACTTACATAAGTGTTCATATTATATTATTTTTTTAAATAGATATACTATATAAAGAAAACAATTACGTAAAGATAAAAAGGAACAAAAACAACTAGATTCTAACTAATAATGACACACAATAATTGGTTTGAGCTTTTTAAAACTGATAATGTTTTATAATAATTTATATATTTTGAAGAAAGGACTCCTGTAGTAAACTTCCAAGAATGGTTTTTCGTTTTTTACACTACGTTCTCAGAAATCATTTTTGAACTATGATTACAGTTATTTGTTCCGGTTATTCTCAACTGATTTTTATTGTTAAGTTTTGAGAATACTTGTCGCAAAGACACGATATTTATCAGGTATGCAATGTTTAAACACGTTTTTTATCAATAGCATGAACGAAACCTAAAACTAATTTAAGAATGTTACGATTTATTTTAATTTTGATTTATTCTTTGTTAGACTCTAATCAGTAAGAACAACAGTGTCATATTAATGATATTAATTTGATAATTTATTTAGCGCAGGACCTCAGCAAGCAAGTACCACACACAATTATCATTGTCTTCAATAATTCAATGAAGACCTGCATATCTGAAATAAAACATTTAATGACACCGAGGTTCACATACGTCAATTTTATCGTTTAAATTTAAAGAAATGTCTTATTGGTGTTTAATTAATTTTGAAAGTAAAGTTTAAAGAGGTGTGTTTAGTGCAGTTTTGAAGGTCTTAGTAGTTGGAATACTGCCAATGTTATAGTAGAAAATTCCATTGTTTGGGGGCACAAAAAGAGAAAAACCTTTCCCCAAATGTTTTAGTCTGTGTCTTTGGAACTCTAAGAGCGTAGCTGATGTGTAAATGAGTAGACTGAGAGAAGTTCGGTAAGGAAAGACATGAGTCAGAAAAGAATTAGCGACAGAGAACAAACAGGTCACAATCAATTGGTGCACGAATACGAATAAATTAAATAAAAAAGCGGAATAAAATGGGCGTGTTTTCTATTTTCTATTTGCCCCAAGAACTAGACTGGCAGATGAAATTTGATTTTTCTATTTGCCCCAAGAACTAGACTGGCAGATGAAATTTGATTTTTCTGTAGCTTTCCGATCAATTTTAAAAAGAAGAGAATCTATACTAATAACATGCAAAGCCTTGACTGACTGACTTATCACTACTTTTCCAACTTCCCATGTAGCTAGAAGTATGAAACTCTGGGGAGTTGTTGAGTCCGCACTTACGAGGTTAACTAACAAAAACAAATTAAAAAATTGTCGCGTTTCCAAGAGGGCCTACAAAAAAATGTAGTTTTTTCTTATATACGCTAAATATAAATGTGTTTAAATTTAGGCTTCTGTTTAAATTGGTGGACTTTGAGCAAACTTGCTACATAAAAATTTTGTGAACCATTTTAAAATACTACATGGCATGAGACCCCGAATGACTCTTTATCTTTTCATAATTACCGGATTTGACCAATTTTACAAAAATAGCCATCATTTTCCAGAATGAAATCAATAAGTGTCGGTTAACTTTACATCTTACACCAATTAGGCCTAGGGGGCCTTAATGCCCTTTTTAAAAGATTTATTAATATTGTTTTATTTATCTGATTAAAATTAACATTACGAAATTTCTTTAGTACGTTCAAACAAAAATTTCTGGTATCAAATTTTTTAAAAAAAATTCCACTTAAAAGAAGACGAAGGCCCAAATTCAAATTTCTAACATGATTAACATAAAAAATTTCCAACTGTTGCTACTGGGTAATTGGATGGATCTTGACAAAAGTTGGTTATACAAATTTAATGGCCCATATTAAAATGGTTATAAGTCATTAAACGTCTGATGTCAATTCTTTTGGGACCGGGGGTCTCATATTCTATTTATGTCGTAAATTTTAAATATTTTTTTAAATTAAGATTTAACACACAAAAAAATTAGCGGTATAAATATTATTTTAGTCACTAATCGTAGTTAAACTATGAAAAGTTTTTCAATACATTCCCGCAAAGTGTTCGAGCTACAAAAGATGTTTCTTGATTGTAATATATTTTGATGACTCATATTTAGAAACTATAGGGCATTGAAACCATGATGTGATAATTTAAGCAGGTTTATATTCTAAAATTTACGCGTATCGATCTTAACGATCGACAACGTTCCAAATGTAATACTTTTTAGAAAAAATTATCGTCGCATCTTTACGAAATTTGGTAGGTGGCTCTCACCGAGACAAAATAAACGTAGTTATTTCTTTGCTTTACGCCAATGTCAGTTGCCATATTGAACTTTGGCATTGGTTTTCGTTATTTTTTGGTTCAATCTTCTATATAGTTTGTACTCAATATTCCAAAGCCAACTGAGTCCCGATTTACCGAGGCGAAGCGCGGATTTTTGCTAGTTACAATAAAAAGGATGAGAGAGAACAAGAGCACAGACTAGTTTTTTTTTTGTACTTATTATTAGGTAGTGAGGGTTTGGGTTAATCTGACGGGTTGGGTTGATCTGACGGATTGGGTTAATCTGACGGATTGGGTTGATTTGACGGATTTGGTTGATCTGACGGATTGGGTTGATCTGACGAATTGGGTTGATCTGACGGATTGGGTTGATCTGACGGATTGGGTTGATCTGACGGATGGCGGTGTTGGCAGATCGACATATTTAAGTGATGAAGTTATTAGTAATAACTGTTGTCAGGAATAATTTAGACAAAAATTTGTCAAATTATCTTTTTCTTTAAGACTTCTTGAAAGGTAAGAGCTTTATTAGTATTTGCAAAGATTCTCTTCTAAATTTCAGATCATACAAACAGTAGATGATGGGGTTGGCGCAACTGTTGAGCAGATATGATCTCCAGAACAGATAGTACACTGATTGTGATGCGTCACTGAGTGAAGCGAAGGCGCCCGGGGCGGCATGCTTGAACAGTTCCAGGCAGACGAACGGCAGATATGCGAAAATGAAGACCAGGCTAATGGCCAGTAACATTCTCGTTGTGCGGTCAAGGGAGCGTGCGTTATGGACGCCTGTCTCTTTAGTTACATGCAAAGGTTTGGGACTGCCTCTATGATCCTCTTTCTTTGCTGGGTGAAGATCGAGCCCTAAGTTATGATTGCGTTCAAATGAATTACACGGTGTTGAATTTCTTGACGTCAAAACCCCTGCGTGGGGTTTAAACATTGTTGAAGTAGTTCGAATATTTGGAGTAGAGAGTTCTTTTAGCTGAAATGTGCTTAGATTTTCTCTGATTTGATCATCTCTCTCACAAGTCATGTCTATTTTCTCAAACTTATATTTAAAATCAAAGTTGTGTGTTTCTTGGTTGACGCTGGCATTCATAAGTTGGTCTGACTTTTGTACGCCATGTGTCTTAATTTTAATGTTTGTGGAGTCACCACTTTGTGTATTTGAAATGCTGACGTCAGCTGTGTGAGTTTCTAAAAGGTTTTTCAGCTGGTCTCCACTCGAGGAGCTACCATCGCACTTGTCCCCATCATTTGCGTTATAAGTCTCCATCTTTAATGCATGTATTTTCCCAGATTTTTTTGAGATATCAGTTCTAAGATTTGTATCGACACTCTTAATGTTTCTGTTTTCAAAGCTTTTTACCCAGTTACAAGTCGTTATGGAATCGCTGAAATCCACCGAATCTAATGTGCCAGTTGTTGAATTATCTTTTTTGTTGGTTTTGTTGATACCCGCCTTGTAGGAAATATTAAAGCTGGAAGCAGCCATCAGAGATCGCTGGTGTCTCCAGGTCTTGGCTCCTATGAGAGCGTAGAGAACCACCATTGGAATACAACACGATAAAAACAGCAGCAGGAAAAAGCCAGAGTGAATCATTGGCCATTTTGTCTGCATATAGCTGTCGTCAATCGAACAGAAGTAACCTTTGACCCCTGGGTGACTGGACATCTTACTCTGACGACCATTGAGGACACCGTACCCTGCAGAGAAGACCAACGGTAATCCGACGACAAATATCATGCTTATCTTCACGTGGGTCATGTTGACCTGTGTAGAGAAGGGTCGACACACTTTTCTGTACCTGGAACACATACAAGAAAAAAGAAGAAAAAAACGGGTTTCAACTAAGTAAAATATATTTTTAAAAAAATAAAAAAGATTGGAAGCGTGTCTGCTAGTTTAAAAATTTTCAGATCAACTCTTAATACTTATTTATTGGACGGTCGTCGTAATAACTCATGTGATCAATAGAATTATAAATTATGCTAAGCCGTAGCTAAAACTTAACCACGAGTAACATAAATGATCGAGTTTTAACCGAATTATGTCAAACTAAAACGTAACTAAAAAATTAAAACAAAATTATTTAAAGATTTAGTCTATTACCTTGCTACCGCTAGAGCCAATAGAAGCAGTGCAGACGACATTGAAATAGTCGAGTTAGCAAAACGTCGAGCTTTGCACAAATATGGCTGATCGTATGCCAACCAATGAAATATGTCTGAAATATCTCCTGAAATCAGACCAGTTTTTAAAAAAAACAAGCTTTAATAGAAATATTTTTTAAAAAGTATAACATTTCTACTTTCACATTAAAAAAAAGCTTAGATACGTGAATCTGAGAAATCGTTTGATAAATATTTATTGAGAAGCGCTGGACTTTATTTTCAGTAATTAATTGGCAAATAGTGAACGAAATAAATTAAAAAAAACAGCAACTAAACTCAACATAGCCGTTTTCATTAAATTTGATAAAAAATTGAATTAAACGCGTTTCAAATAGAGGATCTATTTTTAGGTATGTTTAAAGGTATTATGTACTTGTATGTTAGAGACATACCTCAAATAAAAAGGTGAAATATATTTTTACCTGGTTATAAATAAAGTAATAGAATCAGATTAAAAAATGTTAATAATTTTTTTCTTTTTTAAATATTGACAACTGATAAAGAACAGATTGGAATAAACAACGTAAAATTCCCAAGGTGATCTCATCTCTTTATTTAATCATTGCATTGAGTATGAATATTAATTATTTTCTTAAATTTGTGAATGTTTGAAAATAATATTGGCACAGACTTTAAAAAAAAATATAATGCAGTTGAAGAAATCTTTAAAAAGTTATTATCTATCTGATATTTACTTCTCTTTTGGATGACTTTTATATACACTAGTTTTTAAGTATTAATAAATTTATTTTCTAAATGTTGTTGTCATACTATTTTCTTTTTTGATGCTGTTAAAAAAAATATGAATAATGTTTAGTTTATTTGTTAAACTATTTTAGAAATTTAATCCGTAACTCAGCTCACACTGTTACTCACAGATGGAAAGTCAAAGTTTAATTGAAAATCTCCAACCTATGCTCATGAAGGCAACACAGGACAGTATTTTAATATGCTTTTATTCATACCCAATGGAATCAAAGTTAAAAAAAAACAACAATATTTATAACTAAATGAATTTTTTTAAAAACACCAAGTTGATTTGGTGTGTTTCTTACAATACACAACTAAAAAAACATAGACAGTGAAGATGTGGAAAAAATATTTGCATTGAATTTACAAAATATTTTTGTTTAAAAAATGTTTTTTTTATAATTTGTTTACAAATTTGAATTTTTATTTTTTTCATGAGTTTCAAGAAAATTTAAATTATTGCCATTGTGGGTTTGTTTGGTCCTGAAAGTCAAAAAAAAAAAAAAAAAAAAAAAAAAAAAAGAAATTAAAAAAACAAAAAAAACAAAGATATCAGCAATTTAAACTAATTATGTAAGATATTTTAAATATCTAATGTATAACATTTGAATATTTTATCAGAAAGAATATTCATGCGTAGATATTCTTTGTCCAGACACCCCTAGCCACAAGATAAATCGACGAATGTCTTCAAACTTTACCAGGAATGACGATGAGATTGGCCAAGAGATCGTACACTGCCGCCATCTTTACGTATGTCCTCAAGGGTGATGTTGAAAATCTACGAGTATATATAAAAATGACCAGCGGATTCCCGATGACCCCAATGATGAACGCCAGGCACAGGAACAGAATGGACGGCAACATGATGATGGTCATCTGGTGTTGGATGTCTGCCAGAATTAGTCTTCTCTCGTCGTCAGAGTAATTACTTCCCTTGAATACATAACTGGTTACGTTTATCATTGTTATCGACATCCGCTCTGGTCTACAGACACTTAATGTTAACAAACTTGTAAATGATACGAGAACAAATTTGTTTACAATAATTTAAGTGAAAATTAAGCTTAAAAACAACAAATATATTTGTCACATTAATCACGGTGTGTCTTTAAAAAAAAAAAGCTTTTGCAACAATTGCTGACAAAAAATACAAGTACTTTTTCAATGCCTCATGCCAAACAAATTGTATCCAGTTAATAAACGGAATAACTCATGTGAGTACCAAATCAAAATAGTTGCCTGTTTTATGTGCATTTGAACATTGATTTTAAAATTGAACCTCTTTAAATTCAAGGGCATCGGGATTTTTTTTTAAACGAAAATTTCAGATCGCTTTTATTGGTAATTGTTTCTTCCGTTCACCAGTAGAACCATTGGCTTCCGGTCAAAGTGAGTCATCCAAATCGGAGGGTGTACCAATGATGCATCTAAAAAAAATCACATCAGTTATGACCTTTGAACTTTTTAAACTTTGATCTATCTATGTCACAGACCTATTTTGCTTTTTTTTTAAAATGTCATTCATTTTTTCAGAACTTTGGCGATATCTAAATGACAGAACAAGTATTCTCATTGTTATTCAGTATGACAACTTTTATAGATATTGGAATTAACATCACAATGAAACAAATAACTTGAACTATTTGTTGTGATATGGGGGAGGGGTGGCAGGGGGTCGTAATGTTGTTTACACCTTATTGAATGTCTGTGGAGTTTAAATAAATGGCAAATGAGGGAAAGCTTTTTAAAAAAAATTATTTGCATTCACCAATGACAACTCTTTTCAATTCCTTTCTACTAGCTCTTGGCGTCTGTTTTTTAGGAGCAAAAATTTTGGATTGACATTTAACCCACTTTCTCGTTTGCTAGCGAGCTGAAATTTCGCAGGCAGACTTGTAGCGACTATGAAAATGAATATCGAAATTTCACATCGATCGAATGTACTTTAAAAAAATTAATAAATTTTTAGATTATCTTTAAGTATCTCTTTGTAACTTGCACATTTGTGTGCTACGTATTAAATTGAACAACCTTGTTATAATTTTTTCCAGATCTGTAAAAATTAGTCCAATGCGAGGTGCGCATTCTTTTAAACATGTTTTTATAACACCTTCTCCATGATCAAATAGAGCTGAAATTTAACAGGCAATCTGTAGTAGTTTCTTTTTTTTTTTTGTTGCTATAAATCCTTTACATATATATGAGACATAGCTACAGCTTTGAATGTTTGTATAGTCTTGCTATGCGTATTTTATTGATCATACTTTTAGTTATGTCTCGTATGCAGTGGCGTCGCTAGGGGGGGGGCGGGGGGCGGGCCGCCCCGGGTGACACCATTAGGGGGGTGACACCAAAGCCTAAAATTTTACTGATGATTTTATGTCAGAAAAAAAAGAAGACACATTTTCTTCATCTAGAAAGGAATACAATGAACTTACGTTAAAAGCGTAAAAATTTTATTTAAAAAATCAGTTAACTTGCTATAATAAAACAGTCCCAAAACACAAACTAAATAAAACAAATTATGGGAAAAAAAGACACAGCCGCACCAGAGAGATCTTCAAAAACGCTGGCGGTGTGTTATGTTTTTAAAGATACCAAGCAAACTGGGCTTTGAAGTGTTGACAACGTGGACGAATCCCACCCCCTCTTCCCTCCACAAGAGAGGGGTGGCGGCGTAATACGACTTTTCTATTATTTTTTTTAAAAGTGTTTTCTTTGTTGTTGTTTTTAGAGGAAAAAAGGAATTTAAAATTTAATGTGTTTGAGGGTAATATTTATTTTTAAAAAATATTTTGAAAAATAATAATAATATTTGTTTAAGGCGTGCAAGCATAGATATCCATGTTTATATATAGGTTGTCTGGTTCCTAGGTCCCATCCCCATCAATGTTCCTTTTAAGTTTTGAGTTACCGCGCAGAAAATTTCAATTAATTAAAAAAGTTAGTAGCTACTTTATTTCTTATTCTACCTGGAACTCAGTCACAGCCTTTGTTAAAATTCAATTAAGAAAACAAGTATAAATGTCCAGAATCTATCTTCCATTTCTCACACACTGCAAAAACTTTCGCAACATCATTCAATTAAATCGTCTAACGATAATACAAGGAAAATATCAAACACTCCCTTTAAAATAATTTTAAAAAAATATTTGACATTGGCTACTAGCTTTGGAGCAGAACAAATATTTTGATATCACTCGCCGCCGACAACTTACAAAAAAAACTTTGATGTTACAAACAAGTCGGTGTGATATTTTAATCAAAACAACGGGAGTGGTGTGGGGGTGAAAATGTGGTTAAAGGAGTGTTTTGAAATTACAAATCATTTTTTCCTGGACACCTAGAACTGATTGTTTTTTAGATGACACTGAAAGTCAGATAGCTTTCACGACACTTTGTTTCACAAGCATTGTAGAGAAATGACATACAAGCACTGACTGAATACTGTGAAGAGCAGGCACGTTTGTATTATGACCAAGACAATAAACATAGTTTAAAGGATCTCAGAGACTGAGACCCACAGTTTCGGACTGTTCCTTAGTGTCATTCATGAAGTATTTGGAGAACTTGCCAAATTAAGCAAGCTGTTGCAAACGAAAAATCTAATGACTAGGACGGCACGCCAGTTTGTAAAAGGAATTATCAATAACCTAAGAGGACATCACCTTGGAGAAAATGTTCATTGGCTTGCAGAGGTTGCTAAAATGTATTCAGGCTGAAAACACAAATACAGTCCTCAAATTTTTTGAATGTCTGAGTTGGCACGTGGACTCTCGATTTCTTGAAAGCGACTTGATACTTAAGTGAATATTTGAGTTGTAAGCGTTAGTCGACATGTCAAATTTTAATTTTGAACAAACAAAACTGTGTGCCCTGTTTATAAATACAGAGTATTCTTAAAAGGTATGAAGACATTGTGGAGAAATTTATGGATCACTATCGTAATTTAAGATTAGTGCTCGAAGAACAAAATAAAATGTGGAGTGATTCAGACTTTCGACGAGGTGATTCAGTTTGTCAGGAAAGAAGAATAATTCAGCGACATTGCCACCCTGTTTGATATTTGTGCTGTATTTCTTGCATCAAGCGCTCATTGCGAACGTGGATTTAGCCTAATGAATT
>MUZC01002185.1:375889-396872 GCA_002072015.1 Radix auricularia
GGGGGGTAACTATGAAATCTAATTTGACTAGTGACGGTGGTCATAACGTCAAATGGCCGCAATTAGCACAGGACGTAATTCGAGCGCTAGCTTTAGGATTTTGCTATGACCTGCCAGTTATTGACCAGTGAAACACTCGAAGAAGACGTCAAAATCCATCGCCAGTTCTAAACTCTATTATAAACGTAATAAATGAAACCTGTTACAGCGGAAGCCCGTTACTTTAACGTACTAAAAATATTACTGTCGAGAGTAATGAAAAGATAAGCGTAGGGCGCAATCGTCTTATGTGTAAATTAAACGTCTGCAAAATGAGGTGATGTATCATGATCTTACAGTGCACGTGATCATCTCGTGAACATGGGGACGAGCGTGTTGACGCGCACTCTCTTACCTGGTATGACTATGGTGTTGGTCAGAAGGTCATAGCAGGCGGCCGCCGCGATGAACGTCCTGATGGGCGACCACGAGAACCTCAAGGGGTAGACCACCAGGACCAGGGTGTTGCCTATGATTCCCGTGACGGACAGCAGACACAGATACACGAGGGCTGGAATCATCACGAGAGTTGTCTCCTCCTGCTCCTTGGCCAAGTCGGTCCGACTAGCCTCCTCTGAACTGTTGCAGTCCTTGTTCATTGCCACAACCTTAACGTCTGACACGTTACAACGAAAGATTCGACTTTCTTGTTGTGAAGCCAGGCAGAGCCTCTGGTTAACTCGAAGACTTTTTATCTCGTACAAAACACAGCATTCTCTACATCATTTCGGAAGATCGAGCAGAAGATAATTAACGATCTGGAGGGGAAAACAATGGTATCATTGTTACCAAGATTTCCATGAAATATAACATCCGGGTTTTACCATATGATCTGGAGCAACAAAAAAAAAAAAAAAATATTTTTTTTGTTTCGTTTTAAAGTAACCCATTGAACTTAACCTTTCGAATCCCAATAACGAGAGTCTCTGTGGCTCTCTCATTCTGATCAGTTGTTGGGCGGCCCATCGAAATCGAATGTTGGCGACGACACGAACTCCTCTCAACATAACAGAAAACGGAAGAGGGGGGCCGAGCCATTGATGACAAAAACTTTTGCTTGTGTTAGTGTTAGCTTTGAAATAGGTCGTCTGATCTGGATGAATAAAATATTTAGATCGTACAACTAAAAAGTTCTTTCAAACGACAACGCTTTATGAGGTCAAGGTCATCAACTTTCTTTGAAATATTGAAATCTAATGATCTTCAGCTGAGAAAGTTTAAGATGTGTACCTTAGTAAGAATTGGATGACGCACTCGACTGACGTGGAGGGTGAAGGTCAACTATTTGTCATGACGGTTAGTCGTCAACACTTTGTAATTTTAATTTAAAAAACCGTATAGAAAACAAAGTTTTTCACTGTAAATCCTTTATTTACGAGACATAAACTAAAAGTATGTTCATTATAATACGCATCACACGACAATGTAAAAATCCAAAATTTTAGTTATGTCTCATATAAAGGATTTATAGGTAAAAAGTTACTACAGTCTGCCTGATAAATTTCAGCTCTATTTGATCACAGGGAAAATGGTTATATAAAATGTTTTAATATAATCCACTCTGTGCGACAGATTATTATCATAAAAATGTACAGATCGGGAATATTTTTTAAAGTAATATAATACGCACCACACAGCACTACAGGAAAGAATTAAAAATGTTATTCAATATAATACGCACCGTGACAATCAAGCACAAATATTAACATTCTACATAGAGATAAATAGAGATAATCTAAAATTCATTAATTTATTACAGAACATTCGATCGATCTGAAATTTTGATAGATCGCTAGCATACGAGGAAGTGAGTTACAAATCGATCCAAAAATTTTCTGCGATCAAGCAAGCAGGCAATCAATCAGACGCCAAGAGTTAATGTAAAGGATTTTAAAGGGTCAATATTTCTACTCACTAATCTATCTTGTCTGCGAGTGTAGCGCTCAGTGTTTATATTTTCGTATAATCGCTGAGATATCCAGTCTCTCTGTTAACTCTGCTAAAATTATCGCTGCTAGTTAGGGGAGAGGTGGGTAGAAGAGCTCAGAACTTTCTCGAACGTTTCAACTTGGGTTTTACAATTAAAAGAAAAACCACTGTTGGTGTCAGACAAGGGTGTTTACTCTCCCCCATCCTCTTCAACCTCTTCCTTGAAAGAATCATGACAGATAAGCTCGAAAACCAGGTAGGAACGGTCAGCATCGGAGGGAGATTTATAACTAACCTACGCTTCGCCGATGACATAGACGGCGTAGCTGGCAGCGAGGACGAACTGAAAGAATTCCTTGCAAAGCTAGAGAAGACATCACAGGCCTATGGCATGGAAATCAATGAAGAGAAGACCAAGGTCATGGCAAACAATAAATTCACAAGTGAAATACGGATAAACGAGCAAAAACTCGAGGAGGTCCCTACCTTTAAATATCTAGGGGCTATAATATCCGATGAAGGCTCAAAGCCAGAAATTCTTTCCAGAATGGCCCAAACAACTGTAGCATTAAGCAAACTTAAACACATCTGCCAAAGCAAGGAGCTCTCACTGAGATAAAAGATTCGACAAATGCGCTCTCTGGCGATGTAAGTCTTCCTGTATGTTTGTGAGGCTTGGACGCTCACCGCAGACCTCCAAAGAAGAATTAATGCGCTAGAGATGAGATGCTTTCGAAAGATACTAAACATCTCCTACATGGCGCACATCACGAACGAAGCGGTCCGCGAGAAAATAAGTGCTGTCATTGGCCCTTACGAGGACCTTCTCACCTCAATTGGAAAGAGGAAATGACGATGGTACGGACACGTGACAAGATCTGGAGGTCTCTCAAAGACGATATTGCAAGGCACAGTCCAGGGAAGAAGGAAAAGAGGCAGACCAAGGAAGAGTTGGGAGGACAATATCAAAGAGTGGACCGGCCTGTCATTTAGCGATTCCCAGAAGGCAGCTCAGAACCGTGACACATGGCATGAGATAGTGTGCAGCTCAAAATGGTGCCCCAACGACCCAGCGTCCGATTAAGGGACAGTTCAGTTCAGTTTTACAATTATTCCACCCCCATTCCCCATGAACCCTCCCCCAACTCCCACCAATTTTAAAAAGATAACATGGCTCATTCAGTGACGGCTAACTTATACCCTGTGTACAAATCAACAATTTGCTTCCTTAAAAAACACTTTTATTTATATCCACATGTCCATTGTAAAAAAAAAATAATTAAATGATGATGGGAACAATCAGTTATTTTTAAGGTTATTAAGATAATTCCATATTTTGAAAAAGTCGATGAATTTCACAATTAATAACAAGTAAAAGCTAGTTCAAACATATTTTTAAAAAAAATGTAAATAATGTATTAAATTTCTTAAAGAATATGAACACATTTATGCAAATAAAATGTGCTCTTATAAATGTAATTTTGTTGAGAATATTCACTGTTTATAATATACTTCACATATACACCACACATACACCACATATACTCCACATTTACACCACATATACACAACATATACACCACATTTACACCACCTATGCACCATATATACACCACATCCTTTTAACTAAATAATTCAGTTCCCTCCATTTCGAGTGAGCCGACCTTACACCGTCTAAATAAAATCATTTTTCCTGTGACCATGTTTTGTCAACGGCGATAACTCAATGTTCCAAGTTTCAGTCTCACCTCACGAGTAAACAAGGAGGCGTTTTAATTTTGAGCCCACAAGATTACTTCCAGACGCAAACACGTATACATGTTGGTGAGTTTTACAATTATGTCACAGTCAATACACTAGACAGTTGCGGCCAACCTTTTGGGGATCACGTGCCCAAAGTTCGAAGCAAAACCCTTTTATTTATAGCACAGCGCAAACACTCCAATAATATCCAAAAACAGGTGTTTGGTAGCTTGGTTTGACCAAGTAATATTTTAGTCGCGTGCCGACTGATAAGACTCTGCGTGTCGACTGATAAGACTCTGCGTGCCGAATGTGGCACGCGTTCCACAGGTTCACCATCACTGCACTAGAATTAAAGCCATAAAATAATAAAAGCAACCCTATGAGGTTAAACTTTATCAGATCTTTATTTTTTTTTCTCACGGAAAGTTATTTGAAAAATTGTATTTTTAATAGACAGAAGAGTGGCGTTGGGAAATGAATAAAGATAACATCTTCATTTCCTAACACTGTTTGATATCATACTTAATGGTTTATAATTTATGTGTGCAGCAAAGCCAGTTCTACTGGCCCTTAAAGATTGCCAAGCATTCCCTTCTAAAAGACAAGTCGCACAGACAGTAAATGACGGGGTTGATAGCGCTGTTCAGGAAATAAGACCGTCGAAACAGTTGGTACACGGAGCTAGAGGCATTGCCCATGGACAAAAAGAGGCCCGGGGCGGCAGACGAGATGAACTCCAGGCTTAGAAACGGAAGATACCCGCCGACGAACACGACGCTCAGTGTCAGTAGCATCCAGGTCGTGGCATCTATTTGCCGACCGTTGCGTCTCGTTCTAGACTTTGAGGAGTGAACTCGCTTTGTTGAAAAGTGTTGGCGAACTTGACTCGGCCTCGGACGCAGTGTTCCAACCTTACTCGTTGATTCTTTCTCCGCAGTGGGATCTTCCTCGTCTGTTTCTATTGGTTCTTCACTGGAAATGTCCGAATCGGTGATGACGTCACTCGATTCGAGGTCATCACTGAACGTGTCGTCTGTCGTGGTCACCTCTAGGCAATGTTCCTTGCCGTCAACCAATGGGTTTGTGTTCAATTCTTCACTCCTTGTTACATCCGTCGTGCTGTTATTTTGCTTCGTTACTCCCCACGCCGTTTCTTTCTTTACTCCACATGCCGTTTCTTTCGTTACTCCACACGCCGTTTCCTTCGTTACTCCACACGCCGTTTCTTTCGTTACTCCACACGCCGTTTCCTTCTTTACTCCACACGCCGTTTCCTTCGTTACTCCACACGCCGTTTCCTTCGTTACTCCCCACGCCGTTTCTTTCGTTACTCCACACGCCGTTTCCGGCGTTACTCCACACGCCGTTTCCTTGGCATCACGCAACATGCGAGAGGTGGAGGCTGGGAATTGTGGGTCTTCATTTCCCTTTTCTAGCTTGCATTTATTCAATAAACATTTTACCGGGGGATTATCTAAGCTACGATTTGAATTTAAGAAAGTTTTCCCCTCCACTAATACGCTCATATTTACTTGTATACTTTCTTCATTCATTAGCAAATTTGGTCTATCAGGCTGATACTCATCCATGTTTATTTTATCACGACTTTGTTGCAAACGCCCACAATCTGAAATGACTCCATTCTCGTACATTTTATTTTCCAAATTCACGTCTGCTCGATGGGGAATTGACGTGGCTACCCAATCTTTAATGTTTGCCGCGCGGTCTGCTTTAACCGACCACGCCTTCTGCCTGACCGTGCGCCTCCTGTTCCTTGCATGTGACCGCACCCTTTGGGCAATCAGCACATACAACACGAAGAGCGTTGTGCAGCACGTCAGGAATATGAGAACGAAGAAGGAAGAGTTGACCACCGGCCATTTGGTGTTGACGTAACTGTCGTCCACCGAACATTTGCAGCCAGAGACGCCGTCCACACCTGGCTCTGTCGTCTGACTTCCGTTGATGATGGCATAAGGTGCGGCGCAAGTAAGGGAGGTTAACACCGTTAGCCCACAGATGAGTTTCGCCTCTTTGATCTTCACTTGTCTGTCAAAAGGTCGACAAATTTTACGGTACCTGTGTGATAGTAAAGTTAATTATTCCTAAAGTTTAAAAAAACAACAACTTTGAAATGTGTTTAACTTCGTAAAAAGCTTATCGAAATGCTCAACTTTTCCTGGGATTTAATCATCTTTTCAATTTTCAAACAAAAGACATTGCATTGCCTAATAGATTTTTTATTTTGTTTTAAAAATAATTAGTCTATTTTTTATTTATTTCAAAAGTTGTTATCTTTACAAACCTTGTAAAAGCTAATGCTACGAGCAAGAAGCCAGAGCCCATTGTTGTCTGAGCATTGAAAAATCGTCGAACTCTACAAATAGACGGGTGGTCGAAATCCCAAGCATGAAAAATGTCGTAGGTTTCAGCTGAAATTAAGAGAATTTGGGAATTGAATTTTTTTTACAACTGTTAAGAAGACAACAGAAAGATAACGTTTAAAGAACACAACAGTAAGATAAAGTGAAAAGAACACAACAAAAACATAACGTTTAAAGAACACAACAAAAACATAACGTGTAAAGAACACAACAGTAAGATAACGTTTAAAGAACACAACCGTAAGATAAAGTTTAAAGAACACAACAGTAAGATAAAGTTTAAAGAACCCAACAGTAACATAACGTGAAAAGAACACAACAGTAACATAACGTTTAAAGAACACAACAGTAAGATAACGTTTAAAGAACACAACAGTAAGATAAAGTTTAAAGAACACAACAGTAACATAACGTTTAAAGAACACAACAGTAAGATAACGTGAAAAGAACACAACAGTAAGATAACGTTTAAAGAACACAACAAAAACATAACGTGTAAAGAACACAACAGTAAGATAACGTTTAAAGAACCCAACAGTAACATAACGTTTAAAGAACACAACAAAAAGGTAACGCAAAAGGCACCGCTAAGAAAGCAGCGGACACCAGCTCTGAGGAAACCTTCCAGAGGGGTTTACACCCTAGGCATTGCGGCGATCCTAACCATTGAGACTCGTGGACCTTACCAGGGGTGGCGCCAAAGTGGTAGCGGGTCTAGAAACTTATTGATAGAATTCGCTTCAAGTTTTGCATGTAATCTCTAATGTTCCCAATATTCATTATCCAGTATTTTCGCTGACAATTTGTATAATATTGACACGACAAAATGGTCGAGGAAGTCAATGTATTTTCTGCTGCGCGTTTAACATTATTTGACAAATTGACCTGATGTTAAATGTGTCTAATTTAAGTTCAAATATTAAATTTCTGTTTAACATCCAACATGTTTTAAACATCAAACATCCAAATATACCTCGACCCTATCTTATCTTAGGTATACATTTGGGGCTCCCTAGGCCACAGGAACAAATCCTTGCCGTCGTCTGGATTCGAACTCGTGACCATCGGTACGCCAGTCGAGCACGCTTGCCACTCGACCCCCGTGTGCCTCGATACAATAAAATAGTAGATATAAATTGGAAAATGTTGACATAGGACAAAGATGACAATTCCTTCTTACCTGGTATGACAAGAGTATTTATTAGGAGATCGAAGACGGTCGTCGCCATTATGAATATTCGAACAGCTGACCTCGAGAACCTGCAGTTGTACACAAATAGAATGAGGGAATTTCCGATGATACCCAAGATGGCTACACAACACAAGTAGACTATAGTCGGAATCATGATCACGGTGGTCTGCGCTTGTTGCTCCTCTAGAGATCTTTTTCTCTCTGAATGGCCGGATAACTCCAGAACGCTCCTAAAAGAAAGATTATAACACATTGTGGACACTTGTTTGGCACAGCTGTTGGTATCGTTTTGGTTTATTCCAAGTCCATGAATTTGACTGCAAATTGTATTTAAATACGATTTCGGGCGAAATTTGTTTCACCTTTAATTATCTCTTACGAACCAGATATTGTTATTAATAAAAATATAATGATTGTTAAAATTCATTATTTTCCTATAAAATTTAAGTGTTGCAGTAAGGTCACACGAATCTATTTCTGGAATCAAGCAACTTTCACCCAACACTGATATTAATAGTCTTTTTGAAACACTTAACGCTGGGACAACCAGACAAATGTATCATCTTTGAAAGGCTATAGTAAATAACTATAACAAAAGCACACAAGAATGCCGTAGTTCTAACCCTTGATTTCTTGTAGGCGTAATAATATATATATATCTATAAATATTTTCTTAAATGTTAGCTGTTGTACTCGACTTAAGAACTCAATATATTTATGATGAGTCAGTTAACGTACTTTAGAGCTGTGAGCTCAGTTTTTAGGGTTGTTGGGTAATAGCTGAACTTTCTTTCCCTTAGAAGATGATTAATTGAAAAGTACTTGGCGTGTGGATGATTGGGCCACAGCGTCTTTTGATATTACTAACAGTAAACAAATTCTTATGATCATTTAAGTATCAGTGTCTTATAATGGTCAGATGGTCAATGAAGTATCAGTGTCTTATAATGGTCAGATGGTCAATGAAGTATCAGTGTTTTATAAAGGTCAGATGGTCAATGAAGTATCAGTGTCTTATAAAGGTCAGATGGTCAATAAAGTATCAGTGTTTTATAATGGTCAGATGGTCAATGAAGTATCAGTGTCTTATAATGGTCAGATGGTCAATGAAGTATCAGTGTTTTATAATGGTCAGTTGGTCAATGAAGTATCAGTGTCTTATAATGGTCAGATGGTCAATGAAGTATCAGTGTCTTATAATGGTCAGTTGGTCAATGAAGTATCAGTGTCTTATAATGGTAAGATGTTCAATGAAATATATGTGTCTCATAATGGTCAGTTGGTCAATGAAATATATATGCCTTATAATGGTCAGTTGGTCAATAAGTATCAAAGTCTTAAAAGGGTCAGTTGGTTAATGAAGTATCAGTGTGTTATAATGGTCAGTTGGTCAATGAAGTATCAGTGTCTCATAATGGTCAGATGGTCAATAAAATATATGCATCTCATAACTGTCAGATAGTCAATAAAGTATATGTGTCTTATAATGGTCAGGTGGTCAATAAAATATATGTATGTTATAATAATAACATGGTTCATAAAATCTATGTGTATTAATTAAATGGTCCAATGCTCAAATAAATTTCAGTGTCTTTATAATGGTCAGATGGTCGATAAAATGTATGTTTCTTATAATGGTCAGACGGTGAACTAAATATCAGTGTATTATGGTTTTCAAGGGATAAACGTAAGATGAGTTTGAATTTAAGTGGACACAAAACAAATTATTTGATTAACCAAACCGATAATAATGAAAGACTGTACAGTTTCATGATGACGCAACTCTGTTTAAATAGTTAACAGTATTTTGTATGTCCATCACAGCAGCATAAGTAATTTACCAAGATATTGTAATCATTATCTTCGCCTATCCAACACAGCGTTCCTGGCATAAGTAATTAGGTAGAGATTGTAATGGTTATTTTCTTGAGCGTTCTGAACACAACATAACAGTTATATGGGCTTATCCAGAAAAACTAGGGCTGTTATCGATTAATTTAAAATTTAATCGTTAACATTTGAAAAATTACCGAATAATTAATCGATAATTTTGATTAAGCTAAAAATAAGATGTAAGACGCCATTAAACTGAACATTTCAAGGGAAGTAACAAACACAGGCAATTAAATATTTTTTAACATTTAAATATAAGAGCTTATTTTGAAGTTTACATTTAGAAAATCTTTTTTTTTTAATGGAGAAGTTTGAACGTAAAAAAGCAAACTTTTATTAATTATTAATAATTAATCATTTATTAATAAATCGGAAAAAAATATTTAAAACAACCTCTTCAATTTAATCGCTTATTTTAAAATAATTTTAATCGATAAAAGTGTTTACGGCTAATCCATAAATTAATCGTTAATTTCCGAAGCCCTAAGAAAAACCATTCAATATTTTCTCACTGCTTTGATAAATTTTCGTGACAAGTGTTGAATTGTATCATCATTCGGTTTCTATTAATGAAAAATCACATATCGATTTGAATACAACGAGAACTTCATTGAAAACATGTTCTTGCAAAGATCATAGCTTGGATAAGTCACTCAATGAAATTTTCAGCCATTTCAAAGAAATCTCTAACAATGACGCTTCAAGATAATCATTTAATTGAAATAATAAAATCTGGCATGATTTATTTACAAAGAAAATGTTTATGATTACAAACGACGGGAATAAAACATTTTTAGCTAAATGTATATAAAAATGTAGATGTCTATATTGCGTGAATATTTACAAACAAGTAAATATTCTGTGTTTTTATATATGTTAGGGAAATGCATTAACACAAAAATATTTTATTTTATATAAAAAACATTTTTAATATTTTCAAAGACATAAAGATATACATTAAAAATAATTTTATTTATTTATTTTCACCGCTGTGTTTAAAATTGGTTCCAGTATTCGCTGCTGTATTTTCATCCCGGAAAAGTGTAGAGCATGGGGAGATAACCTTGATGGATATGTCTGCCAAAAGTGTAGTGCAAGGGTAGGTAACCCAGACAGATATGCCTGCCAAAAGTGTAGTGCAAGGGTAGGTAAGCCTGATAGATATGTCTGCCAAAAGTGTAGTGCAAAGGTAGGTAGCCCTGATAGATATGTTTGCCAAAAGTGTAGTGCAAGGGTAGGTAACCTTGATAAATATGTCTGCCAAAAGTGTAGTGCAAGGGTAGGTAGCCTTGATGGATATGTTTGCCAAATAAAGCTCATTATCCACGTGTGGACACAAAATAAAATGATTTTTTTAAAAATTAAATTTATTCAGAGTAAATTAGGGCAGCGAAAATTAACAATTAATTAATCGATTAATCGTTAAAATTGTAATCGATAAAAATTGATCACAATAGCTATAATTTGATTTAAAAATAAGAAAATGTTTTAATATTCTTTGTTCATATTTATTTACAATTTATATTTGTTGTTCCTAAAATACCTTTCCATCGTATTATTGTTATTATTTATTTAGACATGCATACGTAAACAAAAAGGTTTGTCTTCCTTATTTCTTGCATAGCAGAACGAATTTTCTGTGTTACGTCACAAAATTTGGGAGCCATTGAATTACCGCGTCTTAACCGACTTCGCGAAATGATGAATGCTTAATGGGATCTAAATATGCGTTATAAAAAATATAATTAAGTGAAACATTTTTTTACCGTTTAACACAGGTCTACATGAAAAGTCTGAAAGTAAAGAATTATGATTTTCTCAAAGCTAGTTTAAAAAGATAAATTTTGATGTGCTTTGTTTGTGTGTATCGCGTCAGTTTTTTTTTTTTTATAGAAAACCTCAAACAATGTGTTCACATGGCTTTTGCTTACAGATTTAAGAAAAGTCTATATGAAAAGAACGCCATTTGGTGTTTCCATGATATTGACGTGAGCTTTCAAATCATATAACAGACATCTATTTTTGTATGACGAATGTCGTTGGATTCAACAAGAGGAGCAGGCACAATCAGAGGAGATTTTTTATTGATTCATCAAAGTTCAGTATGAAAGCAGTTCCTCTATTTAATGGACACACAGTCTCATCACTTCCTGTGGCACACTCGGTAACACTGAAAGAGACGTTTGAAAACATGAAACTGTTGCTAGGTTCTTTGAATTATGACCAGCACAAGTGGTCGATATCTGGGGACTTAAAAGTCATAGCCATCATATTAGGGCTCCAAGGAGGGTGTGCACAATTTTCATGTTTGTTCTTACTCTGGGATAGCAGAGGAGACTCTGAGCCTTACGTCAAGAAACTGTGTCCACCAAAAAGGAACTGGAAGCCTGGAATGCTTTCAAAGCTGTTGTCAACGTTTTAGGTAACTTCAAGTCAGACAGATACAAAAATCTTGTTAAGAACATGGTCGCCAAATTTCGGGATTTGGGTAGCCGCATGAGTGTCAATATGGACTTTTTGGACTTCCACTTTGATTACTTCCCTGCAAATCTTGGTGAATACAGTGAAGAGCGGGATGAAAGTTTCCATCAGGACATTTGGGCAATGGAGTGTCATACCAAAGTCGATTGGATGTGAATATGATGGCCAACTATTACTGGTCATTAAAACGTCGTAATCCGTGTGCTGCTCATAAACGAAAATCATTGAAAGACCATTCACAGAGTGATAGATGATTAATAAATTTAAGTCTACTTTTATTTTGCGCTTTGGTTAGTAATTTAATAACTTCCAATAGTTTTCTGAATGATTGAATTTTATTATCAATCGTATATTTTGTTCCTGGTTTATTGATTATTGACTATATTATTATATATAACTAATACTTATTTAATATAAAATTATTAAACGTCTTATTGCAAAAAGTGCTGACGTCGTGCAAAAGTTTAGATTACATATATGGAATCAGCATAAAAAGTTGTGAATGAAAAACCTGCTTACATGTCTACAGTTTTCAAATATTAAAAAATTTGTAGATCAGTGTAATTAAAAAAAAAAAATTTAATCAGTACCAGCCCTGGAGTAAATATTACTTTTTTTCGTTTCTAGTAAACTCTTCGCTTGGTTAAAAGGTTCTGTTGAAGCCGAGATAAAACAGTCTGATAAATTGTTGGTCAGTTATTTAAAGTTAAATTTAGAGCAGTGCATTTTTATCACTGAAATGTCTTGTCAGATAATTGCTTCGGTAAGTTATTTTAAAACATTTTTAACAATGAGTAAATGTTATAGACTTCTTACGCCTGCTTGAGATTATGGTAATGAGATGGCAATATAGAATCAAAGGTGAAGCTGTGTTAGGATTATTATCAGGGAATCCTCATTACAGGAGGGCTGTGAATAATCATTTGGTTATTTTTGTATTAGAAAGTACTGTGTAGAAAAGAACTTGGATGAAAAAGAGAAAAACTGAGAAAATTGATAGAAAGGCAAAGAGAGTCTACAATATTCTTCATGTTTTTCAGATTTTGATCAAATGTTAGATATCATAGGCCCGACTTTTGTAAACTCAAGAGTTTTAAAGAATAAATTCGATGCTGATTAGCACTAAACAAAATAATTATTAATTGAGCAGGTACTGCTATACAAGCATTGTATAATGAAATAGTTTTAAATTATTCAGATATTTTTGCATCACAGGATTGCTTTAAAAAGTATCGATTACATTAGCAACTATTAAGCCACGACATTGTATTTATAAGTTGAAATGACTGTTTCGATTACTCCAGCCCCTAACAATGTGTCGACACGCTCTTCTGAATCTAATATCGCACAGCAGGTAAATAATCGGGTTGGCTGCGCTGTTGAGCAAGTACGATCTCCAGAAAAGATTGAACATGGATGTGGACACTTGACCCATCGACCTGTAGGCTTCCGGCGCGATGGTTTTATAGAGCTGCAAGCCGACGAACGGCAGGAAACACAAAACAAAGACGAAGCTGATCAGGAGCAGCATACACGACGTGGGGTCGATTCTTCGTCCAGTGCGTCTCAAGCGCTTGCCAGAACCCGACCTCTTGTTCCTAATTTCAATCTCCGTCGCTTTACCTGAAGTTCGCCCTGTTTGGTTATTGTTCGGATTCAATTCTTTTGGAGGTCTCAGTAGAAAGCTGTCACATAGGCTGGTGCTTGCTGTTGTGTTTAACGAAACTGAATCCTTCAGTGTGCTGGATCTGTGCGGTGTGGGATCGTCAGAGCTAACGGCTACAGACTCGTCGGTGGATAGTTCAGACGAGGATACCACGCCGCAGATTTCGTAAGTACAAGCATCAGTGGACCCGTCTTCTGTGTTGAGAACCTCTGAGTTTTTCTGCGCAGCTTCATCGCTGTTGTTGCATTCTTCACTCAGTGTAACACTCTTGGTAAGTTTGACCTGCTCCGTAGTTGAAAGCGTCACTTCTTGTTCATGACGCAAGAAGCTGTTCTTGAACACGGTCATGACGCGCCTTTGACTGTCGCCTCGGCGCTTACAAGACTCCCTCAACAACATCACAGAGGAACGTTCTCGCTTGTCAGCAATGTCGCTATGTAAACTACGGATCCTAGAGAGTGTGGCGCTCTCACAAACCAAAACTGTTTGGCCGTCTGGCTGTGTCTTGGCAATCGCCGTTATCGCGTCACTTCCTGTTACATTCGTCGTGTCCTTTTCAACTGTAGTCGTTTTAAAGTCCGTGTGTAGCAAAATGTGTTGATGGTCATCAGATGTTGAGCTGTCGTTGGTCATTTTGGTGGCCCCCTTTTCCCTAGGAATGATTAGCCTCAAAGTAGCCCTTCGAAAAGATCTTTGCCTCCAGGCCTTGGAACCAATAAGGGCGTACAGAACTGCCAGAGGGGTGCTACACACTAGGTAGAGGAAAAGGAAAAATATTGAGTTGACCAGTGGCCATTTGGTGGTGATGTAATTGTCGTCTATAGAACAGAAGTAGCCAGTAACGCCGGGAATGTGCGATGGTCTTTTCTGACGTCCGTTCATGATGGCGTAAGGGAGACAACACATGAGTGATACCAGAAGAGCTGCCGCACATATCAACTTGGCTTCCCTGACGTTCACCTGTCTACCGAACGGTCGACAAATTTTTCTGTATCTGCGCAAACAAGGATGTAAAAATATTTAATTTTTAAAAAAAACAAAAAAAAAACCCCAACAACAACAAATTAGTGATGTTATGTATGCAAAAGAGTGTTTTATGTTTATAAAGATATTAACATTTATGTTCTGTTTGTTTTCACATCTAAAAAATACATTTTGAAAATCAATGAATGTTTATTCTATAAACTAGATTGTGCCAGGCGCCGTGGCGCCTGCGGCGCCCCCGTTTTTTGGGCGCCTACGGCGCCAACCTTTTTTTAAAAGACCAACTAACTTGTCCTTTTTTGATAGATTGTGCCGGGCGCCGTGGCGCCTGCGGCGCCCCCTTTTTTTTAAAGACCAACTAACTATACGAATTATTAAACTTTATGAAATGTACGCAAAGTATTTATTTAATAATAATAATAGGGGTTGTATTTTGCGCACCGTATTTTGCGCACCGATGCACACCAAACAATGACGTCATCCTATTAAATATTTTTACAGTGCTCATCAAAACACGATTTTTCAACTAAACTAACTGCTGTAGACTGTGGTACATCTCTTGAGCGTTACGTTACAAACATACCCACACCACTGGGCTATTATATATATAATGTGTTTTTATTCATTATTATTTACACAAATGAGTTATAAATTTATTATTGCTCATATACACGATATCTTTGGGATATCTTTGGTTATTCAATTTTCTTTATTTTTTTAAAGCAGATTTTTAAAATAAAAATGTTATTAACGATTATGTATGTCACTTTTCTTGTACCTCGATCATCCTTTTCTTCCAATATATCAAGGCAAAGAGATCAATGCTCTGAATCGTTGCAAACAAACAAATTCTTTGGATGTCATAACTCTAACAAGCATACCATGGATATTTACACACCTTGTCACGGATATTGCTACCAGCAGAAAGGCAGAAGCCAGTGTTGTGATCGCGTTAAAATACCTTCTAGCTTTGCAAACCAAGGGCCAGTCAAAGTTCCATTGATGAAGCATGTCGTATATATCGGCTGGAAGTTAGTGAGAAAAATATGGATTTCAACCAAGCTATCTACTTACATGTATTTATAATATATATTTCTAATTAGCCGTGTGACACACAGAGCGTGTTATTATTGAGCTAAATATCTACATGCTGTAGTGTGCTCTTCGGTATCAAAAGAATAGGGAGCATTAATATACGGTACGTGTTTACCACATGAGAATTTGTAATGATCACTCGGGAAAAAAAAACTATAAATACATTAACAAATTTTAACAAATTAAAAAAAACAGCAACAAAACTGAAGGAAAAAAAGAATGTTCAATGGAAATTTCTTACTAAAAATGTTTAAAATAGTAAATTTAATTAACATTATTGTTCAAAATCTGACGAAAAAAAAACTTCAATACGAAGATAACTTAAAACAACCCTCGGTTGGACATTCTAGTGATTAAAAATTATTTTCTTATTACGTATGAAAGAACGAATACATAGAAATTCTCGATCTTTACAATTTGGACGTGGTTTGGGTTGCCTGAAGAAACCAGGGAAACCAACACTTTGTCAATATTTAAAACTGTAACAAGACTGCACGACTAGATAAAAACCACGGATAAGCGAAGGAAGCAATAATATTCTGTTTAGAAGGAGCATCTTTAATCTATAAGTTAAAGGAATATGCTAAAATTAGAACTTTACACAGTACCCTTGTGCTGAACTAAAAAAATTATCGGCCAATGTCAAATAACGCGAGTATAAAACAGATGGTTTAGAAAGAAAAGAGACAATTGTGTACAATGTATACAATCTAAATGCAAAAAGTCAAGGCTCATTTGACTTTCAACATCATCGTTGTGTTTGCCCAAGATGGAGCGGTGTTGATAACACTTTACAGACTTTTAGATCAAGACTATTGACAAAATTTCTGACATTTATAAATACGTTCTATACGTTTGATTATTGTACTCATTTACCTTTAATTGACATACATTGACATACATTGACAAATTAGCAATAATGTTATTCAGTGCCATCCACATAGTCGATAAATAAGATTGTTCAACTGATTTCACTAGAATCCCTTCTCTCGACTAATCCACCATAACAACATTTTTTAATTTTTTTTTTTACATTATTTTTTTTCTGCTTGAAATCTTTCAAGAATTCAAAGCGCTCAAAGTAAAAATAGATCAGACAGTATCGACTTATCAAAGTACAAACAGATAAGACAGTATCGACTTATCATAGGAAATGACAAGGACTTGAGCTAATGTCATTCTTGAAAAACTCTACACAAAACGAATGGAAATTGTCAAAGTTCAATACAGTGACTAGCCACAAAGTGTGGAAGAGTTTCACGCCCACTAGGGAGGGTTTGTTAATCACATCACGCTGATT
This sequence comes from Radix auricularia, assembly GCA_002072015.1. NCBI lineage: Eukaryota > Metazoa > Mollusca > Gastropoda > Lymnaeidae > Radix > Radix auricularia. Next base: position 392,599 of record MUZC01002185.1, read on the forward strand.
TGTATCGCGATTTGCCCTTTAAACCAAATCTCTCTATCAAGATTATGAGCGCTTTTGATTGTTTACGTTGAGCATTCAGTTTGAAATCAGAGTCATGCTAAAAAAATACTTTATGAAATTAAGATAAATATTAAAAATAAACCTTTAAGCACCAAAGTTTACAAAACATCGATATTTAAAGAATTGCTAAATCGTGTAAAATATTCTTAGTTAAAATACCTCGAAATTATTTCCCATATAACACGCGTCTATTTCTTTTCTTTAATTTTTGTTGCTTAAAAAAATCGACGAAAATAAGTTAGCATAAATCGTAGATAGGCAAATCTTTTTTTTTATTATTATTTTTTTTTTACCTGGGATGACCACTGTGTTGGTGAGGAGGTCAAAGACCGCGGCAGCCAAAATGAATGTTCTGATTGGTGACCTCGTGAACTTACACGAATACACGTAAAGAACCAGTGAATTTCCGATCATCCCCGTCACGGAGAGCAGACACAGATACACCATGGATGGAATCATAATAATTGTTGAATTTCTTTGTAGTTCATCTAAGTAATGCTGAATCTGGGCACGTTGCAGAGAATCTCCCGTAGAGTTGTTCCCTGAGATAATGTTGCCAAACATTGTATAAATACTTTCTTTAAAAACACGAAATATATTGGTTATGATTTTATTTGAATACCATTGTCAGAAATTCTACTTCAAAAATCAGTGTATTCAAATATTTATTTCATAACACGTTCTTTATAAACTCCGTGTTGATGTTTGTTGTATCTGTACACACTAAAATGAAACTGTCCTCTCAAGTAATGCTTACAAAACAGTTTGCTATATTAAAGCTGATGTGGTCTCCAACATTAAGATTACTTCCAAGCTTTTCCCCAGTGACATTCGTGTACGGACAGTTCTAATAAACGAACTGTTTGAGTGAGTCACTAACGGAAATATTTGATGAGTTTGAGGGTCTAGCGTTTGACTGGTGTAGCAACTACACAGTCAAAAGACGTTTGAAAAAATGTGTTTTATTTCCCTGACAGCTTGACGAATTTCAATTACTTGGTAAAACATCCACCAGACAGTTCCATTCCTGTTGTACAATGGCGACAGTGTTTATGGCTGAGGTCATTCTTTTATTAAAATGCGAATGTCTTTTTAAGCGCGAAAATATATGGAAAAACATAATATTTCAGATACAAGTCCAGTGCTTTTTTTCAGCGGGAACTCATGGGAACTGAGTTCCCATACCTTTTTTTGACCAGATTCGTGTATATTTATATAAATAGTCGGTTTTTATTATAAATAAACTCTTTGAGTCTCTCAATTTTTTTTTATAAAAACGTTTATTTCTTTAAATATCTGCACAATAAAATTTGGGTTCAGTGGAAAAAACCATTATAGACTATAATAGTATTTTCTGACATAAGTTAAAAAACAGATGTGAAATGAGTTCCCAAACATTTTTCGTTAGAAAAAAAGCCCTGGTCATACAACACGTGAGACTATTTAAAAATTAGAACACATGATTTTAGTTACTGTTTGGAAACATAACTGAGGCCATAATATTTACATTTTTTTACTTATAACATAAACATTTTAATTAGATAATACACATTCTAAAAATTATTCATTATTTTTCTTATCAAATTTTATTTTAGAAATGAAAAATTACACGTGATCGTCACGAATATCAATCCTGAGCGTAACACATTATGTAATTGTTTGATAGTTAGAAGTTAAATTCAGTGTTTTCTTTAGGTCACGACTATAAATTAGCCACTTAAAAACAAGTGGCTACAGAATGATAGATAATTTTATTCAAAATTCTTCACTTATAGTTACTACTTAAGTATTGTTGTTTTTTTAAGTATCAAAAGGAAGTATTAAGAAGTGACCATATTAGCTATTCTATAACTAGACTTCTAAAGTCTCTTCTTACGCTGTGTTATTTTTTTAGTATACAAAATGAGGGGTGAGACTGCAATCAGGCTTATAAAAAAAGTAAATGGAAAAGACGTAAACAAGGTAAGCGTTAGCCTGCCAGGAAAACAGCGAACAAAGAGCCTTTTTTTCTAACTATAAATCCTGAATGTATTTGGGAAATAACTAAAATTTTGAAATTTTATTGCCGTGTGATGCGTATTATAATAAACATTCTTTTATTTATGTCTCTTATGTAAAAGGATTTATTGTCAAATTTTTTTTTTTTTTTTTTACAATTTGTTTAAATTAATTTTTTTATTTCTTTTTATCAAATAGTGGCGAATGCCAAAATTTTTTAAATCGATTTTTAACGCACTTCCCCATATCTAATCGAGCAGAAATTTTTCAGGCAGACTCGTTGTGACAGTATAGAGCTAAATGACGCATCAAAATTTCATATCGATCGATATTAATTAAATTAATAAAATTTGAGTTTATCTCTTCTTATCTCTATGAAACATATACATTTTTGTGCCATTTGGTTTATATTTTCCTGTACGCGGTGCGCATTGTATTAAACACGAACACTGTTCTCAAATATAAAGGCTTTTCAGTAAAAAAATTTGGTTTTTAAGGATTTAAAAAATTTCATTAAAAAATCTAGATCTATTTTCGTTCTTTAAAGACACGCACAAAAAACCTGTTAATATATTTTTAAAAATAATTTCTTTGAGTGAACAAAATAAAGAAAACACTTCATATTTCGGCGAGAAGTGGGGTGTGGGAGCTTCAAATGAAAGAAAGGCGGTGTCTCTTGTTTCATATGAAGGTAAGTGAACTCAGCTTTGAACTAGTAACATCATCGGGATAGTTAAGGATATGAATCATTTTTATCTATCTAACCCCTGCCCCGCCCCATTCCACTCCTCCTTACAAAATGGAAAAAAAAAAAATTCACTTTTTTTCAAAAAAATCAATAAATATTTTCTTCTTTTTTAAAAAACTGTTAGTTATGCATTGAATTTCTTTAAGCTATTGTTAATATTTTTTAAAATTTTAATTTTATTTTTATTAACTGGATGAATATATATGCAGGAAAATAAAATGTACTTTGATAAACGTACTTCTGCTTGGTAATTTTTATTTTTAAAAATGTTATTTTAAAATATCATTTAAAAAAACAATTAAAAAACAAACTCAATCACCTACATCAGCGTTTAACTATTGGAACTTACATTTCTTAATTGTTGAAATACAAATTTATAACATTAAAATAGAATTAATTTATTTGTATTATTTTTTTTTAATTAAAAAAGAAAAGAAATGACAACAAATTTTAATTTTGATGTCGTCACTTAAAATTTAGCTCACCTAAGGTTTAATGCACAGTTTTTTTTGTTTTTTTTTCTGTTTTTTTTTGTTTTTTTGTTAACAACAAAACACGTTATTCCAAAATATTTAGATATATTAGCGCCCTTGATAAATATTCTATTCGGATTAACAATCAAACAAACAAAACTTCTCAGTTGTTGCCTATAGCAGGAAAAAATGTATTTTCTCATTTTCAGCAAAGAATTGGCTAAAAATTGTTTCGTTATGTTTTTTGTTTTGTTTTGTTTTCTTTTTTTATTAAAAAAAAAAGATGATGTATTATTTAGTTAGTTTCGTTGCGCGCTGATGTCAAGAAACCTTTTAATGCTGGCCAGCATGGCGGGTTTGATTGAAGCTTTTTATTCTTAGGACTATTCTTTGCCTTTGTACTTTAGGAGGGAGCAAAATGTGAAAATGTTTTGGATAGATGAGCCAGTTATAGATCTATATGATTGTTATTGAGACTAAGTAAAAAAAAATGATCTTATGAATTTTAAGAAACTTCAAACGCAAATTTGAGGCGTAAAAATGTCCAAATTAAAACAATTAAATCTGCTTTTCCCCCAGGTAAAAGCATTAGCTATTAATGTACAAGTAGATCTAAGTCTTTAAAATTTCTATTGAATTATTTATTTTTTAAAGGATGTTTAGCACTAAAGATTTACTGTGTTCCTTATATGCTCGTTTTGACAGTAACTTTTGTAAATGGTCTATTTAAGTTTTGCCGCCGCCACTGTTAGTGTTATTACTGCTAGTCGCCACTTCTAGCCGCCATTGTTAGTGTTATTACTTCTAGCCGCCACTTCTTGCCGCCACTGTTAGTATTATTACTTCTAGCCGCCACTTCTAGCCGTCACTGTTAGTGTTATTACTTCTAGCCGCCACTTCTAGCTGCCACTGTAAGTGTTCTTACTTCTAGCCGCCACTTCTTGCCGCCACTGTTAGTATTATTACTTCTAGCCGCCACTTCTAGCTGCCACTGT
>MUZC01002185.1:397721-448428 GCA_002072015.1 Radix auricularia
TAAGTGTTCTTACTGCTAGCCGCCACTTCTAGCCGCCACTTCTAGCCGCCACTTCTAGCTGCCACTGTAAGTGTTCTTACTGCTAGCCGCCACTTCTAGCCGCCACTTCTAGCTGCCACTGTTAGTATTATTACTTCTAGCCGCCACTTCTAGCCGCCACTGTTAGTGTTATTACTGCTAGCCGCCATTATTGGCGTGTTATCTAGTAAAAGTAACTGAGGCTGTGTGAGTTTGATTCGTGTCATAGAGAGAATTATTTCTAAATATGTTTTTTTTATTAAGTTTCAAAGATAACTATTCCCTAGTCCACAAGTGGGCAATCGTTTAAGCTAGGGGGCACTATTGAGGTATCGGCAGGCTTGTCCATGGGACATATTTTTCCCATCCCATCCCATCCCATGGCAATTTATGCCTGTCCCATCCCATCCAATGGGACCTTTCCCGTGGGAATCTCATGGGAAAAACATTCCCATGGACAAGCCTAGGTATTGGATTTTAGAGGCAGGGGCACCTTCTCAGACCATGATAGTCTTGGGGGGGGGGGGAGTGAATTATCGTTCACAAGTCTTATTGAGCCACGGCTCACAGCAACGGATTGTGTGGCGTTTAAAATAATTGCATTCTTTAGTTAACTTACGCATTTACTGTCTGAAGAAGAAAACAAAACGTAAAATAAAAGTAATTAAATAAAACGTAAACAAAGTTGTAGTTTTATGAAATGTATTTATTGCGCTAATGTCATATTAATAAGATTCCTAGCTGCTAGCACATTTAATTATTGAATCAGTTTAATGAGGCAATTGAAACATATCACACTTTTTTTACACATTTAAAAAAAAAAATCAGGAGTTAAGCTTATGTCTGTCAAAGTCCATATATTTTATCTATGTTCAAGAAAACTCTGCTCACGAATATATGTAGATACAAATGTAGAGAACATTTTCTCAGCAAATCTTTCAACCATCGACATTTTTCAGCAGGCAAAGACTTACAAGAAACAACTACTGTAACAATATAAAGCGTTTCTTTCACTGTGTGATCTGAATACATGGCCATTAGTTCAAGTTGAGGCTCCTCGTGTACTGTGTCCATATAACTAGTAATAGGACGTCTCTGTTTGAATGGAAAAACACGAGACGAACTTTATGGGCATGGACGTTAACGACATGAAGTAATCTCAGTTTAACGAGGGATTCCTGAATCTCTTGGCGGGCTTAAAAGAAGAAACTCTGCTGTGGGCCGCATGTTGCCCGCGGGCCACATTTTGCCCCCCCCCTTGTTTGCCTCATGTTGTGCCATAAATTGGAATATATTTTTTAAAAAAGAAATATCAAATAACTTTTTGGTTTATCAATGTTTTAAAGGACTCAACATAAACAAGTTTCATTTTTAACAACCGAAAAAAATAACGGTTGCAAAATGACATATTATGATGGCAATTTTATCTCTGAAGTCTTCAAAGAGCAAAATAATTTTTAGAGTTTTAACTGTGTCAACAAATCGTCAGTAGTCATTATATTTATCTGGCCAATCTCATTCATTCAATGCAATCTAAACGCGCTTACGTGCACGTAATTTTATTTCCTTTTTATTTTATTATTTTTTAGCCAATTTTGTGCAGAGGTTAACAGTGTAATTATTTCTCGGTAGTCTTCTTTGGAAAATTTTTGGTAGAGAGATTTGTCAGTAGACCATGTGTAAAAAGATATTTTGTAGAAGATTATGTGACCAATTGAGAAAAAATTGATAACATGATACATACAGATAAATAAAATAATTTAAAAATTATGTCCATTCGATTGATCTGAAATTTCGATGCATAATTTTTATCATCAGCATGAGTCTGCCTGCAAATTTTCAGCTCGCTAGCTTACGAGAAAGTGTGTTAAAAATCGACTCAATTTTTTTTTGGCACGCAAGCACGCACCATCGCATGGTCGGTCGCACGGGCTCAGACACCACAAGTTAATATAAAGGATTTTAAAATAGCAAACATTGAGCGAATATTTCAATTCTCAAATTGTACCAATACATGAGAACTGATGTCAATACATCCTTCAAAAACACTGACGCAAGTTTCTAGTTGGTTTGTAAACATCGGAAGTGGGAAACTTCAAACGCCTAGTCTATCTAGAAAACATTTTTGACGTTCTTCCTACAATGTATTGACAGTGGATCCAGTGTTTATGCACTAGCGTCAGAAAATCTAGAGAAAAAAGAATGGCGAAAATTTCATCATAACATCTTTGACTTGAATGAAAATGTACTTTGACGAAATTTGACAGCCGCTCCTGTTGCAAAATAAAAACTTATTGAACATGAAACATGAGCCAATCAAAAGCACCGAGCAGCAAATTTTTTGTAAAAGGTGGGAGTCTAATTCCTCGTTAAAAAGCTGTAAAAATAAGGCGTTAAAATAAAGTTTAATAAATTAAAATAAAAACAAAGATAAAAAACTCAAAGAAATTTTAAAAAAATATTATATAGATGAAGGTTTCAAATCCCAGAACTTCAAACTCCCTTATGACTCTAAAATCTTCTTATACTAATGCTACTGAAGTGGAAAATGTAGGGGCTTAATTTGTGTGCGAATATGAAAAAATACTTCTGGTACATTGATTTGAACCCTCAACAAAAATAATGAAAAAATTTGCTTATTTAATGAAATTAAAACTGCGCGCATATATGCCAACATAGCCACCTATGAACAATAGCTCAACATTTCCAACGTTTTCTTGAATTTGGAAAGGATCAGAAATTCGGATAAAAAACAATTGACAAAAATAAACCATAAGTTTAAAAGAAAACAAAAAAATTGGCAGAACGTTTTTGTTAGAATTTTTGACATTATTAATTTTTGGATTTTTTTTTTAATTCGGTCACTGAGAGGACAATACTGTGACACATAAAAGCAATATTCCGGAACTATTGCATTTGCTTGCCAATTACGATCACACAAACAGAACATCGTGTGATAAAAGGTTTTTAAAAAGTGTCATCTAAAATTCAAACTGAGCTCTTGGCAACTTTAAAAGATATAGATGGCGAAAAAGTATCTTTCTTCAATAACAGTATTTTTCGATTGTATTCGATAGCTCTTCGTATATTTCAAATAATCACCAAACAAGTCCAGTTGTTGGATATGAAAGAAATTATAATAAAAAAGTAAACATTTTAGAATCTTTCTGATATATATTAAATTGAAGTAAAAGTGAATCTGCCTACGACATTTCTGAAATGATTTTTTAAATAAATCATAAAATAATGGACTGCAGAGGATCATCATGTGTTAATATTTCTTTTTCATGGCTGGAAAGTATAAAGGCGTTTAAGAAAGACGCAATAACATTAAATCTCACTGTCAAATTTCGCTTAAACAGCCCAGTAAATCTAATTTGGTTACATGATAATCCAACTGAAACGAATTTTCTATTTTAGCACTCCAGTACATTGTTACGCATTCTTATTCATTTCCGTACATCGTTTGGAATATCTAATTACTTTACAAGCAATGCTGCAGAAAAAAAAAAATTAAATATACCATAGAGCCATTTTGAGATTATTTAAAAGCTATAGAAAAACTGACCGAGGCTGAAAAAAACTCATCAGACTAACAGACGCCGGAACTTTGCTAGTCCCAATAAAATCTTTTTATTTTTGAAGCTACGTCGAAGATGTCCGAAATTATGTATATATTTATAGTGCTAGAAAAAAAAATTGCTTACAGAGAAATTAATGGAATACTTAAAGGATGCTTGTCGATTTGATAAATTTTTGATCTGAAGACTTTATCCTTTTGATCGCTCCTGTAAGTCAAAGTACCAGAGAGAACATCTTTGGTGATCCAAAATATGTATCCATGTTATTTAGAAAAAAAAACAGTTGAGAGAAGTAGGTTCTCTTAGTCATAAGATGATATTACTGTAGAAATTCAAGAGAGATTTTGGCAGGTACGTAGAATTTAGAAAACAGATAACATTTTCGTACACCAGGCAATCTGCTTGACTTTGAAAATACTGCCTTCAAATTAGAGTATTCAAATAACATTGCAAAACAAAGACTATTAAACCCCACGGGTAAAAAAAAAAAAATGAATGAATTAAGGATCAATTGATTTATTTAAGTTTAAAAAGATATTAAGGCTAGAAGTTAGCTTGCCTAAAATAATATAATTAATTGAACATAGCACACAATTTTCTTAAGTAAATCTTAAAGTTTTTAAAAATAATTGTTATTTACAACATTTATCAAAATATCACAGAGGAATATAAACATTCTTACGAACACACTTATTAAACATTTAACCCTAGAAAAAGCTTGCAACGCGAGTACAGAAGGGAAGAAAGTCCTAATCTTATATTAACTAAATATGTTTACAAAGCAATGTAGAATTTAAGTTCTTTTGGGGAACATGAATTTTACATTAAAAGTACCATGAAAGCGAGACACAAATTTATTCATAAAACCAGCAAAATACGCAAATTGATAATAGAATGAACAAGGCAATTATTTATGTTACAGACATCCGCTCTGTTTACCCACGAACGATTTAAATATCATCTTCGTTTCTCTTCTAAAGTTTCGATCGTAAAAACTGTAAAACATTGGGTTGACCCCCGAGTTTATGAGATAGCTCAACAGGAACAGGCTGTACACGGCCTTGGAACCTGGGTCCATGGAAGAAATGACCTCCGGAGTAGCAGCTCTTACGATGGACAGCATGATGCTGGTGAGGTAGGACAGGATGTAGACGGCGCTGATGCTGATCAACATCCGGGTAATCCTACCGCAAAATGGACGTTTTGGTTTCGAGGGTTTTATCCGGGTTGCGCTCTCCTTCTTTATGTCTGTTTTCAAATTTGCGCAACCGCCGGAGTTGAGGTCCGTGGTCTGCTTCGCGTCTTCAACTATAGTGGAGTTGTTGCTGAAGTTGTTGTCTGATGTCTCGGAGATTTGTGTGCTGTCCTCGGTGTCGACAGTTTTGTTGTCGCTGCTGGATGTCGTGGGTGGTTGGTTGGTCCTCGCGTCGCCAACGTATCCGATGTCGGTGACGTTTTTTCCGTTATTTACGCTTCTCCGCTTGGACAGCGATCTGACTCCGTGAAGAAACCTGTGGCGCCAGGCCTTCAGCCCGATACGAGAGTAGAAGAACGTCAGAGACAGGGAGCAGACCACAAACGCCAGGAGAATCAGTCCATGGGTCAGTGCTGGCCAAAAGCCCAGGTTGTTGTTGTCGTCCAGGTAGCACACCGTGACGTTGGTGCCGTTCCTACTGGCCGAGGAGGGCTGAATGGACCTCACCGTGATGTAAGGGGTGACCAAAAGACATGCGGCCACAACGGTGACCGCACACGTGACCTTGGCCTGATGGGTTGACACCTGCCAGCCGAAAGTCACGCAGATCTTGCGATACCTGGAAATATAGGACATTACTTAGGACACGGCTGTTTGACAGTAGTATAACATAAACGAAATACATTTGAATATATTTCAATTAACATCTAACAAACAACATTTTTTTCGTATTGATGAACTTTTCATAAGTTCATGAAGTGATGTTGAAAAGGTTTGGTCACTTTTCTTTAACATAAGATTTTAAAATATGCTTCAATCCATTGCAACAACAAAGAAACGTATCAACGGACTATTTATAAACTTTACTTATAACTGTGTTACGTTCTACCTTTATCACTATGAATAGGTCTCGATAAATCTCATCAAATAGCAAATAGCCAGATTTTTTTTACCTCGTTACAGCGATGGCCAAGATGGCGAACATGGGGACCACCGTCATCGTCATGTTACCAAAGACGTAAGCCTTACACAGGTGGGCGTGGCGGAAGTCATTGCTGTACAACCTCACATACACGGTGGCTGGACAAGGAAGAATCACATAGACATAATATACTCTCAATGGTGAAATAAAGACTATCCGGGTTTAGGTTAACGAAATATTGAATGATAACTAAATACGATTTTTAAAAAAAATCAAATATTAATTGAAAGAAGAGTTTTTGAAAAATGGAGAATAAAATAAAGTACGTGCTTAAATAATCTTGCAGGTTCCTTTTTTCAAAAAAAGTTTAAAGCGTTAAAAAAAATATTATGATCTCATTTTAAATGTGAGCTTTCTACTATTGTAAAGCGGGAAAAATGAAACATGCACTGAAGATAAAGTAAATTTAGTGCAAGTTCAGTAGGTACAAAAAAAATATGCAAGTGCAGTAATTTAAACTAGAGAATATACAGGTACATTAGGTGAAATTAGAGAATATACGGGTACAGTACGTAAAAATTAGAGACTATACAATTACAGTAGGTAAAAATTAGAGAATATACATACAGGTACAGTAGGCACATATTATTATTTACAAAGTGAGAATTGTACAATTAAGAGCGAGTATGTTTAAAAATTTAAAGTAGAATAAAAGAGCTCACTTGTTAAGTTGAAGTGGGGGGGGGGGTCATCCATCTCGGACAGGTCGAGGGGTCATGCGTGACACTCAATATATCGTATAAAGTTACTACATCCGATGTGATAAAGTCTTTACAAATATTTTTTAAAACATTTGTTAAAAGCCCCATAACCTCTTTTTTCGAGGTTGTAGAGGGTTTTAATGTTTCCATTAGAACATTCTCGGGCTTGATAGACACTGGCGGCGCCCATCCCTCTCCAGGTCAACAGAGAAATTTCTTAGCGTTAGTCATTTCTCAACATTTTTATAGTGGCTTTTACATGGGCTCGATCCCACGCCCCTCAGCTTGTGAGGTGAGCGCACTATTGACTTCCCTACATATTTTTTTTAAAAATGTGTTGCTAAGTTAAATAAATGAAAGCTTATCTACCTTCAAACTTTTACTTACCAGGAATAAGCAAAATGTTAGTCATCAGATCGACGACTGCTAGGAACTGTATAAAAATTGTTGTGGCACTTTTCTTTTTCTTACGAGAGTACACAATGAGAATGAGGGAATTCCCGATACCTCCAAGCACCGCGATGATACCGAGGTAAACGAAGGAAGGAATGTTTATCAGCGTCGTCGTATCCATGGTGATACAGCTTCGACAGTTTACGGTGACGGGTTCTTCATGCCTTGTATGCGTGTCAAGCTGTTTAAACACGAACAGACCACAGACTGAAGATATTTTAATGTAGTGAACTTAGAAACTTAAAGATTTCCTCTCTGATGGAGAGGTGGAAAAAATCTTTAAAACAACACGACTGAACAAAATTATTTACGCATAGCTTTTCATTTTGATGCAGTTTTCACGATAAATTATCCCGTCATTTCGTGCAAATTACTATTTTCATATGAAAATTTTAGCAAGCACTTGCTTTCGTGAGCACAAAGTTGTAGCACGGGCGTTACAGTTGCACGCGTCATGGTAATGTTTTTACAACTAAACACTCGTTATCAGCTGGCTACTCGCTCGTCTCTGTGACCCGGAAACATTCAATTGACGTTTTCTCTAGCACACTTTAAGTGTAGTTTTGCCAAAAGGCAATGTGAGTTCAAAGTTCAAAAGTAGTTACGCAGTCAAAAATAACGGTGAACTTTGCAAATAGATGAAAGCTTTAGGGAAGAGCTACTTCTTGATTGACTTCAAATATAAATAGCGTACTTACAAGGGCATAAAACTAAGATAAGCTCGGTGCTATTTTTAAAAAAGGATTTCGGTGGTCTGTGAGGCAAATATGAGTCAAGAACAAATTTTGTTGATTGAAAAGAGAAACTATTATTATTTTCCGTCAAACAACATACGTCTTTATTTGAAAACAGGAAGCTGTTTGTGGTAGCTTTTGTCTGTATTGCTTTCAGTTTTGTCCACTTGAGGATGTGTTGGGTCACGTCTGGTTTTTCCAGAGAAGTAGTTAACTATAGAAACAGATTTAGAAGTTTGAACGTAGGTGAAATTGAAAGATGAGCTTGTTTAAGCTATCTTTCATGGGGGTAATGTACCACGACCATACATGGATCTCAATTCAATCATAACCCAGGCTAAAAGAGTTTTACATAATTTATTTTGTACACTACTTCTGTGATCACCACACTTAACAAATACACGAACTTACAACAACTTGTAAGCCATGTCAGAGATTGTTGTATGTACGTCACGTCAGAGAATTTTGTATGTAAGTCACGTCAGAGAATGTTGTATGTAAGTCAAGTCAGAGAATGTTGTATATAAGTCACGTCAGAGAATGTTGTATGTAAGTCAAGTCAGAGAATGTTGTATATAAGTCACGTCAGAGAATGTTGTATGTATGTCAAGTCAGAGATTGTTATATATAAGTCACGTCAGAGAATGTTGTATGTATGTCAAGTCAGAGATTGTTTTATGTAAATCACGTCAGAGAATTTGTATGTATATCAAATCAGAAATTGTTGTATGTAAGTCACATCAGAGATTGTTGTATGTATGTCAAATCAGAGATTGATGTATATAAGTCACGTCAGAGAATGTTGTATGTAAGTCACGTCAGAGATTAGTGTATGTAAGTCACGCCAGATATTGTTGTATATAAGTCACGTCAGAGATTGTTGTATATAAGTCACGTCAGAGATTGTTGTATGTAAGTCACGTCAGAGATTGTTGTATGTAAGTCACGTCAGAGAATGTTGTATATAAGTCACTTCAAAGAATGCTGTATGTAAGTCACGTCAGAGATTGTTGTAAGTCACCTCAGAGATTGTTGTATGTACATCACGTCAGAGATTGTTGTATGTATGTAAAGATGTCTAAGTCCATCAAGTGAAAGAGTTGACAAGACCAGACAAAAATTCATGTACGTAAACTGGGTGAAGCTGTTTGGAAAGAGGAAGAGAAGACACAAAGGGGAGTTAACTCTTAAACTTGGCCTTGTGTTTGAATGTCAGGCATGTTTGCCGCGAAGTGGCGATTTTATCTCTTGTCTTTTCTGACTACTTTCCCTTTGTAAAGTATAACACACTGTACTGTACACATAAAGTACGTGTTTACAATTTTAACACAATGCTTTAGTTAGGATTAGCGCCGCCTATGACTTGCAAAGGTGGTTCCAAATTCCTTTCAGGAATACAATTATGCAAATGGCTTAAATATTATTATTAATTATTAATGATTATATGTCTGTTTGTCCATTGGGCATAAGTACACTATTTTACTAATCACCATGAAACTTTGGGAATTCATTGAGTACTCTAACACAAGGGTTTGGAATAATAACACTGAATGTTAGTGCGGGGGCACAAACATTAGTATTTTTCCCCCATTATATTAATTATAAAAATTACTTAAATAATTGGCTATTGGGTAAATAGTGGATCTTCACCAAACTTGGTACAAAAGAAGTTTATCAACCATATCAAAATAGTATAAGGCAATGAACTCCTAATATGCATGACTTTGGGGGCGGGGGAGAGGTACAATTTTGTTTTCGAAAACGTTTTAGACTTAAATCCCATTTCAACTTTAAACGAACTTGACAAATATTGACGTATGACAAATATTGACGTATGACAAATATTGACGTATGACAAATATTGACGTATGACAAATATTGACGTATGACAAATATTGACGTCTCATAAATATTGACGTATGACAAATATTGACGTCTCACAAATATTGACGTATTAATTGATTGCTATCCTGTTTGAGTGGTATATTGTTGGCACCTTTAAATTTGGCACAGATTGGCTCCTCATTTTTCAAAACACAAATCTACTCTCATAGGGCAGATGCCAGCGTGAACCTTGGCTGTCCTGTATGTGACACGGTCGAGAAGAGGGTGACACATCTGCTGACCATTTGCGCTGCGGTGATTGGTAATGTGGACATGCCAGGGAGAACTAGATGCGTGGAAGATGGCTTCAGAAGCTCGTTCCTCAAACTAGGATTCTTATATGGAATGTTTGGATGTTAATTCTTTTTTTAAAAATCCACACCTATGACGTCATTGTGAGTTGGACTAAACAAAGCTGGAGAAAAACATTTTAAAGATTCATTTGCGTTACAGCATCTCAAATGTTTAGTTTAATTGTCAGACAAAGCGAGTTCAAAGTAAATTTCCTGTTTAACAGACATTTTTATTTCATCTTCATTTTAAGACATATCTATAATATTCTATTTTATTCACACATTAAAAAAAAAATCTTACACTTAGTAAAATACTTACATAATTACTTTTTTTTTTTTTAAATAAAAGATTGTCTTAAAGGGACATTTTTTAAAAGGCAGCAATATTACTCATTCAATTCTTTGTATGCTTAGGGTAGCTCTTTTCTTTCAAAATGTTGTCGTATTGCTAATTGTGAGACAGTTAGGTGAAAGAGAGAAATTTAAAGCAGGAAACTGTTTTAAGACATTTCTTAGCCCAGGAAATTGAACTCGCGTCAAAGGCACAAAAACAAAGGGAATAAAAACAACAACAACAAATATCCAAACAAAAACAACGGCTAAAAACTGTGAAATCATTCATGCTTGAAGATTTGACTTTAGTGATTGTCGGCTGAGAGAGTTTTGTGGGCGTGTAGACAGCCATTCTTTTAAGTTTAATTACCTTTATACTTGGAGCAACTAAATCATAAATCATATGTTTCTATCTTTTATCTATAGACTGCTGAGCCGTGATTCAAATGTCACTATATCTCCCAAGCCCTGAATCAAATGTCACTATATCTCCCAAGCCCTGAATCAAATGTCACTATATCTCCCAAGCCCTGATCCAAATGTCACTATATCTCCCAAGCCCTGAATCAAATGTCACTATATCTCCCAAGCCCTGATCCAAATGTCACTATATCTCACAATCCCTGAATCAAATGTCACTATATCTCCCAAGCCCTGAATCAAATGTCACTATATCTCCCAAGCCCTGAATCAAATGTCACTATATCTCCCAAGCCGTGATTCAAATGTCACTATATCTCCCAAGCCCTGATTCAAATGTCACTATATCTCCCAAGCCCTGAATCAAATGTCACTATATCTCCCAAGCCGTGATCCAAATGTCACTATATCTCCCAAGCCCTGATCCAAATGTCACTATATCTCCCAAGCCCTGATCCAAATGTCACTATATCTCCCAAGCCCCGTGGAGAGTGAAGTCTGACATTAACTAGGCTAAATACTTGGTGCTTAATTATAAAATTTGAGTACGTATTAAGTTTTTAAAATATACCGTTTTTTAGTTAAAGACCCATATTATCGCTATATATATTTTTAAAAAATAACCCCAACAATTAAAATCCACTTATCACTGTATCACTAACTCTTTTCATTCCCGTGTAGATAGCAGAATTCTGTGAGACTTATTCAATGCGGTTTGCGTACAAAAATTCATGGTAATTTTAGCCTCGCACGATGTACAATTTTGGGATGGGTGCCACTAATTTCATTTATGTGTATGTCAACACAAAGTAATATACACATTAAAAACAGCAAATTCATCAAAGTGTCGTTTTTAAATTAAAAAAAAAAAAAAACAATAAAAGCTATAAATTATTATTTTTAACATTTGCTTTCTGGTAGGTCGATGTATATAGACCAGAATTGATGCAAAAACCTTGAGGACTTTATTAAAATACTACATAGAATTTTACAAATCATATTCTTCTATACCACATATCACTTTCTACTAGTAAGGTATCCTGACAAAGCGGCCCTCTACATAACAGCGCCTCACAACGAATCTTCACACCACATCAAAAGATTTTATTTTCTTCTCAGGAGGCAAAATATCGACGGGCTAACTAAACGTACTTGCTTCTTCATGAAGCGAGGTGTCGGACATCGTCTTTAGAACATTCCACCTGTATCTCGACGTGGTCCTGTTCCTTGAGAAAATGTTCAACAATTTTATAACGGATGTGTGGGTACAATCCACACACTTTAGGAAAGCAAGGTGTCATTCTTCAATGGACTTGTTTGTGCGAGGCAGGCTGTTTTTAACATGAGTGTGTACATTCCAGAGTGGAATAGGACATCGTTGGTTCACATTTGCGTTCCTCATCATTCTGCCGACGTAGTTATCTTCCCAGCAATCGATTAAATCCGCCATTTGCGATGGAGACTGTTGAACCAATTCATCAAGAATTTTGACATGTGTACGAAAGTTGTCGTTTTTACACACATTCACAAGGTTTAATTGCTGCGCCTTTCGCCAGAGATTTTACCCAAGATGAAATACGCGTTCAAAGATTTCTGCAGCTTGAAATGCTTGCCCAACAGCATTTTGGATCGCCTTTTTTCGAAATCAGTCATAACACTTTGTGAATTTACAGCTGGCTTGAGGTTCTTTAGACTATCAAACATGCGGCTGTTTGATGATTCCGTTTTATCAGTCATTAATGCGTTAACCATAGGAGGAGCTTTATGTTCAATTAAACCATGAATTGTAGATACTCGCATTATGAGGACTGTAGCTTCTTTAAAAGTACCGCCAATGAACCAGTGCTTATCGTTTTCAAATATTGGAATTCTGTACAATAAGCTTGCGACGTGATAGATAATTCTGGGGCCAACTTGTCTGGAGCAGCTTTGACCGGCACCTTTATTGTCTGGCAGTTTAGTCGGAGCCCATTTTTTCCTGGGTGGTTTTCTCGGCTCACGCAACTAATACATATATTCTGTTATTATATTTCACTTACCAATTCCAATTATTACCCATATCCTGCTCCATAATTTCCCATATTTCCTTTTCTATAATTATGCATATACTAATTTACTTTAAGACCGTCCTTTTACATTATCCCTGCGCCTCAGCGACGTTAACATCTTCTTGGCTTCCTTCTTAAAGTTTCTATCGTAGAAGCTGTAGAAGATGGGGTTCAGACCCACGTTGACCAAGTGGCTCAACAGTAGCATGCTGTACACGGCCTTGGGGCCTGAGTCCAGGGAAGAAAACACCTCAGGAAAAGCAACTCTCACCATGGACAGTGTGATACTAGTGAGGTAGGACAGGACGTAGGCGGTGCTGATGCAAATCAACATCCGGGTAATCCTACCACAAAATGGACGGTTTGGTTTCGAGGGTTTCAACTGGGTTGGTTTCTTCTCCGCGTCTAATTTCGAATTTGAAACAAAGCTGGAGTTGAGCCCCGTGAAGTGTCTCGTGTCTGTTTCTAGAGTTGAGTTGTTGCTGAAACCGACGTTTGATGTGTCTGAGATTTCAGTGCTGTCCTCAGTGTCAACGGTTTTGTTGTCGCTGCCGGAGGGCGTAGGTTGTTGGTTGGTCATCGTGTCGTCAACGTTACCAGTATCGTCGACGTTTTGTTTGTTCTTTACGCTTCTCCGTCTGGGTTGAAACCTGACTCCGTGAAGAAACCTGTGACGCCAGGCTTTCAGCCCGATACGAGAGTAAAATATTGTTAAGGACAGGGAGCAAATCAGGTACGCCAGGAAGACCAATCCTCGGGTCAGTACTGACCAAAGCATTGGTTTGTGGCTCACGTCCAGGTAGCACACAGTGCTGTTGGTCTCAGCCATTGTTTTCGAGGGTTCCATGAATGATCTGGTTATGACGTAAGGGGTTACCACCAGGCATGCCACAGCAACGATGACCACACAGGTGACCTTGGCCTGATAGTTTGACACCTGCCAGCCTAATGTCACACAAATTTTTCGATACCTGGGGAAAGTGAACAGAATTATAGTTTTACTCCTTGCCAATGTTAAGCTGTTGAATATCTTAATTAATTTTTTAAAATTGATTTTATTTCAATATTTTACTAGTAATCATCCGCCAAACATTATTTTTAGAGAATGCTTTAGTTTTCAGACAAATAAACTAAAGTGACATAAAATTATTCAAGAAAGGAATTTTATAAGAATCTCACTTATAAATTCTTCTATGAAATATATCAAATGAACTGATCACTTGTTCACACACATGCAGAAAATGATATTTAAAATTTTCTGTTTGTCTTGAATAAGTGTGTCTAGTTATGTCGAAATTCCCTACCGATCCCAAAACATTCGATGCCTTGTCTCGAAAGTGTGTTAGAAATCTTCTCGCTTGAGGAATATCCCGTATCAAATATTTTTTTATTTTAAAATTCATTTATTTCTTGCTATAAAATGTGTGTACAGCTGTTAACAGGAAATTAAATGTGGCCCTAAAATTAATTTTTTTTTTTTTCACTTACAAGCTTTTTTAGCGCATTTTCGAGAAGTCGAATGCGCTATTGCACCCGTTTTGTCCGTCCGTCCGTCCGTCCGTGATCACCCTTGATCTCAGCATCCATAAGTCCTAGACCCATGAGGTATATATGTTTTTTGTATGTCCTGACCTGCCATTTGTGCATCAACACTCAGTTACTCGATCCGTTAAAAAACCCCGTTAAAACTACCAAAAAATATTTCGAATCGAGAGGTAACACTAGCGCAGGGAACGGCCGCCATTGCCGGAAGTCGAATGCATAATCCTTCAGGCATTGAAGAGTGGTGCGAAAGGGTGCAAAAGAATTAGTTGTTTTTTTTAGTTGACGTCATTAGAATAGGTGTAAAAGTTTAGAGAGTTTTACGTCATCATTTGTGGTGACTTGTAGTTAGATTAAAGAGAAAATAATTTTTTTTTTTAAATGTAAAGAAATGACTTTTAAATAAAAAAAATGTCAGGTATATTCATTACACAAGAAAATTCATAAAAAATATGTCTAAAATCTAAACACAATTACTGATAACTACATAATTCTGATATCTAACATAAGTACTGATACATAATACGAAAATGCGCTAACACGTCCTGAATTCCAATAGGGACCAGGCTTAACATGATTTTTTAGTAAGAATTGATGGAAATCTACAGACTCATCATATTCACACGCAGGCAAGAGTAAGAAAATATAATTGGGCTTGTGTGTTCGTGCGTGTGTGTTCGTGCGTGTGTATCCGTGCGTCTGTGTTCGTGCGTGTGTGTTCGTGCGTATGTTAGTGCGTGTGTGTTCGTGCGTGTGTGTTCGTGCATATCTTTTCGTGTATGTGTGCATTTTTGAAAAAAAAATATTTTAAATATCTCTTACTCAAATCACGACAGTTGTGTTCGTGCGTGTGTGTTCGTGCGTGTGTGTCCGTGCGTCTGTGTTCGTGCGTGTGTGTTCGTGAGTATGTTTGTGCGTGTGTGTTCGTGCGTGTGTGTTCGTGCATATCTTTTCGTGTATGTGTGCATTTTTGAAAAAAAATTTTTTAAATATCTCTTACTCAAATCACGACAGTTGTGTGCCTCAATAAGATTTGCGTATTAATAACTCAATATTATAATGACATATTGAAAGCGCATCGCATCTTATTAAAAGAATAATTGTAAACTTTGAACGCGATACTAATTTATTGCAACTGTCTGAAGTTACCTTGTTACTGCTATGGCCAGTATGGTTAGCATGGGAACAACCAGCATAGCCAGGTTGATGAAGACGTACGTTTGACACAGGTAGATGAAGGTGAAGGCGCTGCTGGACAGCCTCACACACACTGTAGCTGAAAGATGGACATTTTCTAAACATTTTCAATCAGGTTTTTATTGGGGAGAGGTCATGCATGATAAATTTCACTATTTTGTTAATGTGACTTTCAAATCATTTGTTTTTAAATATAAACTCTCGTGGTGTTATCAGTGATACTGTTACAAGCTCGCATAAGGGGTACTCAGTTTTTTCAAAATAATGTCTCGTCCAGTTCTTAACCGAAACTTAAAAAAAAACAACAAAAAAAAAAATCATTAGTTCTAACATTGCTTTCTATGGAAATTTTAAAAATCCAAAATGTTTGTCCCCAAAAAAGACGAACTTCTACCTTGGGGAATGACAAATACGAAAGACGCCTTTAGCTATACGGGTGCCATCAATTATGTGCTACATTTTGCCATTTTAATAATCCGATGGATACGAATCTGGTTTTAAATGTTAGGTTTTGGTTTTATAGCAAGCTATAATGCATCACATCGTTAAACCTACTAAGTGACTAACTGCCTAAACACCAAAATAAACGTAAAGAGAGTTGGAGAGAGAGAGTGAGAGAGAGAGAAAGATAGAGAAAAAGAGAGAGAGAAAGAAAGAGAGAGAAAGAGAGAGATAGAGAAAGAGAGAGAGAAAGTGATAGAGAGAAAGAGAGAGATAGAAAGAGGGAGAGAGAGGCAAGTCTGTACGTTTAACCCCGATTAAGTCCTTCATCTAATTTTTTTAATTTACCAAATTTACAAAAGCGCGCCTGGCTCTGACTTTTATTTTACAAAGGGAAAGTCGGAAAAAAATCTTTTGAGACTGGGAGGCCGTAAAGTATTTGAGCAATGTAATATGTATTATGAAAGATAAAACCTTTTAGTGTATTAATAAATCTAGACCAGTGCCAATATAAATTTATACAATTTGTCGATTAATGCAAGTGTCTACACTAAATACTTATAAAATTACACTTAAAAAACATGCATTGAGGGACGTTTTGTGATTAGAGTAACAACAATTACTCAGTTGAAATTCCGACACGTTTACTTCTTACCAGGAATAACAACAACAACAGTCACCAGATCGACGACTGCTAGGAACTGTATAAAAATTGTCGTGGCACTTTTCTTTTTCTTACGAGAGTACACAATGAGAATGAGGGAATTCCCGATACCTCCAAGCACCGCGATGATACCGAGGTAAACAAAGGAAGGAATGTTTATCAGCGTCGTCGTATCCATGGTGATACAGCTTCGACAGTCGGTATCTTTACAGTGGGGAAGTGTTCCAGTGTGATATCATGCGTGACGAATTGTTTTCATAACAACAAATTCTAGATCAAAGACTCCTCAACGACACACGGTACCGCTAATCTCTTGATATATGTTAATATTAAATTCCATTGTCTTTCGAGAATTATAGAAATGTATTTTTTTTCAAAGTTTAAGCCAAATTAGCCTGCCATGTCATTCAAACTTATCATGTTTTCGAATTACTGGCCACGAGAGTAAAATAACACACCGCGTTAACAGATGTTTTTTCCCGTGACAGTGTTTATTTAAACTGTGCGTTACTATTATCTGCTTACGTTTGATCTCTTCAATTAATCTATACCCGGGAATGATGAACTTCAAGTTTATTTTTCCGAAATCGCGATTTCAGCTCAAAGTACGACAAAAAAGTGGATTAGTCATATTATTTCTGTTGTTGAACTTTGTGAAAGTTTAAGCTATATTAACGGTTGACCACGTTTATGATTTTATTTGAAAAATATATGCTGTCTTAGTAAAAGCTTGAAATGTAATTTTTGTCTTTCTTGTTAACTTATTCTGAATTTTGTAGTTTTTATGAGCACTTGTCCTTTATCTTACGCTGATTTACTTTTTATAATAACTGATGTT
Source organism: Radix auricularia (assembly GCA_002072015.1). Classification (NCBI taxonomy): domain Eukaryota; kingdom Metazoa; phylum Mollusca; class Gastropoda; family Lymnaeidae; genus Radix; species Radix auricularia. The sequence goes on from MUZC01002185.1 coordinate 415,046, forward strand.
ATTTTCTTTTTTTAAAAATTGTTTTTAAAATTTATTTTGAAATTAAAAAAAAAAATTCCTTTGAAAACGTGTGTGATTGAGTCTTCATAGCACGGCCCATAGACGTGATAGCATCGATGGAAATAACTTTAACTCACGCATATAGTGACTCATTAATTTTGAATTGCTATCGATAAAGTTGGTTTTCCACTTTTAAGTGAACGTCACCGTCCTGTTTCATTCGTCGACAAGACAGAAGCGATGGAAACGGAGTGAAGGCACGTGAAAGAACGTTTGTGTGTTAAAGGGGGGAGAGAGGTGAGGTCAGGATCAATCAACTGGAAATGATGACGTCAACAATTAGAAGTACTCAAATTTTATCAACAGAGCGGAAAGTATTATCGATTTCCAGTGCGTGAACTCGGTTCAAAGGCGATTTGGAAAAGAGAAGTGGGGAAATAATGGGGGAAGGAATTCATGAAGCTGGCAGGTTAGTCTATGAACATCCAAATCAGCTCATTTTATGAACAGTCAGGCCAGATTTGTGTATGAAAATACATACCAGCTCATTGTATGCACATCCATACCAGCTCATTATATGAACATCCATACCAGCTCAGTGTATGAACATACAATCCAGCTGAGTGTATGAACAGACAATCCAGCTCAGTGTATGAACAATCAGGCCAGATTTGTGTATGAAAATACATACCAGCTCATTGTATGCACATCCATACCAGCTCATTGTATGAACATCCATACCAGCTCAGTGTATGAACATACAATCCAGCTCAGTGTATGAACAGACAATCCAGCACAGTGTATGAACATACAATCCAGCGTAGGCGATGAACATACAATCCAGATCAGTTTATGAACAGACAATCCAGCTTAGGTTATGAACATACAATCCAGCTTAGGGTATGAACAGACAATCCAGCTCAGGGTATGAACATACAATCCAGCTTAGGGTATGAACATACTATCCAGCTTAGGGTATGAACAGACAATCCAGCTTAGGGTATGAACAGACAATCCAGCTTAGGGTATGAACATAAATTGCCGCTTAGGGTATGAACAGACAATCCAGCTTAGGGTATGAACATACAATCCAGCTCAGTGCATGTCATCCGTTGACTCCTTCTCGTCTCCCACTCCTACCTTTCACTGCGGAGGTAGACAAAAAGGGGCAACGATTGCCTGGTTAATGATTTCAAAAACACCAGCAGTTGCCCAGGCAGCAGTCCCCCTCTCTCTCTCCACTGAGATGGTGATTCCAAGGGAACAGCTTAGCCGATACAGCAAGGTGCCATCTGCATCACAAGAGTTGCCAGAGATAAAGCGCATTCGCAAAAATACTGCCTAAGGGACTCCGTCTCCAGATTTTCTGTTAGGGTTTACTCACTTGGTCTCTCTATGAACAGGTACAGCCGAGAGACAGTTGAGGTTTGAGATAGGAGTTTCCCTCTCGTAGATGAGCTTTCAGTCAACGATGGTGCATCACAGTTGATCTAAGGTGCATTTCCTCGTGTGGCTGTGCATCCTATCCTTGAGTGAAAGTCTTTGCCATAGCTTTTGCACATGAGTTTTGTTCTTCCCAATGTTTTGGCCTTTCCCCTAGCAATTCTGTCTATAGCCTCCTCCATACTTCGCTCCTCGGCTTCTATGATGGCTTTCTTTACAACTGTACGTCACGTAGATCGGTCTGCTGACTTGCATTCCCAGTCACTTGTGTGTATTTTTGCTGCTTTCATGTCCTTTTGGCAGACATTTTTAAATCGCAGACGTAAGCGACCAGTCTTCCGCTTTCCTGGTGCCAGTTTTCCATGTAGGAGGTCCTTGGGGATTCGGCCAGGGCTCATTTTTTTACATGTCCTTGCCATCTCAGTTGCCTCAGTTGCCTTTCACTATGGATTGAGGACATGCTTTGGATACTGGCACGCATCAGTACATCACTATATGGCACTTTATCCTGCCATTTAATGCCAAGGATGCGACGCAGGCACCTCAAATGGAAGCTATTAAGTTTGCGCTCATGAAATGTCTTTCTTCCGTATAGCAGCGTATTGATGACGAAGGTTCGATAGGCACACTGTTTGGTTTTCTCCGTTTGCGTCGTGATTTGCCAGACCCAATTTTTTAGTTTAGCCATTGTGGTAGCTACACTGCTGTTTACTTCGTCCTCAATGGACTTTGGATGCTCATACACTGTCTGAGACGTCTTTTCAGGCTCACTCATACCCTGTATATGACGTCTTGTCAGGCTCACTCATACCCCTTTCTATGTTAAATGTCAAAGGATTTTAGAGTGGCTCAGTGCACGCTTACGAAATATCTTGGAACGCACCCCCTTCATGTATAGTTAATGCATGTAAGACCCACACCTGCCTCAGAATATAAAGGTAAGATAGTTGCTGGAATAAAGATCACTGGTTGATTAAATTACTTATGATATTATTGAATAAAATTGTCATTCAGCTTTGTTTTTTTTTTTAGCTATGGTGTCTATCCTAGTATGGTTTTTAGAATAGTTTAAGTTTAGGCCAAAAGATACAAATGGCATTCTTTAGTTGCGTTTCAGATAAAATCAATGAACTTAAGGTAACATGATATTTAATGTTCAATGTCGACCAGTTAGAAAGATTGCATGATATGAGTCTGCACTGACCAAACAAACACTCACACTTATAAAGCAACTAGCGGAACTGTCGCGCGTTGCAAAGATCTTAATGTGTAGGAATAAATTCAAAAGAACCGATTATTGGTACTTTAAACAAAATAATTATGCCAGAAACCTTTGTGGAAGTGTGCAAGAAAAAAAATCAAATCTAATAGGAAATGGATAGATAAAGTATATTAAAAAGCTTACAAATGAAAAAAAAAACAGTGCCATTGTACGTTTACTAAAAAAGACATTTAGGGCGCCTAGCCCCGAGGGAATGGACATTACGGGTTCCGTGTCCTATAGTAATTTATTATTGACTCTTAAGTTTTTATATTCCAAGTTTGGACAAGATCCATTAAATCTAACAGAATCTAACGCTTAAATTGACTTTCATATAACTCGTATAAGAGAAAACAAAAGGCCTAACCGGCATAAGAAATGAACTTTAAAATACCTGTACATTAAATCTGGATCAAAGTAGATATGTTTGTCAATATTCGTGTGAAATAATAATGGGAATTAAGTCTTACACGCTTATACAGAAATATATATTTTCGGCCCCCAGCCCCGAAGGAAAGGACATTAGGAGTTCAATGCCCTATGGTATTTTAATATTGGCTATCAAGTTTTTATATATAACATTTGGCCAATATCCAAACATTGTCTAAGTAGCTAAATCTTTCAACCAAACCTTACTGATCTCTAATGTATGGAAAAGATATTACGGTAGTGCTCTCAACAATTTCCTAAATTTTTATGGTGACCGGAAAAATGGTTTAATTAGCTTTAAAGGACAAACATACATACATACTTGGATATATATATATATATATATATATATATANTATAAATATATATGAAGATATAGATATAGATGGACACGCGTAGAGGCAGCTCTCTTTGAAGTTAAATAAACATAAAATAGGACACATGAGAATAGGCCAAAAGGGTAATTAAAATCAAGCAAATAATAATAAGCAAATGAATAATAAAATTATTCATTCAATTAATTCATTTCTGCAAAAGCTATTTATATAAAATTTACACTAAGAACATTATTGTAATATATATATACTATAATGAGGAAATCAATTACTTTTCTCTTTTTTATAAGGCGGTTATTTACCTTTATTTTTAAGATTCCAGGGAGGCAAACCGGAAAATGTGTCGGGGAAAATATTAAATCCAAATAACTGAACGTGATCATCTAAAAATGTCTAGGCACTTTCTTCGGGTCAACTTTTTAGAATTTTTATCAAAAAATTTAATGGTCTTTTTTCCTTTAATTTTCAACATATGATTCGTAGTGTAGGTGTTATCACGTCCGCATAGCACGCGGTTCATTTCACAGATGGAACAATTTTTTTAAAATATAAAAAAAATTCTGCCTGTTCTTTTCCCAATTTTTGGGGAACATAACTAACATTAGAGTCGGAAAATGACAGTTTATGGTTGGCAAGGGATGGTAGTAGAGGGTGGGGGCAGGTAACAAAAAACCGGTGTGCACATGTCTCCACATTTAATCGTTTTTTTTCATTACTTGTGCTGCAGTTTGTGTTCGTTCTCTCAATCCGTTCTTTACACTTTCTATGATGAGCAAGTCTGCGGCGTATGCTATGCTACGGGTCATCTTGTTTATATATAATTCACCAAAGTGAGAATGTGCCAACAAGCATGACGAATGACCCTCGCTGGGGTTGACCAATGTCTCTAGGCCAACAATGCTTCTTGCGTTGACTTGCGATGTTCTTTCCGGTATAAGATGAGATTCGTAGTGTAGTGATTATCGCATCCGCATTACACGTCCAAGGTCCCGGGGAACGAGCCAGGATGAAAGCATTATTATTTTTTTTATTTAAGATTTGTGTTTGTACCCGTTCTTTTCTAACATATTTTAATTTTTTAAACTATAAATATTTTAGCGTAATTTTTTTAATTATTCATAGAAATAATCAGATTTTACTTTAAGAGTATATATACTCTCTTGCAACCAAGCAAACTTAATTGTGCTACAATACTTTTAATAGTAGACTGAATTAGACCGTGCGAAGGTTCATTTTAACTAGGATTGATTTTTGCATGTAAATATATATATTGTATAGATAGATAGATAGATAGATAGATAGATAGACAGACAGACAGACAGACAGACAGACAGACAGACAGACACAGACAGACAGACAGACAGACAGACAGACAGATAGATAGATAGATAGATAGATAGATAGATAGATAGATAGATAGATAGATAGATAGATAGATAGATAGATAGATAGATAGAAATGTGAATATTCTTAAGCCGCTCTTTACTCTCTCCTTATTAGTTTACAATTAGTTTTATGAAAGAATTTCTCGAGTGACATGCGCGCTCGGCTAGCGTACTGGATGGTCACTGGTTCGAATCTCCGTGAAGGCAGGGATTTATTTCCAAAATGACTAATGTCCCTGAGATAACACAGCTCCGTATTGGTACCTAACACTAGTTAGGGAAACACAGGTGGCTGGGATTAGTGTGGCACCGTCACTTGCCAACTGACCGGCAAGTCTGTGGACGCAATAAACTTCTGTATAGAAGTTGCGTCTTTATACGTAAGTTAAGACAAACAAATTTGCGAGGAATATCTTATCTTAGATATACAGACGCTCCTTCTATGCAGAAGATAATTGCGTCCACAGACCATGAGAGATGATCTGTTGGCAAGTGATGCAGCGGTCACAGGCCACGGCTATAGGGGTTCCACGCATTACCCCAGCCGCCTAACTATTGTCTAGTCAGGTACCCATTCGGAGCTGGGTGACTCGGGGACTCCTCAGGCCGCGAGAACAAATCCTCACCTTCGTGTGGATTCGAACCCGTGACCATCGGAATGACAGTCGAGAGCGCTACCTCTTGACCACCACGTCCCAAAGAATAGGCTTTCTTTGTCCCTGGTTTAGGAAATTTATTTATTTTTTTTAAAATAAACATTCTCGAAATAAAGATATAAAACAAATAATAAAAACTTGAATGAGTATTGAAACGCAATTTTCAAAAAATGAATTTCCCTTTTCTTCCAAGAAAATTTATTCTAGATTACATTAAAAGTCATTTCAAATCAGTAATTCGGAAAGTAAACAAAATATGACGCCATCTCCCTTCACCCTTTATCACATGCAGAATCTATTATATAATGCGCTAAGGCGCATTTCCGTCCGTCAGTGTGAAGTCCCTATGCCCCGCAACTCTTGATTACTTTTTTTAAAATTGAAAGTATAGACGTAAAATCATAATGATTTTGGTTTTGAGATTAACAAAGCGCGTGGTTTTGCGCACCGTAGAAGAAAAAAGATGTGGCGTCATGAAGCTTTTATTATATTAATTTATTTGATGTTACTTTTCATGTTGATAATCCGAGTGTGTGAATAAGCATGTGTGCGAGTGTGTTCATGTGTGTGTGTGTGCGTTTGAGTGTGTGTTTGTATTAGTTATAAAATAACGATTTATTTCATAGATTGCTAAAGGTGAAATTAAATATTGAAAAGACGTTACCAGGTAATGGTTTATGTATAGTTAAAATTATGTACTGGATTATGAAAAATTCCGTTAATTTTGTGAACACAAGTTTCTGCCGATGCGTTCTTCGTAGTTGCTTGATTAAAAGATAACGGGAAGTCATTGCATGTGACTTAAAATAACTGTTAATAAGAAGATCAATCTCCAATCATTTTTTTCAGAGATGTTTTTACTTTATGTTTCATTTTAGAAGAAATGAGCCCTTGCGCATTAGTTGGACGATTAAATTGCCACAATGGAAAATAAACAGTGAAAAGAACTTATAGTCGCTATTGAAATAGCATTATTTATAGTTATAATATGTAATTGGGTAAGATTGAGGCTAATTGGTACATATTTATTTTTAAAGAAAACGGAACCTTTCTAAAATTTTTAATTGTATTTTACAATAATAAAATCACACGAAGATGGGTCGAACTAATTTCTTTTAGTCACTGTTAAATAACTATAGAAATAAATGTGAGGAAATTATTTAGACGAAATATCAATTTTACATTTTATTATAAGCTTTTATACATCTACGTATATAATCGGATGGAGGCAAATTTTATAAGGGCTTATAAAAAGTCACAATTACAGAACATGGAATTTCTTAATAGAAAAATTAACACGGAACAGCTTTTGAAGCATTTAACAAGTGATTTATCATTTTATCATAAAAAATTGCAGATATTTGTTAGGTGGAAGATGTATTTCTCTTAGGTGCCTTCTTAATACAAGTAAGTGTTTTGGATCGATTTCATTATAAACTGACATTAAGGAAATTCGCATTGAAAGTAAACGCTTAGGGATTTTAAATAATAAAATGGTACGTGTATAAGCATTTATACACTGTTGTAAGAGTGGGGTTAAATAATGGAATTGTAATTTTTATAAAGAGGGGCAACTTTGTGAACTATTTGAAGGGTGCTTTTCATTTCTTGGGTCATGAGTTTATAATATTGCCGCCCCCTGAGTGGCACTATTTCTTAGCCACTGATAATATCCTTTATGCAAAGATTAAGAAAACCAGCAAGGTAAAATTTTAAGCCCAAACCTTGCTATTCAACGTGTGTTTTTTTAAACAAATATACTATATTAAAAAAATCTCCCTAACTCTACGCATCCCAATGACGTAAGTATTAAACAGCTCAATAAATATAAATCTAGTTTGTCTTAAATAAACGCCATGCATGAACCGTAAAGGAATGGATGTTGTGGATTAATTGGTAGATGAAAGATAAAGCTTACGTTAAAAAAGAGTTATTGCTAGAATAATGCAATATTATGGTACGTGCTTTGGTTTAAACTGTAGAACTGTCTATTGGTGCAAGTTTGTGTGTGTGTGGGGGGCTATGTGCGTATGTGTGTGCGATTTGGTTATTTTTATGTCTGCTAATGTTGCGCCTCTAGCATGACAACCAGTATTTATCTTCTTAAATCGCTCATAGTTGTTTGATTTTACGTCTCATAATTGTTTTCTTTAATGTAATATATTATCGGAAAAATTATATTGCAAGCTGGTATGATTTTTTGATAAATCAGTGAACTTTATGCAGGCAAATAACAACATTAAATCCCTAAACATATATATAACTGTATATAAATAGATAGAATTAAGGACACTTAGACTCCGGACGGTTCGACCCTGCCAGTTCGACCACGGACGGTTCGATCCCGGACGATTCGACCCCGGACAGTTCGACCACAGGACGTTTCTACCCTAGGGTGTTTCGACCCCGGACGTTTCGACCCCTTTCTATCTACACCGTAGAAATATATTACTATTTTTTGTATATATACTTTTTAAAATTTAGTTTTTGGTATAAAAATAATTCATCATTGTTCAGCTTATCGACATTTGTTTCAAAAAATCATTTATTTTTGTTATCACGGTGAAAATCTTTGAGCAAATTAAATATATACATCTTTAAAACCCAATTTAACTGAGGTCCTTTTAAAGTGTATTTGGGATAGGAGTTGAAATTCTGTTTTTAATTTCTAATTCATAATATACCAAAAAATTTTTTTAAAATAATAATAGTAATAAAATAACACATTATAAATGAAAAAATCTCAGTTTTGAAACGAAAGGGTCGAAATGAACGGGGTCGAAACGCCCTGTGTCGAAAAGTCCCGAGGTGGAACTGTCCGGGATCGAATCGCCCGGGGTCGAATAAACCGGGGTCGAACCGTCCGTGGTCGAAACGACCGGAGTCGAAACGACCTGGGGACGAAACGTCCTGGGGTCGAACTGCCAGGGTCGAACCATCGGGGGTCGAATCGTCCGGGGTCAAAGTGTCCAACCACCAAATAGAAAATCCTTTTTGCACAACTAAAGTAAACCAGCAGGGTACATTTTCAGCTCAAACCTTGCGATTTAAGGTGTTTCTTTAAAACAAATTAACTCATACACACCTTAATTTAGCATCAATATTCACATAATTAATATCTGGCGCATAAAAAAAATCCTATTCATTTGACTAAGGCCATGCTTAGCCTAGAAATATAAATAATGTTTTGGAGAGCTTTTCCCATGAAAAAAGTAATCTTAAAACATGTTTTTTACTCTAAGTCCTAACGAATGATGAAACATCCATTTTAAAAAATTGGGTACATTTCTCGAACAATGCGGTTGCATGACATACGCTTCGGGTAAAAACTGTTCTTTAAGGTGTAAATATATCAAGTGTAAAGAAATATCACGGGTATTACGACTTATAAATAGGATCTAGCATAAGAAAGTGCGTGTTATGTCGAAAAAACACACTGACAACAACTCATTGTGTGCTGTTTTGAGTTTATTAGATGAATAGTATACAACGGGAATAAAGATTGATATAAAGTGAATTGTTACTATTAGAAAAAATGTGCGGGAATATATGATTGACATAAAATTTATAAAGAGATCAATTTCTCACCATTTCTTGAAAAGCAGCATTGTTCTTATGTTTTATTCACGTAAAAGGAACATGTGCCTTTAAAACAAATAAACCATATTTTCCACTCTCCCCAAGCCACAATATTCACAAATATTATCTGGCTAAAAATATCATATTCGTCTTGAACTAATTTCATGCTAAGACTATAAATGAAATGGGTGTTCAGCGAGCTGTTTCTAAGAACCAAAGGAATCATGTGGAAAGATATTGTTTTCATGTTTTGATTCACCTGAAAAGAAAGTGAGCCTTGCTCGTTAGATTTTTGTAACTTTTAACGACATTTGTTATTCTGGTAGAGTATATAGCATGCGTTATTAAAGGGGTTCGAGCATGGTGAAAGAAAGTCATCAAACGATCTGAATGGAAGGATGTGGTTGAGCAGGCCAGGGCCTTACATGGGCTGTAGAGCCACGGATGATAATGATGATGCTATATTAAAGCAGAAATACCAAAATTGATGGGTAATATTTAAATTAATAATATTTTTATTTTTCTCGACACACATATCGTTGTTTTTATTAAGAAGGGGTTTGATTTATCACTACCCTAATTTCCAGATGCGTTTACATTCATTTTTAAGGAGAATTTGAGACCCAAAACCAAATAAAGTTATTCTTATTGTGCCTACCCCGTAGCGTAGCACGGGTATTTTGCTCGTCTATTATATAATGCGCCTAAGCATGTCCGAAGCCGATATATCCCGCAACTCTGGATTACTTTTTTTTTTTTAATTGAAAATATAGACGTAAAATCATAATGATTTTGTTTTTGAGATTAACAGAATGTGTGGTGTAGCGCGCCGTAAAATAATATATAATGTGACGTCATGGAGCTTTTATTATATTAAATTGGGAAAAGGGAACAATTTTTAATGTGCGCGAGTGTGTTCATTTGTGTGTGTGTGTGTGCCTGTGTGTACGTCTGTGTGTGCGTGTGAGTATGTGTTTGTATTAGTTGTGAACTAATGATTGATTTTATAGACAGCTAAAAATGACATTAAAGATTGAAAAGAACTTACCAGGACTTTCTAAGAAGAAAATGGTTTATGTATAGTTAAAATTGTGCACTGGACGACTAAATATTCAGTTAATTTTATAATACAACATTCCGCTAATGCGTGCTTCGTATTAAGCGCTTAAATAAATGTCAGTTTTCTTTTAAAGACTATAGACTTACTTTTTAAAAATCAAATCCCTACAGGGGCCGTCTATAAAGTACGTCACGCTCCAGAGGGGGTAAGAAAGTGTGACAGGGGGGAGGGGGCCATGTGCGACGTCACAGTGTTTTATGTTAAATTTTAATTATTTTGTTAATAAAATATATATTTTTGTACGAAAGTTTGACGTACTTTAGGGGGGGGGGNTGGATTAACGGGTAGACAAACAATAAAGCTTCTCTCTTTTAAAAAATAATTATAAAAATTAATAAATAAATTTTTAAAAACATATGTGGAATATTTCTAGAATAATCTGATGGCATGGTACCTGCTTCGGTTAATAACTGAAGAGTTGTCTATTGGTGCAAATGTGTGTGTGTTGGGGGGTATATGGGTAAGTGTATGTGTTTTGGTTATTTCTATGTCTTCTGATGTTGAGCCTCTAACAAGACTATCATTATTTATCTTCAAAAACAATTCATATTTGTTTGAATTTACTTCTTGGCTGTGTTTTCTTTATTGTGAGATATTATAAATTGTTGGCATCAGAAAAAATTACATTGCAAGCTGGTATATTTTTTTTTGTTGATAAATCAGTCAAATCTTTGCAAGCGAAAAAAAACCCATTAAATCCCTAGAATTAAATTTATAAATAGAAAATGCACACAGAACAGTAGAAATCTATTTGATGCAATAAAAAAGGGATTAGTGAATGTAGCAATAAAAGTGTTTGTGAGGTTGAAGATTTATTTAACCAGTTGCTTAAATAGTTTAAGGTGATTTTTTTCTGGAAAGATTGCTACATAAACTGCTCCAAAGGAATATATGGATGATAAAAAGTTCGGTACTGTTAGAGATGAAAAAGAATTAAATGTATTGAATTGCATGTGGCTAATAAATAAAACGGTTATGTTTATATTGAGTTGTAAATTTGTTACCTTTTTAAAAGACACTTTTTATTGCTGTCGGGGTGAGTCAATAATATCCTGAATTGCATAAAAACTTTAGAATAGTAACCGTTATATACTTTTTGTATAACTTAAACTAAACTAGCGGGGTTAATTTTAAGCACAAACCTTACGATTCAAAGTGTTTCTTTAAGACAAACAAAACCCCATATTTACATATTTTTGGCATTAATAATCAAATAATTAATATTAAAAATTTAAATATTATCCTATTCATTTGACTAAGGTCATGCTTAGTCTGGAAATAGAACGAATGTTTTTAACAGCTTTTCCCATAAAAAATGTAATCCTAACAACAGGTATTTATGCAAGTAACGAATGAAGAAACATCCATTAAAAAACTTGGGTAAATTTCTAGCACAATGCGGTTGCATCGCAAACGCTCCTGTAAAAACTGTAGGCTACTGTTCTTTAAAATGTAAATATATCCAGTGTAAAGAAATATCACGGGTATTACGACTTATATATATAGGATCATGCATCAGAACATGGGTTTTCGGTCAAAAAAGCTCACTATAAACAACTCATTTTGCGACAAGCTGTTTAGATTTTATTAGATCAATATTACACATCAGGAATACAAATTCGTATAAAGAATTATTTTTTATGTCAAGGACGTAACATGCAGTTAACTAAACGGCAGTTTTCTTTTAAACTCTATACTATAACCTTACTTTTTAAAAAAATTGTTTATTTAACACCATTCTGTTTTTTAAAAAAATCCCTACATAGTAAAATGTTTTATATAAAGACAATAAAAATAAGTCATTTTATAAGCTAACAAAATACCCGCAATAATAATAATAATAACAAAAAAGCTTATATGTAAATACTAAGACAAAAAATCCGATTCTCTTAGACGTACAAGTATCCGCCAATTTAGTGAATTGTTACTATTATTAAAAAAAAGAGCGGGAAGCCATTATGAATGATATAAAATTTATTAGAAGATCAATCCCTATGTCATTTTTTAAAAGCAACATTGTGTTTTATTATTATTCATGTGAAAAGAAAATATGTCTTTTAAACAAATAAACCATATTTTCCACGCTTTCCAAGCCTTAATATTCACAAATATTAATTGGCTCAAAAAATATTCCATTTGTCTTGAACTAATTTCATGCTTTGAGTATGAAAAGGAAGATGTGTCTTTAGAGAGCTTTTTCCTAAAGCCAAAGGAATCATATGGAAAGACATTGCTTTCATTTTATGATTCATTTGAAAATAAATTAAGCCTTGCCCATTAGAGTTTTAAAACTGTTAAAGACATTCGTTATTCTGGTAGAGTATAAAGAGAAAAGTATGCGTTATTAAAGCAAAAATACAAGAAATGGATGGGTAATTTTCAAATTCATCATACTTTCTATTGTCTCTAATACAAATATCTTGATTATTGTGAAGAATTGGTTGTTATGTATCGCTTTACAAATTTCGTGATGCTATTAAACTCATCACTAAATTTGATGGGAATTTGAGACTCAAAAACGAAATATAGCTATTTTTATTTTTATTGTGCCCACCCCGTAGCATATCACGGGTATATTGCTCGTTTATTAATATAATGCGCACCTCGCACCAATCTAACATTAGCATTCACAAAGCGGACAAACCACATTTAATATCATTCTAAATTTCATTAAAATTCATTTCAAATCAATAAATATGAAGGTAAACAATACAATAGCTATTTATAAATTGCTGCTAAAATTACGAGAGTCGAACATAAAGAGATTTTTAAAAAATCCTTTTCGAAATTTGGTCTCAATTCTAAACATTATTTGCCACCGTTTGGTGTTTGTTTCAACCCGATAGCTGTTATTGTTATGGTTGGCGAGAAATTAACAAAATACTGCTAGCTTTTTTTTTTCAAGAAAATCCAGTAAACCTTTTCAGTATTTTTGGCCCTTGTACATCGTTGAGACCTCCCTAACATATTTGCGAAAAGACCCGAACACTCTATCTGGTATGGTTCATGACGAGTTGCAAAATCAAGCTCTACAGACATTTCAAATCTATAAAAGCAATTTTTCCTAGGGAAACTGCGTTAAAAATATACATATATAATTTTTTATGAATACTCTCTCACATGAAGATTATTTTCATTTGATCAAAATAATTATTAATTTTATACCATAAAAATTTATTCATATAGAAACATGATATCATAATGAGCAAGTAGCTCTGCCATTTCAGGAAAACTCTCCACCTCATGCGCAGAAGCCATGTACGACCTCTTTTACTATTAGAATTATCCATATATAATAAATTAATTTTAAATGTTAATTAGCCTACTGTGAGAGTCTGAGTGCTGATGAGAGGTTTTATTTTCATTATTTCACGATGGCTTATGATTGGGGATAGCGTAAGGCTTTTGGTGGTATTTGGAATTACGTTGCGTTATAAGCAGAAACCACTTAAAACACGGGCCTGCGTAGGTCACATACCTAGCGTTATAACTAGGCATGGCAGGTAAAATTTGACATCAACTTTAATTTTTTTTTTAATTGTACACACCGTCTTACAAATGGCGGCTATCCCTATTTTAAAAAAAAGCTTAGGCCCTGCTGAAGCAGCACATTAACATTTTTCACTGTGTGCGATTTCATGGCATCCGTCAGTAAATATAAAAAAATCTAGGGCTGGAACTGATTTTTTTAAAATATTCGATTAATCGAGAAAAAAGTTTCGGTTAATCGATTAATTTCTATTAATTGAATTTTCTATAACGCATATATAAATCCAGTAAAATGATGTTTCATTAATTCGCGAAATTCGTTAAATCACGTTAATTCCATAAGCCCCAAGTTTTTTGACGTAAAACTGGAAATTCGTTCTGCTACGAAGGAAATAAGGAAGAAAAACCTTTTTGAATACGTACGTTCTTCTAGCTAAATAATAATAAAACGAGCGTAAAGTAAGTTACAACCAAGTAATATAAATTATTAATAAATTGAAGAAAAAATATTTTTAAAAATTTCCTTAATCTTTAATTGATAAACTTAATTTTAATCGATTACTTTTTTAAACGATTAATCAATAAATTAATGATTTATTTCCGCAGCCCTCAAAAACGAAAACGCTGTTTTAAAAAGCTACTTATCTTTTTTATCAGAATTAATAGCAGAATAATCATATGTGTCGGCATGCGCATTTTCTGATCTTTTTGACAGACATCGATGTTAACGATATTGACAACACTGAAAAAAAAGTATACATCAATTATTCTCTATAATGAAGTTTCGCAACACAGCACTAGTGAAATGATTGAATTTTCTCTTTATTTTCCAAACTGCATTTAATGTTTTTGATCATTCTTATTGCTTTCTTTGATGAGTACACAAATAATTGGATCTTCATTTGAAAATAAAAATCTTTCGCAAATCTGCAAATCCTTACCGCATAAACCATCTTTATGAACAAATATCACTTCATGTGATGCTTTCCTGTGTTCAGCTCGGACTAAGAAAAATGACTTCAAGGCTGAAGATTATATTTTCAATGCTAAGCGTCCACATATTTGGTCCAATGAAGGGCAATTGTTTACCCGATGCCGTTCATACATGCACACTGATACAGCCAATTTCTTGATCCTCGCTTCGCAAATGTAATATCATCTTATAACAAACATACGTCCATATTGTGCTCAGATTTTACACAATTGTATTCCCTAATGGAATCCCTTGATGTACAAATGTGTTGCTGGATGTTTCCATGTGTAATTAGTGATATACCAATTTGTAAGTGAAGATGTGGCAAGGTGTAAACATTGAGGGGACCATGTGTTCTTGTTTACCTGTGAAGGTACTGCTGATGCTCTAACTTGGCCTCAGCGAAAGTGGATCGTAACAAAAATATTTTGCGTTTCCACATCCTCAATTCAATATAAAATAGTTTTGTTGTTGTTTCGTCTTCTTCTTTTTCCTTTCAGAAAATAAACCATTTATTCGGAAATCACAAGCATCTTATTCGGTCATCCAACTGTTTTTTAAAGAATATTTTAATTAATTGAAATAAGCTCAATATGAAATCCTTTGATATCTGTTAGATTCATGAGCTTGTTTGAACACTGTGATTTAACAGAAATGAAGTACGTATTTAAATACATAGATACTCTGACGTCAGACGAACATTTATTCTCACGTTTTATTGTTACTGGTTGTTTTTCGCAACAGAATGATAAAACTATTCTCGAAATTTCGGAGTCTACGATGAACGAAATCTTTTATTTTCTTGACAGCCTTAACATCCTGTAACATTCCTTCCTGACATCTCTGTCGTAAAAGTTGTAGATGATCGGATTGACGGCACAGTTGATGAGGTAACTCTTGATGAACAACCTGATAATCGCATCTGGCACTGGACTGAAGGTTGCAAAAGTCGTGTGTAGGGCAGCACTGATGAGCAAGAGAACAAGCGTCGTTAAGTTAGAGAGTACATAGACGGCGCTGAGAACAAACAACATCCGGGTTATCCGTCCGACGTTTTTCTGAGACTCACTTTTAGGTTTTATTTTTATTGACACCCGAGGCACCTTTGGCGTAGAATCTGGTGACAGGGGCACTGCAGTTTTAGCCTTGAAATCAACATCATGACTTATCATTTTGTCAGAAATTTTGCAACACTTTTGTGTGGATTCCTCCGGTTGCTTTGTGGATTTGTCTATCGGCAGTGTGGATTTGTTCGTTTGCTGTGTGGATTCTTCTCTTTCTTCGTTATCCAACATTTTAGATTCGGTGCTCCTAGAAGTATAACTCAGGTCGACTCTTTCTAAATTTTTCCCGGAATGACTTTCCACGACCGAAGAGTTCTTTCTCTTTGATAATGAAGAAGCCGTGTGTCTGTGCCTCCATGCACGTTTCCCAATGAGCACATAGAGAATAGTTACAGGGACACAACACAGAAAGAAGGTAAGAATCAGTGACCCATTCGTCATAGACGGCCATATTGTGGTGACGTAGTCGTCCTCGATGTTGCACACCGTGACATTGATTCCGTGCTCCGGCGTGGGTACCGTCTGCAGACCGTGGACAATGGTGTAAGGGATGCAATACAGACACGACAAAATGGCCACCATGATGATGAATACTCTTGCCTGCTGGGTAGACACTTGCCAGCCGAATGGATGACATATTTTTCTGTACCTGGTGACGTAGTAACACAATAGACAGTTAAAGACACAGGAAGATGGTTTAAGATTATCATATAAATTATTACGACATTTCAAAAACATACAATTGTTGCCTTGTTCTATTCATTTTAACAGACTTTTTTTTTTTTTTTGGTGATCATTATCCTACATGTCGAGTGGGGTCGAGTGCCCTGATGTCTTAAAGGTCTTCTCGGAAAACTATCCTAGCAACTCCACCTAAGAGGAAATAATTATTGGGGTACATCCCAGGGGTGCTCCTTTCTGAGGGGGCCTCTTGGGCACCCGGTAACACGGTCGGAGACGCCTTCAAAGACATGTTGCTCACAAAGGATTGGACGGATTCTCTTATTGAACTCACTACAAGCTCGGCACCACCCTGCTCGGAATACGAGTTTAATTGCCATGGACCGTCGCTAGAGTGGGAATCATCAAATTAACCAAACTAAACGTGTCGTACCGTCAAAAGTTTTCATCCGAGCTTAAGCTCTCAGAGTTTGTTAGTTGTTTTTTTCTTGTTTTACTTATTTGCTATTCCTTACTTGCACTTTAGGCGCCAAGCATTACCACTTAATGTTAGCCAGGAAGGGAGATTAAACAGTCGCTTAAGATCATCCAATACTCAACGGAGGCTTTTGTTTTCGTTATCTACGTTTCCTTTTATCCATGCATTGCTATATATTCGTTTAGCGGCCGTTATAATATATGATTTTACCAAAGCGTCCGGATATCGGATTTGCCCTCAAGGGTTTATATACTTTTAGTTTTCAGATCACCATCTGCTCCTTGAGCGTACTTTTATCCTGAGCCACGAAAGCGGTTGAAACTTTTTTAGAACAGAGATCACGATCAACCAACTCAATCACTCTAAATAAATAAATTTATTTTTATTAATACTTCACCATGATTAACTGGTTACTGCGAGATATGATTGCCTGGTTATTGTAAGACATCATTACCTGGTTACGGCGATAGCCAAGATGATGATGGTAGGTGTGACTGCCATCACGGTGATCAGGTAGATGTAAGCCTTGCACAGAGACGGGAGGAGAAAGTTCCAGGCGTTGTAGTTTACGTACGTGGTCGCTGAAACAAATGTGTGGGAGTCATAGTTTTGAGACAGAGTAGAAACAAAGTAGTTGTTTTTTTCTTTTACGGCCAGGTATATATAGAGTCAATCTAAAAAGCTGAGCAAAAAATTAAAATTATGTATAGACTATAGTTATTGTTCTTGAGTGGCTAATTTAAAGATAAGATATAACGATAGCGATTGGCCACTTCCAAATAAGATATTGCATGTATAAACAAAAGGAGGGTTGAGACTGCAATCAGGCTTACAAAAAAAGAAAATGGAAAAGACGTAAAAGGGGTAAGGATTATCCTGACCGGACGTAAAGTCTAACCCTTACCCTGTTTACGTCTTTTCCAATGACTTTATTGCAATCATACTAAGATTTGTGTAACAAACTGAACAAAATTAAAGAATTTTTTTTTAAAGAGAGTATTTAGATTGATAATCAATTGGAAGAGAAGTGATGGATATTATATAGGATGAGTGGATACGATTTGGTCTGAACATCAGGCTACTATGGTTGATCGTCACTCTTCCTATTAAAAATGTTGTATACAGTTATATTGATTTATCAAATAGAATTCAACTATATTTACCAGGTATAATGACGACATTTGTTATCAAATCAACAACAGCTATAGACTTTATAAACACAACTGTAGCGGTCTCTCTCTTCTTGCGTGAGTACACGATTAAAATCAGGGAATTACCGATTAATCCCACAATTTCAAGAACAAAGAAATAAATAAATTTCGGTGTATTTCTCAGATTCGAGTCGTATTGCAGAATTGACAAGTAGTCTTCAGCAGTCATGTTTCTAGATTGTGACGTTGCTACGGTCCAGTCTTGGTCACCAAGTGACGTCATAATGGAAATCGTTAGGCGAGTATGCAAAAATATTGAATAACTTTCGGCAAGGATTAGCAGTTAAAGCCAAAACGTTTCACTAAACACGAGTGCACTAAAGTTCTTAGTTGTTTAAAATTTCGCGTTCCATAAAGTATTCAAAGAAATCAATGTTTTCTGAATCTTCCATTGTATATAGTAGTTGCTCCAACTGAGCTCATGACAGTATTGACAGCAACCTTACTACTTGGTACTGTATATATGAGACATCACTGCAACAAGTGGCGACAGTATCTTTTACATCATTTTTGTTTTTTTTAATTTCCGTAGCCATAATTACTGGGAACTATTAAGACACTCATGATTTGTATTAGATCATCAATGGATTTCCCTTAAAATTCACCAGGATGGAGATCATATGTTCATCTTAAAACTCTTCAGACGAAACAAGTATTGATTTTTGTTGTTATTGTTTAGTTTGTTTGTTGTTTTTTTCTAAATATCTTCAAACCTTTTTTTTTTTTTTTTTTTTTTTTTTTTTTTTTTTTTTGTAAATAAATTTCACATTGATACACCTATTTTATGGACATAAATGCTTTATTATTTCCTTAAAATTATTTCGCGTATAAACAAAGAGTCGAAAATTTAACTTTACTGCAGACGAAATTGAAATGAAGGGACTCCCAGAAATACTGGGGGATATATTTCAGAATGCTGCTAGATTACCGTAGACATGTTTATATATAATACAAAATATCGTAGTCTTAGTGTTGAGTTCATATATTTTGTCAAAAGATATATATTGTCATTTATGTAGTTAGTATGATATGAATGCTTATTTAATTAATATATGAAATGGTATCTCCATGTAAAGCGCTGTGAGCCCGGCTCCTTGCTGGGATACAGCGCTATATAAATTATTATTATTATTATCATCATTATTATTATTATTATTATTATTATTATTATTATTATTATATTGTAAACAGTCTGCCTGCTGCAAGTTTGCTAGAGTTCATGTTCTTGATTACACATGTTTATTGGAAAGTGGACTTCAGAAACTTTGGTGTTTTTTTCTGACAGTAGATCTATATCTAAGAACATTGTTTTGTTTTTGTTTTTTAATGGTCTTCATTCATTTATTTTTGTTAGTTATTAAAATTAGTTTTTAAAAAATTATGATTTAAATAGCGTTTATTCTTTAAAAATTATTTTTATTTCATTAAAATTATAGCTCACTTAGATTATTTCATAAGAATTGTAAATTAAGTTTACGAACTTTAATGCAAATTTTAAGAAATATTCTACACTTTAAAAAAAAAAAACTTTAATTTTTTTTGCTTTACTTTAAGAATGTCAACAGAATCAACAGGAAATTACAACTGTCACAGCAAAACGACTCCTTCCAACTGATCATGATTCAAGTAAACTTTTAAGCATAAAACACTAAAGAGAGTAAATTTTTCAATATTTAATGAGACAGTTTATAGATTTTAACCAGAGGAATAAAGTTTTTCAAGTCTAATCTAATACATAATCGCCCTAAGTATGCGTGTGTCTCCCTGTCCAAAGGCGCGCGAAAAGGTGCTCGAAAGGCGCGCAAAAAGGCGCGTAAAATTAGTATAAATAAATTAAAAATGTTCACCGTAAAAAAATATTCAATGACGTCATTGTTTTAGCTCAGAACGTCAATTACCGAAACAACGCACGAACCTGTGACGTCAGCATTTGTGTACACACAAACACACATTTGTGTTTAGTCTAGCATCAGCCACCAGCCTATGCGTGTTTGTCTCCTTTATAAATCATGATGTAAGTCACCACCAACCGGTTGATGTCGGTGTGTCGGTCTTCGGTTCTTGACCAACTGCCAACTGCATTGCTGCGCCGCATTCAAGGTATGACACCGTTCTTTACGCCTGTACCCATCGTCAATGTCACGTTCGCATTGCTTTATTATTTCTTCTTCAACTCCACAAATTTACAAACCTTCGCGTGTTGCCACGAGACAAATATGCCTCGAAAAAATAATATTCGATGAAGCCGAAATTGCCGATAGAAAACGTCGCAGAAACGAACATAACAGGAATCGAAGAAGAACAGAAACACACGAGGAGGCATCCCGGCGACGAGAAGCGCGAAACCAACAAGATCGCATTCGAAGAGCAAGTGAAACCGACGAACAACGGTCCCGTAGACGGGAAGTAGCAGCCACTAATAAACGACGTCGGTCAGCTACACTCCTGGAAGTACCTGCACCTCATCTGGATGGAGCCACCGGAAGTGACTTCATGAATGACAACGTCCAGCAACATTTCTGTGGCAATTTACAATTTCTGTGCACATTCTGCGGGGCCAAACATTTTCCTGGCGAACATCCTGCGGACAAATTATTTACCACGTGCTGCCAGAAAGGAAAAGTGACGCTAGATCACATCCGCATATCACCTTTACTGAGGGCGCTCATGACGAGGGAACACGAGCACTCCCAAAACTTCATGGACAACATCAGGTCTATTAATAGCACCTTAGCCTTTGCGTCAATGGGTGCTAAAGTCGCTCCTTCTCCCGAATACGGGCCCTACTGCTTTCGCATCTACGGACAGATTTACCACAGATCTGGGGCTCTGCATCCTGACAATGATGATCGTCGTCAATTTGCTCAGCTGTATAT
Source organism: Radix auricularia (assembly GCA_002072015.1). Lineage (NCBI taxonomy): Eukaryota > Metazoa > Mollusca > Gastropoda > Lymnaeidae > Radix > Radix auricularia. Next base: position 436,026 of record MUZC01002185.1, read on the forward strand.
CCTTGATCCTGATGAAGCTTCGGAACAAAAGATGCAAATGCGACCTAACTCGAAATGCAACCGCGATCTCATGACGCTCCTGAGCTCATTCATGACAGACAACAATCCATTTGCAGATGCATGCAAAATGCTGTGTGAAGTGGAACAAAAATGTCTGGCGGAAGCATCTTTACGGAATACACTACCTACAACTGTGTCACTGGCCATCATTCATGATAGAAACGATGACCAAAGGCGTTACAATGCTGAACGGTCCAATGAAGTGGCTTTCGTCTTCCAAATTGCGGATGGAGAACCTCCTCTTTAACGGGACATCATGATACACTGCAAAACAATTTCACACGCAAGTAAAACACAAAGAATCAGCATTCTCGACCCCAACCCTGTGTTATTCCCGTATGGGGAACAAAGCTGGACACCAGATATTAAACAAAATATAATCCTAGGAGTATAAGAAGCTTGCGTCGGCCATCACCCACGAATCCCAGAACAAGAGTCACTCAAATGCAGTATTACGGCTACCGATTTGCCATCAGAGACGAATTTAATCCTTTCCTGAGTGCTGGAAAACTCACCCTCCAATATTTTGTGGATAGCTACATCAAAAACGGAGGGAAACAGACTCAATTTTGTGCGACAAAATCAGTCAAAACTAAGGGTAGAAAAGTACACTGGCTTTATGGATTTCTTGCAAACTGAAGCGAGACAACAAGGCCTTATGCCAGGCAAACCACTAATACTTCCTTCATCCTTCCAGGGAAGCCCCAGGAACATGCTCCAAAAATATCAAGATGCCATGGCGATTGTTAGAAAGTACGGGAAACCCGACTTCTTCATTACAATCACATGCAACCCAAAATGGCCTGAAATTGTCACCAATTTACAACAAGGCCAATCAATGGAATTTCGTCCAGATTTGGTCGCACGCGTTTTCAAACTTAAACTTAAACTGGATGCTCTACTAGATGACAATGGAAAACATCACGTTCTTGGAAAACCAATAGCAAAAATCCATGCCACTGAGTTCCAGAAACGTGGGCTTTTCATATCGTATTGTGTTCAGGGCAATATAGGCCAAATGTTATTTTCTATTACAGTATTTCATACATTTCTTTGTTATTTCTGTTCATATCGTAATCTTTTCATGGCAATAAAGGCCACGTGGTTTTTTCTATTGCAGTATTTGGTAATATCTTTGTTATCCCTTCTGTGGGATTTCGTTCTGCTAGCATCAGCAGGCTTTTGAACTAGTATTTAAATAATTGCAGTAAAATTTCTTTAAGGTTTCTAATTAGTGTATGTCTTCATTTCTTCCAATCCCTGTTAATAAGTATTTTGATGTCTGTTACAGACGCACCTTTTATCAGAAGACGAGCAAGAAACCCCGTCCAAGGACGTTCCACCGTCGTTTGGTTGGCATGTTGTCTATGAGTAACAGCAGTGATTAGCAGGAGTGACACAGTTCAAGATGGGAACACAATACTGAATGATGACAAAAAGACTGCACCAAATATAACTCGTTTTGAACGTCCGAGTAAATTTGTTTATTATGTAAATGAGATTTAATGTATATAAATTTTTCTCCTCTAGTGATTAGGAATCTGTAGGAGTTTGAGGGACCAATCGCTATCGAGGACGCATAGACAACAGCTTTTTATCATATAGAATTATTGTAACCTACGCTTAATCATATTTTATGTCTATTGTGATAATTTATAAGAGATATAAATAATGATAGTTGGGTAATTTTCCTTGATTGATCGGGAAACAAATTCCACGTACTCATTCCATAGGAAAAGTACAAGAATTATTCCGTGTTTGTTCATGCATACGGACTAAGAAAAGTGTTTATATCCCTACTTATTTCTGATGGTTGTATTTGACATTCTGCCCAAAGTACATTTTTTTCTGGCTATAGTGGTGTAGTGACCGGCGTACAGTTATATCCGGCCCGGAAACAAGGGCAGCTGTGAATAATGGGGCCTGTTAGTGCTGCGTCAATAGACAATTTTTTTCTTATCAGAACGCAGGACTCAATAATATAAGACGGTCAAAAATATTTCAATAGCCCGGCCAGACTAAGTTCTCGTCACATTCCCTTAAACTTAAAGTTTCTCAGAATGTATGTATTCAAGAGTCGGTTAAGAATTAAAAGAAAAAATTCCGTTTAACAGGCTAATAACCTTAAGGTGTATATCAAAGCTCTTTGGTGTGACCAGCTCTCGCCTTACAGTTGGTAAATCGTAGTCTCGTTGACTTTATTAATTTTTTTTTATGCCTTTGCGTCAACACAAAAGTTCTAGGGGTTAAAGTTCACATACGTGATCATGGAAACAAATGTGCTGGGAGGTCAAATAATGAGATAGATTTGATGCAGATTAGAAACAAAGTAAGTTTTTTGTGTCACGGTCGAGCAGATATAGAATTAGCTGTAAAAATAGCGTTAGTCATTTCTCAACATTTTTACAGTGGCTTTTCGTGGGCTCGATCCCACGCCCCTCAGAAACCCAGCCGCTATTCCATGAAATATTTAAAGAAATAAAATGTATCCTGAATCATTGGTGGTTGAAGTTACTCTCATTCAACTCTTGCCAGTTTCACGAATGCACGGCGCTATATACAAAAACCATCTCTGCAACAATAGGTGGCAGTATCTCTTACCATCATCTTTGTTTTGTTTTTTCAGAAACCATAAATAATGTAAGTGATTTATACGCCCGCATCTTTTCTAAGAAGTTTTGTACATACTTCACTTAAAATTAAACAGGATGTAAATAGTCAATGGATCTCATAAATTCTCAGAGGGCACACAGTTATTTTCTAATTCTTGTATTATTTTTTTTTTAAATTCAATTTCCAGATGTATAAAATAAAATTTAAAATATTCATTGTAAAAACGGCCACTTGTATTGAGATTTATGAGCGCAATAATACTTTATTATGAACACAAAATTTCTTGAAAAATGTATCATCAAGTATGATTTTTATTTATTGCCGCAAATGAACACTTCTCTTCGGATCAAGAGAACTTGACATGAATACACTCCTTGAAATAACTGGCAGATAGATTCAACACATCAAGAGAACTTGACATGAATACACTCCTTGAAATAACTGGCAGATAGATTCCTTACATCAAGAGAACTTGACATGAATACACTCCTTGAAATAACTGGCAGATAAATTCCTTACATCAAGAGAACTTGACATGAATACACTCCTTGAAATAACTGGCAGATAGATTCAACACATCAAGAGAACTTGACATGAATACACTCCTTGAAACAACTGGCAGATAGATTCGCAACGCCGCTAAGTTAAACGTAGAATTTTTTTGTTTCCTTTATTTACATGAAAAAAATATCTTGGCGTTCAGTTCAAATTTTATTCAAGAGCTTCACATGCCAGCCTCTGTACCAAACAATGTCACTACTCCAGGCTCGGTAGAGCTCACACTCCAGAAAGTATAAACGCTTAAGAGCAAAGTGTATTGACGACGAGAAGGTCAGGTCACGTTAACCTGGAACTTAAAATGTAAACTGGCTATCTGTGGCTGAAAGAACAGAAAATAATATTCTGTCTTTATCCCATTTATTTTTATACGGATGTCCGTGGGTGAACAGGGACAACGTTTATTTCATTTGCTCCTCTCGTGTCAACAGCAACAACAAAATTATTGACAGTCGTAATTCACATACCAGTTATAAGAGAAAGGAATAATTTGTTAATTTAAAAAAAAATAATAGTAATTATAAAGAAAATACTAATTCAAACTAATAAGAAATAGAATCTACTGTCCAGCTTTAATCTACTCGATAGCACTCTCACTTGGATCAGTTTAAGCAAAAATAAAAGGTTTGTATTTACTGAACGTTCATTGTTGCAAAAGCACAAGGACGTTCAATATGGTATTGGCCCATAAGAAATTAAAGTATACGGTCATGTCTTCATATCTTATCTTATTTATAACAGACTCTCCTTCTGCACAGAAGATAATTGCGTCTTACGTATATCTATGGTTTGTGTTTAGTCCTGTATTCTAATTAGAGTTTTAAATGGTGATAAAGTGTTGGCTTTCCTCGTTTCTTCAGGCAACCCATACCACGCCCCAATACCGGACGGGAAGAAAGAAAAATTGTATGTGTTTGTTCTTGCATACGGGATAAGAAAGGTGTTTTTATCCTTATGTTTATCTGAGGGTTGTATTAAGTTATCTTTGTGTTGTATTTCTAAATTGAAGTTAATTGCTTTAAGTATAATTAAGGGCTGTGGAAATTATCGATTAATTTCTCGATTAATCGGAAATTTTTTTTATCGATTACAATTATTTTAATTGATGAATAGCGATTATAATGAAGAAAAATATTTTAAATCATGTTGTCAATTTATTGATCAATAATTAAATATTAATAATTAACAATACTTTTCTGTTTTTACGTACTAACTTCTCCATTTAAAATAAGATTTTTAAAGTGTAAACTTTAAAATAAGCTGTTTTATAAGGAAAATGATACAAAAATTAAACAGTGTTTTTAATTTATTATTAATAGCAAAATTTACATTCATTGACATTATATCGAACTACTTATATTGAAATAAAAAAAAAATTCAATTGCCTGTTATTGTTACTTCCCTTAAAATTTTTAGCTTCGGTAATTTTTCAAAAGTTAACGATTAATTTTAAATTAATCGATATTAGCCCTAGTATAATTACTAATTTACTCTTGGTTCTTCTATCCTCTAGTGTTTCAAGGTTTAATGATTTAACTAATGGTGTTACTCTTGTGAGTTTTGAATATTCTCTAGTAATGAATCTTGCAGCGTTTTGTTTGTTTGTTGTTGTTGTTTTTTGTGGGTTTTTTTTGTTGTTGTTGTTTTTTAAATTTGTTCTAGTGTATCAATATTTCCTTTAGTGGATGGGGCCCATACAGAAAATGCATATACTAGTATAGGTCTCACAAGGGTGAGGTAGCATTTTAGTTTTATATCTTTATCATATTTGTAAAATTTTCTTTTTAAATAACCTTAGGTTTTGTTTGATTTTTAAAAACTTCCTTGATATGGGGAAACCTAAACATAACCTTGTCCCTTTACGGGCAACTGGATTTCAACAAGCGTCTTGCAGTAGGTTTCGCAATTTTTTTAATTTTTTTTTTTTTTTTTTAAATTTAAAAAACCTTTTAATATTGCCAAAATAAGCAGTGAAAAAACAAAGCAACCAAAATGAAATTAACTTTTTATTTGCAAATTTTATTTAACTATTCAAATTTCATTTTTTAAAATTTCAATCGTTTAAATAAATCATTCAACAAATAATATTTTATCCTTATTTTTTAAGCAAAACTTAATTTTTAAATAAATTATATCCTTATGTCTTAAACTTTGAAATCAATGCACAGATGTATAATATGTAAAGGTTGTGTAAGTTAACCTGGCAGAACGTAACAAAACAACGAACGTTTCGACAAAGAGCCTTCCTCAATAAACTGATGATACACAAACAAAACAAATAAAAATTTTAAAAAATATATAACAAAACTTAGCTGCGGTGAAATCAAAAGAGTAAATGAAAGGAATGGTAAGAAGAGAATAGTGTGAGCTTATGTGGGAAAGGAAAGAGCGGATGTGGCCAACTAATTAAGTTGTCAGCGCAAACATAACATAAATCACGTGTGGTTCAAATGTTCCATAATTTTTTATTAGTATAAAATCTCCAGATTGACCCTACCTGTTTGTGCAAGAGACCATGGCGGTGACAGACACGTCATCGACACCCACACGGTCCCGTCCATTAAAGTATCTGGAGACAGGACGCAACCATATGGGTGTCTATGTGATCCGTCTGTCATATTGCGATTATATTTAAAAGAAGATTAGAAAAGCTAGCTTGAAGATTGTGTGCATGTATACTATAAGCAATATTGGAAATAAGTGATTACGACCAGGTGTCAATATTGAGACAACCATGTGTGTTTGTGTACTTGTAACAGTAAAACTTATAATGTAAAGTGGTCTCAGCGAAAATATTTTATTATTGGGCAAAATTCTGAAATCATATAAATTAGCATTGCTATTGTTTTTTCTTGTTTTTTCTTTCCGTAAACAAAATATTTATAAGATAATGTTTGACATCTCAGCGGGTCTTTCCAACAGTTTTCTTATCCCCTCACAGTTTTGCATAAATATTTTAGTTATGTGTAATAAAGTCATTAGTAAATCTTTTTTTTTAAATTTCATGCGCTTGTTAAAACACATTCATTTAACAGAAATAAGTAGCTGAATACATTGATAACTCTGATGTCAGACAATCGTTTATTCTCGTGTTTGACTGTCTGTTGCTGTCATTTTTCAATACAAAATGAAAGACTATTCTCCAAAATTCGGATTCAGTGACTAAAGAAATCTCTATAATTTCTTGACAGCCTTAGCATCCTGTAACATTCCTTCCTGAAGTTTCTGTCGTAAAAGTTGTAGATGATCGGATTGACGGCACAGTTGATCAGGAAACTCATCATGAACAACCTGAACATCGCATCTGGTACTGGACTGAGGTTCGCCACAATCTCGGGTAGGGCAGAACTTATGTACAAGAGAACAAGCGTCGTTAAGTTAGAGAACACATAGACGGCGCTGATAACAAACAACATCCGGGTTATCCGTCCGACGTTTTTCTGAGACTCACTTTTAGGTTTTATTGACACCCGGGGCGACTTCGACGTATAATCTGGTGACAGGTTCACTGACGTTTTGGCCTTGAACTCAACACCACGTTTGATAATTTTATTTTCTACCATTTTGTCCGAACCGTTGCTGCACCTTTGTGAGGATTTGCTAATTTGTTGTGTTGATGTGTCCATCTGCTTTGTGGCTTTGTCCAGTTGTTTTGTGGATTTGTCGATCTGCTTAGTGGACTCATCCATTTGTATTGAAGATTCGTTCATTTGTTGTGTGGATTCCTCCCGCTCTTCGGTATCCAAAATTTCAGACTTAGTACCCATCGCAGTGTGTTTGAGATCTTCACTTTCTAGTAAAATTGTCCCGGAAGGATTAACGACCGGGATGGTCCTTCCCTTTGATAATGAAGAAGCCCTGTGTCTGTGCCGCCATGCTTGTTTCCCAATGAGAACGTAGAGAATAGTTACAGGGACACAACACAGCAGGAATGTAAGAATCATCACCACTTTGGTTATAGACGGCCATTTTGTGTTGACGTAGCCGTCCTTGATGCGACACTTGGTGACTTTGATTCCGGGGTCCGGCGTGTGTATCGTCTGCTGACCGTGGACAATGGTGTAAGGGATACATAGTAGACACGAGAATATAGCCACTATGATGGTGACGATTCTCGCCTGCTGGGTAGACACTTGCCAGCCGAATGGGTGACATATTTTTCTGTACCTGGTGACGTAGTAAAACAATGGAAAGTTTAAGACATGGAAAGATGAGTTAAAATTATCAATTAACTGAGTACCACGTATAAACAATGTACATTTCTTGCCTTCTTTGATCAGTGGCTTAGCTATGAGAGGGAGATGGAGGTCTCCCCAGCACCCCTACTTAAAGTGGGCCCCCAAACGAGTGTCCGAAAAGAGTTTTAACATTAAGTAATACGCCACCCCAATGTGTGCAGGGCCCCCTAAAGAAGACAAGCTCCCGGGCCCCGAAATCCCTACAAAACCCTTTCCATATCACTATGTTCGATTCATTTGACTGACTTGATGTTTTGGTCATAATTATCCTACATGTGGAGTGATGTCCAAAGGGCTAAGCCTAGTGTCTTGAAAATCTTCTTGGAAATTTTCCTAGCAACTCCCACCTCAGAGGAAATAATTACCAATGGAAATTTCAGGTGTTTTTCCCCCTGAGAGAGCCGCCCAGGCACCCAGAAACACTGACGAAGGTACCTTCAAGGAAATTTTGCTCACAAGCTAAACATTAACCCTGCTCGGTATACCAGTATATTAACGGTTGACCGTCAATAGATAGGGGAATCATCAAAGTAGCCAAACTAAAGGTGTGATCACTACATAATGTTTTCAGAGAGTACTCCCGCAGTGTTCTTCGCGGTCCTAATTGGCACTTAGGTCCTAAACATTACGACAGGGAGGGAGATGATCAGTCGCTGAAGATTATCCTAATCTACATTGCTTTGTCGCCCATTCGTTCAGAGACCAACATCTTATATGACATTGCTAAACTTTTCGGACATCGGGGTTTCCCTCAAGTGTTCTCTTGGTTTTCAGATTACAGTCTGCTCTATGATTGTACTCGTGTGCTGAGCCATGTAAGGGGGAAAACTTTTGAGAGCGGACATCACGATAATCCAACTCAAACGCTTTAACTAAATCAATTTATTATTATAAACATTTCAAATAACGAATGTGAATTTTAAATTTTTGATAGTAGTTAACTAAATAAAGATATCGGTAAAGTTCTTATCTACTAAATGTATTCGACAAAACCTGGTTACCTGGTAATTACCTGGTTATTGTGAGACGTGATTACCTGGTTATTGTGATGTGATTACCTGGTTAATGTTATGTGATTACCTGGTTATTGTGAGATGTGATTACCTGGTTTTTGTTATGTGATTACCTGGTTATTGTGATGTGATTACCTGGTTATTGTGTGATGTGATTACCTGGTTATTCTGTGATGTGATTACCTGGTTATTGTGATGTGATTACCTGGTTAATGTTATGTGATTACCTGGTTATTGTGAGATGTGATTACCTGGTTATTGTGAGATGTGATTACCTGGTTATTGTGATGTGATTACCTGGTTATTGTGTGATGTGATTACCTGGTTATTGTGTGATGTGATTACCTGGTTATTGTGATGTGATTACCTGGTTAATGTTATGTGAATACCTGGTTATTGTGAGATGTGATTACCTTGTTATTGTGAGATGTGATTACCTGGTTAATGTGATGTGATTGCCTTGTTTTTGTGAGATGTGATTACCTGGTTAATATGATGTGATTGCCTTGTTTTTGTGAGATGTGATTACCTGGTTAATGTGATGTGATTACCTGGTTATTGTGAGATGTGATTACCTGGTTATTGTGAGATGTGATTACCTGGTTATTGTGAGATTTGATTACCTAGTTATTGTGATGTGATTACCTGGTTATTGGGAGATTTGTTTACCTGGTTATTGTGAGATGTGATTAGCTAGTTATTGTGAGATTTGATTACCTGGTTATTGTGAGATGTGATTACCTGGTTATTGTGAGATGTGATTACCTGGTTATTGTGAGATGTGATTACCTGGTTATTGTTATGTGATTACCTTGTTAATGTGATGTGATTACCTGGTTATTGTGAGATGTGATTACCTGGTTATTGTGAGATTTGATTACCTGGTTATTGTGATGTGATTACCTGGTTATTGTGAGATGTGATTACCTTGTTATTGTGATGTGATTACTTTGTTATTGTGAAATATGATTAATTTGTTATATTGAGATCTGATTACCTTGTTATTGTGAGATTTGATCACCTGGTTATTGTGAGATGTGATTACCTGGTTATTGCTATAGCCAAGATGTTGATGGCAGGTGTGACTGCCGTCACATTGTTGAGGTAGATGTAAGCCTTGCAAAGAGAAGGGAGGGGAAAGTTCCAGATGTTAAGTTTTGCGTACATCGTCGCTGAAACAGAATATGTGTTTTGAGGTGAAATGTTGAGAAAGATTTAATGCAGAGTTGAAACAAAGGAGATTTTTTGGGTTATGGTCGAGCAGGTATAGAGTAGCTCAAAAAGTCGACACTCTATGAAGTATAGATTATAGATATCATGATGGAGTAAGTAAGTTTCAGATCAGATATAATGATTGAGTTTGGCAGTTTTCAAATAAAATATTGTTTTACCTCGAGATAAAAATGTTTCAAGATACAAAAAAAAATTCAAGATACGAAATGCAAATCCAATCATTCTTTTTTTAAAGATAAGAAAAAAAAATGCGAAAAGTGAGCAGCCTACACTAAATTAATAAAAGATACGAATGAGTCAATACTTGAATGTAGATTGATTGAGAATGATTGATCTTATCAGCTAATTTTTAATTCTCCGTTAGTTGAAGACAGCTTATTGAACTTGCAAAATAAAAAACAATTTCGTAATTTTACCAAGCTAATAATTTTGAGAATGTAGTGATTTGACTGTATTACTCAAAACTTTGTTCCGCTAAAATTTAATCTAAAAAAAGGACATTACCAAATGAGCTATGACGTTTTCTGGTTTTAGAAATGAAGAACCCTATTGATTTATGAATGGGGAAAGGAATGAGGGATACATCGATATACTATAGAATGACAGGATAAAATGTCTGAATATGAAGCAAGTAATTTTGATAGTTTGTCTTTATGTAAACATTTGTACACAATATCGTTTAATTTTAATCAAAAAAGAATTCAACCATATTTACCAGGTATAATGACGATATTTGTTATCAAATCAACCACAGCTATAGACTTTATAAACACAACTGTAGCGGTCTTCTTTTTCTTGCGTGAGTACACGATTAAAATCAGGGAATTCCCGATTAATCCTATAATTCCAAGTACAAAGAGATAAATAAGCGACGGTATGTCTCTCAGATTTGACTCGTATTGCATATTTGACAAGTAGTCTTCAACAGTCATGTTTCTAGATTATGGGGTTGTTACCGTCAAATCTTGAACTCTTATTGTCGTCATAGCGGAAAATGTGATGCTAGTATACACAAATATTGACCAGCTTATTGCAAAGATTTGCCTTTAAAGTCAGCCCTTTTTATTACACACGAGTGTACTAAAATATTTGTTTAAAAAATGCGTGTTTCATAAAATATTCATAGTAATCAAACTTATCCTGAATCTTCCATTTGATATAGGAGTTACTCTAGCTTAACCCATGCCAGCTACACGAATGCTCGCAAGTGTAAATCAATTCTAAATATTCCATTGAATGTAGAAGTTCTGCACTTACACTCACGACAGCGACATTTATACTTGGTATGGTATATGTGGGACATCACTAAAACATGTGACGACAGTATCTTTTAGGCATCTTTTTGTTCAAATTCCGTAGCCGTGATTACTGGACGCGATTAATACGCTCCCGTTTTCTACTAGATGATATATTGACTTCACTTCAATTTCGCCAGGATATGAATCATAAATTAATCTATCAAACTTTTCAGACGAAACTATTGTTGTTTTGTCTATTAACCTTAAAAACCTTTTTTTTTTTTTAAATGTAAATAAATTTCACATATATAAGCGCATAATCACTTTTTTTGCTTAACATTACATCGAATATGGGAAAGAGAAAGGTTGTCCCTCACTGAAAATAAAATCCATTCAACTGATGATGATTCAACCAACTTTGAAAGCATTAACAACTACATAGAGATAGAGTATGAAATGCGTAGGTCTTCATTTCTTCCAATCTCTGTAAAAGTCTTTAGGTGCTTAAATAATTTTTTTTAAAGTCCCATAACCTCTTTTTTTAGAGGTCGAATGGGATTCTAATGTTTCCATTAGAACGTTCTCGGGCTTAATAGACAGTGGCGGAGCCCATCCCTGTACAGGACAGGTCAGCGGAGGACTTTCTTAGCGTTAGTCATCTCTCAACATTTTTTATAGTGGCTTTTCCTGAATTTACTGAAATCTAAACATATCTGTTACAGATGCTTCTTCGATACAGGAGATTATTGTGGCCTACGCTTTTTCTTAGTTATGTCTATTTTTTTTATATGAATCGGACTTTTAAATGTTATCATACGAAATCCATACGCAAATAGCAAGAATTTGTAGGTCTTTGTCCTTGCATACGGAATAAGAAAAATGTTGTTATCCCTACGCCTACATGTGGGTTGTATTGTTGTATCTCTACGTTAAAATTATTTGACTAATTTATTACTCTTATTTTTCAAGAACGATTATCAAGTTCAATCAAACATTTTTAAAAAAAATTTATTATCTCCCTTAAGTTTAAATAACTTTAAAAAAAAAAAAATACTTTCGATTGACAAACCTTTGGAAACATTTTAAAAGCTTTTAAAAATAATATAAAATGAAAAACCTTGCCAGACTTGGCATTTATAGCCTTATTCTATTCTTACCTATAATATGTTCATATTTTATCAAATGAGTGACATTAAGCTATGACGTAAGTATAGCTTGGTATTATTTTATGCTGATGAAACTATCGATCTGATCATAGCTTATGAACTTTGGCCTCTAGGGACACCAATGACTCATATCTAGTAAATCCTCCCCATTTGGCATTGGTTGACGTCTAAGTGGGTGAGTTGGTTGTGGAAAGTATTTAAAAACACAGGATTAATATCAGCAAAACTTCAGGGGTCCTCAAACTGCTTCATAAGCGCACATTTTTTTTTTTTTTTTTTTTTTT
>MUZC01002185.1:472760-504799 GCA_002072015.1 Radix auricularia
TTTTCATTATCATTATAGGTTTTATTATTTGAGTCTTTTAGTGTGGCTATACCTGAAGGCTCCATTTTTTTAGATTTGATAAAGGACCATAAGTTTTTATTGTTATCTTTAGTTATCACACTGTTTATATAATTATTTTGGAGGTTACGGCTAAGTTTCTGTGTCAGGTGTTTAATTTTTAAGTATTTTTTGTGTATCCTTTCTGAATTGGTAGCCTTAAATTTCTTAAATAAATTCTCCTTTAGTTTGCAATACTTTTTAAGTTTAAAATTGAACCAGCATTTATTAATTCTATTTGAAGTTATTTTTGTTGGAACATTCTGATCCATTATGGTTTTTAGATTTGTTTTTATTTCCTTCAATATTTCTTCTACAGGGCTAACTATGCTGAATTTACTTAGGAAATTTTGTTGGAAATTAGAAGCTGATTGGTGTAATTTTATTAAGTTGCATTTATTCCAAAGATATATTGTTCTTCTAGGCATCTTATTTATTTTAGTTTTTATTGTGTTGGTTACCCTAACAATATCATGGTCAGACAGCCCAGGAATTATTGTGCAGTCTACTACTAATCCTGGTCTGTTTGTTAGGAATAAATCTAGTATTTTGTTTTTCCTAGTTGCTTTTTTTACTATCTGTTCTAGGTTTATGTTATTTATTGTGTCTAAGAAATGTTCATTAATTTCTTTATTATTTTGGTGGCTATCGATTGTATATTTTTTCCAATTTATATCTGGAAGATTTAAGTCCCCCATAGACCAAATTACAGCATTTTTATAATTGTTTTTAATGTAAATTAATTGACTGCAGAGATTCCTCATGTATTCTATGTTTGTATTTGGTGGCCTATATAGACTGCCTACAATAAAGGGTGATGAGTTAGGTGTAAATATTTTGCAGAAAACAGATTCTATATTGGAGTTTGGTTGTGTGTTAATTTCTTCAGCTATTAGAGTTGATTTTATTGCAAGTAGGACACCTCCATGATTGTCTGTTCTATCTTTTCTAAATATGTTGTAATTGCTGCTTAAAATTTCAGAGTTGTATATATTGGGGTTCAACCAAGTTTCAGAACCAGCAATTATGTCTGGTTCTTCTGTTGATGAGAGTATTGCAACAAGGTCCATGAGGCCAAGGACAAAACCACCCTGGTAAGCCCTGAGGATCACCCACCCAACAAGTCTAGAGACGGTCATCCTCGATTCCGGATAGATCATCTACACCCAGCGGTGTACATACCCGTACCCGGCTGATGCCGATCCGCCATTCCCAGGTGAGGGTCGAAGCCGATTAGCCACGAGCACACTCGTGCTGATCGAAGCCTGAAAACTCGTCGTTTTCAGAAGTTGCTTATAAACATAAGTGAATACTCATACTCTTTTAAGAGAACTATCTTGTGTATCCAGCGAAGTCCAGCAGGAATTTATTTATACCGTCACCCAACAGTGGAAACAGCCTTTTCCAAGGATCAGCATCATAGAGTCGTCTGTAGTTACTCAACAGTGGAGACAGCCTGTTCCAAAGGACAAGCACTACAGAGTCATCTGCAATCACTCAATAGTGAAGTCAGCCTGACCACGGTTCAGCACCACCGAGTACAGACCAGAACTACTCCTCAAGGACATCAGCTGAAGTATCAATTATAGCGCCTCGCAAGGACACGAGGATTTAACCTTTAAGTACCATAGAATTGAACGTTAGTTATAAGGGCAGAAGCCTAATGATGATGTTACTGTTATAGGGAATTTATTTTAAAAAAGCTTTCTTTAGCAATTAATCATGGGAGACTTGGATTAGGTTAATTTCATTGTATAGAATTAGAGTAAGTCTTGAATAAGACAGTTAACTTTACTATATATCAATTAATGATTATTTCTCAATACAATGTACATAATGTAAATAAACTTATATTTCATTTAACTTTACACTATTCTTGTTTGTTGTCATCAATTGTGAGATCACTAAAGTTATATCCTTGTAGGCGAGAAGATATTTATTATATCCGGCATATCCGGCATCCTTCCGTCTCGCGAGACGATGGTGCATCATTGTTGGGTTGGGTTGCATTTCCTCGAGTGACTGCAGTCCTATCCTTGAGTGACAGTCTTTGCCACAGTTTTTACACACGAGTTCTGTGCTTCCAAATGTTTTGGCCTTTCTCCTAGCTCTTCTGTCTGCAGCCTCCTCCATTCTTCGCTCCTCAGCTACTATGACGCCCTCTTTGACAACTGTGCGCCACGTAGATCGGTCTTCTGCCTTACACTCCCAGTCACTTGTATGTATTTTGGCTGCTTTCATGTCCCTTTGACAGACATCTTTAAATCGCAAGCGTGGGCGACCTGTTTTCCTCTTTCCTGAAGCAAGTTCGCCATATAGGAGATCCTTCGGGATGCGGCCGGGGCTCATTCTTTTGACATGTCCTAGCCACCTCAGGCGTCTTTCACTAAGAATTGAGAACATGCTTTGGGTATTGGCACGCGTTAGTACCTCACTATTAGGCACTTTTTCTTGCCATTTAATACCAAGGATGTGGCGCAAGCATCTCAAATGGAAGCTGTTAAGCTTACGCTCTTGTGATGTATAAGTGGTCCATGTCTCGCTCCCATATAGTAGTGTACTGATGACACAGGCTCGATAGACGCACAGTTTGGTTTTCTCCGTTAGCTTGGTGTTTTGCCAGACCCGCTTATTTAGTTTAGCCATTGTTGCGGCTGCCTTGCCAATTCTGCTGTTTATTTCTTCTTCAATGGACAGTGTATTGGAGACCTTGGATCCCAAGTAGGTGAAGCTGTCCACAACCTCCAAGTTTTCATTATCGATATTTATGGTAGGAGGAGGTCGAGTGTCTTGGGCCATGATGTTTGTCTTTTTCAAGCTGATTTGCAGACCAAATTCTTTGCAGGCATTGGAGAAGCTTGACACGAGTTGTTGCAAACCAGATTCTGTATGTGCTGTTAGTGCCGCATCATCCGCAAATAGTAGCTCTCGAATTAGGACATCCGTCGTTTTGGTCTTGGCTCGGAGGCGGGCAGTGTTGAAAAGTCCTCCATCAGCTCTGGTATGTAACCAGATTCCCTCACTGCTATCCTTGAATGCGTATCGAAGAAGTACAGAGAAGAATATTGCGAAGAGTGTTGGTGCGAGTACACAACCTTGTTTAACTCCGCTGCTGACAGGGAAGGCCTCTGACTTAGCTCCATCGAACTGTACTGTGCCAAGCATATTTTCATGGAACTGTCTGATGATGGCAAGTAGGTGAGGGGGACATCCAATTTTTGCCAGTATTTGGAATAGCCCGTTGCGACTGACTAAGTCGAAGGCTTTTGTAAGGTCCACAAATGCAATGTATAGTGGCATCTGCTGCTCTCTGCATTTTTCCTGGAGCTGTCGTATGGAGAACACCATGTCTATGGTAGGCCGACCGGACCGGAAACCACACTGAGATTCTGGATAGACGCGGGATGCTAGGCTTTGTAAACGTTTTAGTATAACCCTAAACCACGAACCAAAGTACAGAAAACACATCTTTATCGCCACAGCGGCCTACGCTTATTTATAGTTTATGTCTGTTCTGTCATATTTATAAGAGTTTTATATGTTCATAGAGGGTTCATTATCCTGGTTTGATAAAGAAACCAATTCGTCGTATAACACGAACTCCATACGCAAATAACAAGAATTTGTAAGTCTTTGTTCTTCCATACGGAATAAGAAAAGTGTCTCTATCCCTAAGTCTACCTGAGGGTTGTACTGTTGTATTTCTACGTCAGATTTGCCTAATTTATTACGCCTTCAACGAACGATTATAAAGTTCAATCAAACATTTTTTTTAAATTTTGGATTATCTCCCTGAAGTTTAAAAAAGTATTTTTAAAAAAATACGTTTGATTGACAAACCTTTGGAAACATTTAAAAAGCATTTAAATATAATGATTACATGAAAAGCCTTGCCAGCATTGACATTTATAGCGTTATTCTTTTCTGACCTATAATCTCATCGTATTTTATCAAATGAGTGGCATTAAGCTATGACGTAAGTAAAGCTTGTGTATTATTTTATGCTGATGAAACTATCAATTATTACAACTATCTTATTAACTGTGGCCGCTAGAGGCGTCCACAACTCATTTCTGTTAATCTTCACCATTCCACATTATTTGGCGTCAAAGTGGGTGAGGTGGTTGTGAAAATTATTGAAATACACGGCATTTATATAAGCAAAACTTCAAGGGTATTTTTTTCAGTTTTGAAACACTTTTCCCCTTCAATTTACTTTCTGTAACGACAGAAAATAAGGTTAAACAATTTCAGAACCTAAACAGATACTCCCTGCTTTCAAGAAGCACAGAAATACACACATTCGTGTGTTTATTACGTTTCAATTAAAAGCTCTTAGATCAATGTTGGGAACATCTTTACATCTGTTTTAAAAAAAAATAAATAAATAAATCTGTCAAACTCAAGACCAGCAGGCAACATTCGGCCCGCAGTACAAGTTTTTTTTTGGCTCCGGGGTCTTGACCGGCGTTCAGTTATATTCGTCCCGGATGTGAAGGGGGCAGGTACTAGCGTAGTCCCTCATAGCCGTGGCCTGTGGGCGCTGCTTCATCTGAAAATGTGTTCTTATCAAAACGTAGAACTCAAAAATCTAAGGTTGTCTAAAATAGTTTAATGGTCCTGCCAAATTAATCGCTAGGCTTATTCCCAAATAGGTCAAGTTTCTAAGAATGCTCGTGGTAAAGGGGCGGTTAACAGGTAAAAGAACAAAATCCGTTAAACAGGCCAATAACCGTAGCGATGTCTATCAAAGCCATATGCTGTGACCGGCTTTCGCCTTTCGCGTTGGTAAATCGTAGTAACTTTGACTTTTTTGTGGATAGCCATGCGTCAACACAACAACCAGGGCACGCAAACATGGCAACGGCCTTGACATCGCGTTTTTCAGGGTCCCGCTATTTGACGAAACATTTTCACAATATTTTTCAGGTTTACAAACGACATATTGAAAATGGAGACGTTATGAACCAAAAAATGCGTAGATCTATAGATCTATATTCTGCAATTTATAGCAAAATGCTTTATTTCCGTTGCAAACTTTTGGCAAGAGATTGTCTGCTCTGGGATGTGACGGGATTTGTGACTGGAATAGTGCCACTGTGAGACTGTCTGATCATGAGAAATCAAAGTGACATATGACATCTACTTTGGAATGGTTTGAGAAAACGGGCTAAAAAATGAGGCACAATGTACAAGCAAAGGCAAAAATTAATAACCAATGAAAACGGTTCGTTGGCATAGTGTATTTGAGCGTCTAATAGCCACTCTCCAATTTCTTGCTCAGCACAACATTGCTTTTCGTTGTTCCTTTGCTAAACCACATCAAGCACACAATGGAAAATTTTTGGAGTTTTGTTGAATTTCTTGCCAAATTTGATCCGTTTTTTTGCTGGAATACAAACGAGAAATAGGAACTAATGAAATTCATGATCACTAGTTGGGAAGGCGAATTTAAAAAGGGGCTCATTTCGTTGATGACAAACAAGGTATGGAGTATTATTTTTGGAATAGTAGAATAAGATAGATAATTTTTGGTAATAATTGATTGCTCATCGAACTAAAAAAAATCGTAAGCCCAGGCGCAATGTTCCATTTAAGCTGCAAGGCTGCGCAGCTATCTGTCCGACGCCGCGCAGCAGTTTAGAATTACCGTTCAGCAAAGTTTGTAAAAACAAATGCACATAAAATGGATGCATTTGCAACTTTGCACGAAAGTTTATTTACTTTGAAAACGGACCAACGAACATTAGAGGGAACATTCCCGGAACATTGCCCCGGAGGTGGATATTCTGAAGTAATTCGTGAGTACTTGATACGTTTTATAGAAGTAGAAGAAAGTCCTGGACAACACCTGCTTGATGTCTTACTATTGAAGCTGATAAAATTTGACTCAGTTTGTTACTGATATCTGCGGGTTTTTTTAGGATATCATGCAACACATCTATATTTTATTTTCTGCTTCAACAAAGCGATGGTCTATCCTTTCCAAGTATTTCTAATATATGGTGCACGTTTCAAAGATGCAGAGACAAGTAATGATCCCATAGCCTGGAGTGGATCATTGAAAAGTCTTCAGGCACGAAGTGGAGCCCAGAGGGGCCCACACGTATCCAGTTTTCCAACATTTCTAGCGACGGCCCTGCTAGCACACGCATTGGGCTTCATATTCTTTAAACTGTTCCTGTCATAGTGGCTTCCGGAGAAAGAAGCTTTTCGAAATAAAAACTTATGAAATCTATATGCGATCAACAATGATCCAAGATAGGCTCAGTAAAGAAGCTATTTTGTGAATGATCTTAAGGATATTGAAAATAATGAACTTGATTCAGTTTTTGCAGCCGCCCAAGCTCGCAAGATTTGCTTGTAAGTTTTTTTTAAAAAATAAGGTGGAATTAGAAGATACAAGCAAACCAACGCTAGTGTATTTAGTTTATAAAGTCAAGTTATATAATACATATATACATTAAAATGTATACAATTAGCATAAAAACATTTTTTTAAAATTACTAACATTTTTTTTGAGTTTTAGGATCGACAATTAGGATAAAACTGTAATAATTGATATCTCAATGCTGTTATAGACTAAAATTGTAAGTAATTTATTTTCCCCATTATCTTCATAAATGTAGAAATGCACATTTTTCCATGGGCACCTCTCCTCGTCTGTTGCCTTGTGCCCGGGGCCTCGCTCATAGTTTGCTGCCTTGTGCCCGGGGCCTCGCTCATAGTTTGCTGCCTTGTGCCCGGGGCCTCGCTCATAGTTTGCTGCCTTGGACTCCTCGTACTCTTGGGCCGGCCCTGACAACAACAACAAATTATATTAACATTCCTAATTCGCGTATCCATATAGAGAGAACAAAGTGATTTGTGATTTTTTAAAAAGTCGTTTTAATGACTTCCAACTCAGATGAGAAATCTCAAGCTGTTTCGTAAACTATCTGTAATAGAAGTTAAAACTGCGCCTGTAAATGTTCAGATGGATCTTGTAGAGCTGTTGTGTAAAGGGACGCTAAAGGTGAAGTGCGTCGCTGTGGGGCCTTTAAATTTAACTTGTTTCATTCCGAAGAGACGCCCCAGCTTTGTCTTTATGTGGCGTGAACCTTGACCATGATTGGAAACACATATTTGTGTAAGCCGAGGTTTTCTTTAATTAAGTGAACAAAACATCACACATGAGTCACCTCGCTGATGAAAACTTGCAATCCATCATGAGAATCTCAACGAGGGCCCATTGTAGCTCTGATTCTAGTAATATTGTGATGCTGTCAACGTCTTGATCCGCACTTTGTAAATGTAATAACATCTGTATAGAAATCATGCGTCATTGTTGAGCCCAGATTTTTACACAGTTAAATTCCCAGAACTTGCGCTTGATAACGAAATGTTTTCTTTGTGTTACATCTGAATTTTTCCAGGATGTATTTGGGTATGTAAGTATATCTTATACCTAATGATGTATCCAGGTGTAAGTATTGAGGTAACTATGCTTTCGTGTTTACATGTAAATGTAAAACTAATGATGAAACGCCGTTTCAGAGGATGCTGATGTCACAAAAATATTTCATTACGTTTCCCAACTGTGCCTTAATCCATAAAGCAATGTTAAGAGTTTGTAGGGTTATTTTTTGTAAACAAAACAATGTTGTTAGTTGTTAGTTCCTTCCCCACCCTTTTTTTTTTCATTACGGATATGTAATGGCCATATGTGTGGACGATTCATGAGACTCATGCTATTACAAGGCACCATACACCGTTTATTTTTAAATAAATGACACGTGTGCGGATCATTCAAACAATATTCTTATTTACTCATTCCACATCTCATAAGAGTATTTTAATTATCTGGAATACATTCAATGTGATGTTTTCTGATATCTTTTAGATTCATGAACTTGTAAAACACTTCCAGTTTACAGAAATTCGTAGTTGAACTTTGACATCGCTGACGTCAAGCAAACGTTTATTTTCGTGTTGGATTGTTTGTTGATTAAGAATTCATCGACCAGAGAGATCTTTTATTTTCTTGACAGGCTTAACATCCTGTAACATTCCTTCCTGAAGTTTCTGTCGTAAAAGTTGTAGATGATCGGATTGACGGCACAGTTGATCAGGAAGCTCATGTAGAACAGCCTGTAGATTGCGTCAGCAGCTGGACTAAGGGTCGCCACAGTCTCGGATAGGGCCGCCCTCAGGAAAACCAGAACCAGTGTCGTGAGGTTAGTGAGAACATAGACGGCGCTGATGACAAACAACATCCGGGTTATCCGCCCGACGTTTTTCTGATCGCCGCTCTTTGACACCTGGTGCGCCTTAGCCACAGAAACTGGTGGCGGCGTCACCGCAGTTTTGGACTTGAACTCGACACCGCCACAGATCATTTTGATGTCGACGACTTTTTCCTGACCTCTGCCCCTCTCTTGTGTGGACTCGTCAATCTGCTGTGTGGACTCGTCCCGCTCTTCGGTATCCAACATTTCAGACTCGGTGCTCATAGCAGTATATCCCGGTTCGTCACTTTCTTGTAAATTTGTCCCGGAAGGACTGTTCACGACCCGGAAGTTCTTTCCCTTCGAAAAGGAAGTTGCCCTGTGTCTGTGCCGCCATGCTTGTTTCCCAATGAGAACGTAGAGACTAGTTAAAGGGACACAACACAGCAGGAATGTAAGAATGACCACCCCTATAATAATAGACGGCCATTTTGTGTTGACGTAGTCGTCATCGATGCGGCACTCGGTGCCATTGATTCCGGGGTCCGGCGTGGGTATCGTCTGCTGACCGTGGACAATGGTGTAAGGGATACAAAGTAGACACGAGAATATAGCCACTAGGATGGTGACAATTCTTGCCTGCTGGGTAGACACTTGCCAGCCAAATGGGTGACATATTTTTCTGTACCTGGTGACGTAGTAACACAATAGACAGTTATGTGAGAAGATTATTTAAGATTGCTTGTTAAGTGAATTTTACGAATCAACAATGTACATTTTAAACTTGTTCCTGGTCAAACTTTTTTTTAAGCCAATAAATTAATAATTATAATTCAATACAGGAGACAGAAATTAGGATTTGCAGAAGCGAAAACCACTTCAAAACCGGATCTGTTGGGACGCTCACATCTAGTGCATTGAGTGTGACGACATGTTATCAGCCAGACAATCAAAGATTTTACTTCCTGGTCACAGTCAACAACTTGCATCATGTACAGGCAACAACCCAAGTCATTGAAAGTCAACAATCCAAGTCATTTAAAGTCAACTACCCAAGTCATTTAAAGTCAACCATCAAAGTCAATTTAAATGACAACAACCCAAGTCATTTAAAGTCAACCACCCAAGTCATTTAAATCAAAGCCATGTACAGGCAACAACCCACGTCATGTAGACTCAACCACCCAAATAATGTGCAGTCAAGTACCATACTTCATCTTCAACCGACAGGAATCATGTTACCTGGTTACTGTAAAACATCATTACCTGGTTACTGTAAGACATGATTACCTGGTTACTGTAAGACATGATTACCTGATTACTGTAAGACATGATTACCTGGTTACTGTAAGACATGATTACCTGGTTACTGTAAGACATGATTACCTGGTTACTGTAAGACGTGATTACCTGGTTACTGTAAGACATCATTACCTGGTTACTGTAATAAAGACATCATTACCTGGTTACTGTAAGACATGATTACCTGGTTACTGTAAGACATCATTACCTGGTTACGGCGATAGCCAAGATGTTGATGGCAGGTGTGACTGCGGTCACGATGTTCAGGTAGATGTAAGCCTTGCACAGAGACGGGAGGGGAAAGTTCCAGGTGTTGAGGTTTACGTACGTGGTCGCTGAAACAATTGTGTTGTGACGTGAAATTTGATGTAAAGTAGATATAGAGATGGTTTGTGTAAACAGAAAGTAGATGTAGATTTGATATAGAATTGGACATCTATTTAAATATAGATATTATAATAGAGTTTGTTTTCATGGAGTCGATCAGATATAGGGAAGGCAAGTGTAGTTAATATTGAGTAATAAACATAATGGCGGGTCTATTTTAATTGTTATTGAGTGGATTGAGTGGTGCATTTTAAAAATGATGGATACATCGATATAATATAGAATAGATGGATTGAGCATGCGGCAAGTATGATTGATTGTCTTTCTGTAAAGATTTTTGTCTGCATTCGCATTGGATTATCAAATAGAATTCAACTATATTTACCAGGTATAATGACGACATTTGTTATCAAATCAACCACAGCTATAGACTTTATAAACACAACTGTAGCGGTCTCTCTCTTCTTGCGTGAGTACACGATTAAAATCAGGGAATTACCGATTAAACCCATGATTCCAAGAACAAATAGATAAATAAAAGACGGTATATTTCTCAGATTCGACTCGTATTGCAGATTTGACAAGTAGTCTTCAACAGTAATGTTTCTAGATTGTGACGATGTTCCGATCAAATCTTGGTCACCAAATGACGTCATTGTTGAAAGTTCAGAAACCAGTTTTTCCTTAACGAGTACACGATTATTATTCCTCGCAAAATACCTGTAACTTATATTATAATAAAAGTATCTCCAACATCCTGGATGCACTACTGAATGAAAATAAAATCAAGTTTTGGTTTCATTTGATGTTATCTCCAGTTGACGCCGTGGTTATGTTAGAACATTGTCACACGGAGTACAAACGATTTCTGACTCACTGTCACTTCGACATGATCTTTTCACTAAACTAAATCCTCCACATATGGACGAAACTGAAAATGCAGGTTTAGAAATATCCACAGCAATGTCATTTGACTTACTTTTTTAAAAATTTAAAATGAGTATCTTACTCCCTCTGGACTTTCGCACAACTTTTTCTAGGGTCACTTGAGTTGGATTTACAATAAAAAGTTTTGGGATGCGTACAAGGAAGTGAAGAGGCGTGTTCCCAGTTGAGTTATTTTCCTGAGGAACAAAAATAAACGAATAAAGTGTCTTTATATCGAGGTTTGTTATTTTAATAGTTACAATATGCCCGCGGCGTAGCTTACGCCGCAGATTAGCTCATTGATAGTGCAATGAAACTGGGGGGGGGGGTGAACAGACACAAGCTATATCACGATGAAATCAGAACAAAGCGAATCTACCTCGGATGAGGGGATAACTATAACTGCGACGCATTGCTGATCTGGAAAAATGTGCCGTGTGGTTAGCCACTTGCCACCCCCCACCCTGCTCCACCCTAGCTTGCCAACCATAAACTAATTGGCATAACCTGACAAAGGTCATTCGTCAAGCTTATTTCCACTCGTCTTGTACTTGTTATGGTGTTGCGAAATCATGATCGAAAAGAAAGTGAGAAATGAACGGGCATAAACACAAACATTTTTAAAAATTAAAAAAGTAATGTCTTAGCTGGGGATTGAACCTACGACCTCCACGTGTTAGGCGAATGTAATAACCACTACATTAAGAAATATATGTTTTTTTATTGTCAACGAATTGCTGGTCTCGATGACCCCCCCAACGCTGTGCACTATCTTTTCTTGCAATCTTATTGGTCAGTGGTGTCAGACAGCTTTCTACTTACTACTTGCTTGGTGTCCTGCATGGTTGGACCATGATGAGAATTATATGTCTATAGATAGATATTAGCTGTATCAAATATCTATAAGAAAAAATCTATGATGAATTACGCCCAAAGAGGTTCAGCTTAAGGTTGAGAGATCTAGTTTCTAGAGCCACACAATCAAAGAAAATTTTAATCTGAGGTTTTAAGTCAAAGTTTCTCTTCATTAGTACGCCAGTCTAGTTGATAGTTATTACCCATATGGGGGGATGGGGTTCAAGAACGCCCACAGCGCCACATTTTGGCCCTGTCTTGTCAATTAGATGCCTTTAAATTAGTCTTAAGTTTGTGTGTGTTTTTCTGTGGTCCTTAACACCGTCTTGTGCTTAGGTGTTGAATTTTACTAGCAACAATTTCTATCTCTATAGCAACTGACAGGAGTAACTCCATAAGTTCATTTACTATTCCTGGAAACATTATAATATAGAAAAAACAAAGAGCAAAGTATTTAATGCAATACATTCT
Organism: Radix auricularia; assembly: GCA_002072015.1. NCBI lineage: Eukaryota > Metazoa > Mollusca > Gastropoda > Lymnaeidae > Radix > Radix auricularia. Next base: position 484,907 of record MUZC01002185.1, read on the forward strand.
AACTAGGAAATACAACAACGCAACAAAACAACAATGTAATACAGCATTCAGATACACATATGAATTTTTAAATGCACGTTTATTGTTCCTTTCCCAAGACACATCATTGCAGATCCTCCTCCTTTCCGTCTGATGTTCCGGCGGTGAATGGGTTGCCGGAACAAGCCAGAAAACCAACACACTGTCAATATTCAAAATTCTAATTAAAATGCGTGCTAGACACATACTATAGATATGCGTAAGGGCCATCCATAAAGTACGTCACGCTCCTGAGTGGTGAGGAGGTGTAAGAAAGTGTGACAGTTTGTTACAGGGGGGAGGGGGTGTCTGGCCATATGTGATGTCACGGTGTTTTATATTATATTCTAATTATTTGGTAATAAAAAATGTATCGAAAATGTGACGTACTATAGGGGGGGGGGTGGCAGTGATTTGTGACCTTTTGGGACAGGGGAGGGGGGAGTTAAAACGGTCCGAAAATAGCGTGACGTACTTTACGGACCCCTCATATGACGCAATGATCTTCTGTATTAAAGGATCGGCTGTAATGTGTGGGATAATATGACATAAGAAATCATGCCATTTTTACCAAAAAAAATGTATCCGATGTTTCCCAATCATATTCACGCAACAACCTCCCACTTACACCACGCAACAACCTCCCACTTACACGCCCGCCAATGTAGAATACGTGAGGATATGACAGACATGAGTGTGTGTTGTTTTCACTTTGCCGAGCCACTGTCAAGTGGTGCATTGATGTCAATTGCTGACGTCTCCCTTCACCAAGGCTAGAAGATAAGATCATAGGAATTAATTCACACTAAGTTTCACTGAGGATATTGTCACGGATGACCAATTTGTCATTGTAACTTGTTGTGAGTAGCGTAAGGTGGTGTGTTTGATGGTCGCTTTTGTGTTATTTAAAGTTATTGGTTAGTGGTGCGAAAGCGTGCAAAAGTAATTGTGTTGTTGACGTCATTAGAATATGTGTAAAAGTTTAGAGAGTTTTTGGGTAGACGTTTTGTTGTGGCAAGAAGGGTGGCCATTAAAGTTTGTCTTTTGCTAGCAGTATGGTTATTCATTGTGTAACAGTAATTTTATGAATCTTGGAACAAGCGGTCCAGGTATAATTATTAGGACGGTTGTGACAGATATGATTGGTCATATCAGTTAAAATTAACCTTTTTTTTAAAAAGAAATTATTTGCCATATCAGTTAAAAATTACCCTGTTATTTTATAAAATTTGAAGAAATTATTGGTGTGAACCAAACACCAATAAAGTATGAAAAGCTTTATCCTTTTAAAGTTGGTTGAATCATCATGTGTTGTTCTGGTCCTATTTGCACGTCAATTCCGTCTATAGCGCTAAATTCAGGAAGTACAACTTTTAAGACGTGATTGAATAGTAGGTGGTTTCTTTAATAGCGCATTAATTAGGCATTTGAATACGTTATCAAAGTTGTTAACATTTAAATGGCTGTAGAATTTAAACGCGTTGTAATTTCACAGCAATAAACATATTTTCAAAATTTCTTTTAATTTGCAGGTCGACTCGATTTTGTTACTGTAAAATTTATGTTTTAAATTGATTTTAAAAACGTAAAAACAATTTATTTTTTTACTATAAAGCCTTTATTTTTAGACATAACTGAATATCCTTCATGTGGAAGAAGTCAGCAGTCCCGAGCCTGCGCACTTCGAGGGGCTTCTCGGACACACCATCAGCTATCTGCCTGCCCGCCTGTCGGGGTTTGTCAGAGAATCACTGTTTGTTAAAGTGATGTGTCTCCCTGGACACAAGCTCATGTGGATGAAGTTTTGTGAGCGAGAATCACGTGGGGCGTGGATCAGGGTCCATGCAAGGTCATTCCAGGGCCACGGGTATATAACTCGGGTGTGTCTCAGCAGTAAAAACTCAAGTCGACGGGCACACAGGCGAACACGGGACAAGCGAACACAAGAGGGACACGAGACTTAGCGTTGCCCAGGGTCGGTCTGTTGGACCGAGGGCTGTTACATGTTGAAGTTAAGGCGCACGGAGTTGTGCTACTATTAATAAAGATGTACATATGTTACGAGGGAAGACTCGTGGAAAAAAATAACTTTTAGTACAAGGACTTTGTGTTCAATCTATGTACGCAAGTTGGCGGCGAAGTCTCGTTCAGAACCCCTAGACAACGAGTACCGACTACGCCCAGGGGACGTAACAGCTGAGAACACCCCTCCTTGGAGCGGTTGCTTCTGAAGCGGCCACCTGGGCATCTAGGACACAAGGTCAAAAAATCCTCACACTAAATGTGACCTCACAAGGAGGGGTGGAATTTTCCCTACTTCGACTTGCTACCACTTCGGCGCCACCCCGGCAAAGCATGCAAGTCTCCATGGTTAGGACTGTCGCAGAGCGGGGGATCATTAAAGAACTAACTAGGATGTAATCCCCCACCTGAAGGTTTACTCATAGCTCGCGTCTGTTGCGTTCTTCGCGGTACCTTTTTTTTATTCCGTACTCGGCACTCCTGACCCTAAACCGCACAGCTCAATGGCGTTGCTAGTGTAAATGAGGGTGGTGAAACGATCACTTCGGAATAACCCGACCCTCTCAGGGCTCTATGGATTTTATCATCGGAATTGCCTCTGATGCTTTCCTAAGATCCGCATAATCACTGTAATCATATGTGACTAGTACTTAACACTCCTTAACACTTAACATCGGACTTCGGTATTGCTTGCCAGTAGTTGTCGGTTTCGGGTCGCGGTCTGTTCCGCAACCCTATTGGTCTGTCTAGCCACGTAGTCTCGTAGTGGAACACTCCTTTTGGACGGAGACATAACTAAAAGTATTGTATTTGTCCAATATAAAACGCACCGCGCGACAGATTAGCATAAATATTTTCAGATCTGGAAAATATAAAAGTATGTTCAATATAATACGCACCGTGCATTCATTATAATACGCCCTGCGCGACAGACTAGCATAACTATTTACAAACTACATAGAGATACATAGAGATAATCTAAAAATTCATTAATTTAATTACAGTAAATTCGACCGATCTGAAATATTGATACATCATTTTTATTGTCACCATGAGTCTGCCTACAAATTATCAGCTCGATATAATACGAGGAAGTGGGTTAAATATTTATCCAAAGTTTTTGTGACAAACAAGCAATTAATCAACCAAGCAGACGCCACGAGTTTATATAGAGGATTTAAAAACAAACAAACAAAAACGCACACAAAAAACGTAAAATAAATTATCTAGATATTTAGGATGCCCAATTGCAGTGTTGTTTAAAAAAAAAAATAATAATAATAATTTTTTTTTTAATAAAAATAAAAAATTCCTACTTTTCTTGCTCTTGTGCAACCAAGAGAATGAACTCTTAGCGAACGTACTGTAATTCAGATGGCTGCGGCTATTCGGACCTGCCGAATAGCCTCTGACCGCTATACGGACCCGGGCGGGTTCTGTTATATTAAAAGTGTACTAGTATTAGTATCGCTAGTAATTAAAATTATGTTGTTAATTTCATCGCTAAACCTAACCCACACACTAAAACCTATCCCTAAACCTAAATCATGAACAAAATATTAAAAATTAATTCATTTAACAAACAAACAAAAACAAACAAACACAAACAAACAAACAAACAAACAAAAATTCCTCAACCGAAAACCGAACCTCAGACATCCATCGCATTAATTAACGATGAGACCAGGAAGACTCGAACGCCATTGGTCTTTTAAAATTTATAAAATAAACTTTATAAAATTATCGTTAACTAACCCCGAATAGCAGTCGTAAGCTATTGGGACCCAGGTCCGAATAGCCACTTGGAATTCAGATTGTTTATCACAAGGGCCAGCTACTATGAAAATAACTTTGGTGGCGCTTTGTTTAGGGAGGAAAATTACGCGTTGCGAATTAGTTTCTAGTTTCTAGAAATGAAAAATGTTAAAATAAAATGTAAACAAATAGAAGAAAATCCAAGGTTAAAATAAATTAAAAGAAATAACGGAACTATTTTATTAAAATTTATGAAATTGTATAATACCAGAACTTCATACGCCATAAAATGTTCTTATACTAAGCAACAGAACTGAAAAAATGTAGGGACATCAATGGAGTACCTCGATGTGCATGACGAGCTGGTACCTTTAATTGATTCAAGCTTTTTAGCCGCTGATCTTGTTAAAGCGAAAATCGCTGTATCCGCGAAATTCTATCAACCATTAGAATTTCAATAACATTCATGGTCTTATTGAAATAAGCAATTAAGTTGTCCGTATGTACAAATGAATTTTGCGATTACACTAAGAGCGGTGAGATTGAGTGTTCAACATATTAACATTAACTTCTCCACATTAGCCACACGCCTTATGAAGTCAAAGACGTCTGAAATTATTTATGAGCTTATAATGCTAAAACAAAAACAACATTGCAAAGGCTATTAACTGCTAACTAATAGAATCTGTAAGAAAGCAAATTTTAGACGAGGAAAGCAAATGTGTACCCATTTTTTGTTTAAAAAAGCATTTGAGAAGAAGTTTTATTATTTTTAAAATTAGGTTAATTTAGAAATTTATGTGAGGGTTTCCAATTAAAGTTATGATTTTTGAACACCAGCTAATTTATGAACATGTTAAATTGAAGACCCCAATGCTAGAAGTACTTAAGTCACAATTATTTTTCAAATTCATTCTGTACAGTTAACGTTCAGCATCTGATTTAGACCAATCTATTGCATAAATTGAAAAACAATACAACGTAACTAAGTCGAATTTTTAGCAGCCAAAGAAATTAAAATGCTATCAACACATAGACTAATCTTAATTAAAACCTGATAATCTCAAAATGCGTATTTCGTGACTAAACTCATTTAGTTCTTTATTTTAGCGATAACTTCTTCAGTTATTCCTTCGAGTTCAAGTATTGACTATATAGTTTTTCCTCACGAGTAAAAAAAAATTCAAGCTCAATTGATTAATTTCATTTTGTAATTCTGTGTACGATCGATTTATCGTGCCAAAGATAATACCTTTCCTTTTAATGATCATTTAAACCGTCATAAGAAATGCCAGTTTCCGAGAGAAGCGTAGGCCTATCTAAAATTAAGTTAATGAAAAATTATTTACAACTCACCACTAAAAGCTAGTACAATAAGATTGACCAATCTATATCTATTTTGGCTATTGTGCATGACAATGCTGACAAAATTGATAACTCAAAGATTGTATCATGAGGAAAAGCAAAAAACTTCAAAATCAGATCAAGAAATGAATGCTATCAATTTTTTATTACATTAAAATGTAGTATCCTTATTATTACTTTACTTTATAAATATATATTTTTTTTCTTCATTGATTCAATATATTTTAATGGGTGAGAGCAAACCTGGCTGCTACGCTGCTGTATCTGCTAATGTATCAAGAAGTCCTTTTATTTCAAGTTCTTCTGCAGTATAGAGAAGTTGTTTGTATTTTCGGCAATTTATTTTCTTTTAAAAGTTTTAACATCATATTAAGTACAGTCGGACCTCGGAAAGTCAGACTTCTTTATGTCGAAAATCTCCCTATATCGAATTAATTGTTAGGTCTCAGCCAAATTTCCATAAGACTAAAAAATTTCAAATTTAGATCACCATAACAGGAAATTTTTTGGCTTCCAACCGCCCTTAATCGAATTTCCAAGGCATTTTGGGTTATTATTCTGGGGTGACATTTAAGAACACGTGTTCCAAACGAAAGCAAAAAATTTAATGCATTCCACAAGGGATTAAGCGACTTTAGCAAGTAGGACGTCTATTCCGAGACCAAAAATGACCAAGAAAAGAAAAAGGAGTGGCTATGAGAAGGGTCCCTTTGCTGCATGCTGTGACTTTTTTCAAAAATAAAACCTTACTCCTGCGTTAACACTGTGGAGGGAGTAGAGTGTGGTGGGTTTCGAGGTTTGCTGAGACTGGTTCTGTCTATGTGTGCGCAGATGGCTGACGAGACCGATCCTGGCACGGAAGGTTCGGGAACAGAAGGGAAATGGGACGAGTGGGTTGCCTCCTGGAGGGTTGGCAGCACGGGCCTTTCGGTCTTGCCTCTTCTTATCTGCTGCGTTGATCCTGTTTGCCTCGTATGTCCTGGCACCTTCGTGGATGGATTGGCGCCAAGTGGACCGGACCATGGCAGCTCTTTCCCACGTGTCTGGGCAGGGGTGCCACCGTTCCGGTTTATCCCGGGATTCCGGATTCGTGAAGCTAAATATTTTTATTTTCCGTTGAGTTTCTGGCCGTTGACAGTGATGTTGGGCTCAACATAAGGCTTTCCATGCACAGGTTGATGGAGGACTTAAGTCTTCTTTGTGTTAATTGTCAGACCAAAGTTTGTGCAGGCACTGGTCAACACTGCGTTTCATGTCGGCATCAGGGGCAGCATTGAGGGCACAGCCATCAGCAAACAGCAGGTCTCAGATTGTGTCCGTCATGACCTTGGTTTTTGCTTGGAGCTCGGAAGGTTCAGCAGCTTGCCATCTGGGCGGTACCTCAGTTTGACACCAACATCCTCGTTACTGAAGGCCTCTGTCATAGCGTTAAACATCCAGTGAGTGACCTGGGCTATTATATTTTATATGTGTACATAATTAAGCTCCTAGCTGGGTCAAATTTCATTTTCTATAGAGCGCGCTATCGTCTCAAAAGTGGTACCGGAACTACAAAGAGGAGTGACACAAATATTTTTTTCAGAAATCATGTTTTTAATGCGTTTCAACTTTTGAGTTAGAGACAGTCTTCAGATAAAATATGGACTGCGCTCACAATGGGGAAAATTGAAGCAGGACAAAACACATAAAAATGTCAATGTTTTGGCCAAAAAGCCCTTCTAACAACAAAAATATGAAGACACTGTGCACAGATATCTGTTGACAATTAATTTACACTGTAATGTCGTTACAAGTTGTGCTTATGATATGAATGTTTTAAATTGAAATTGAATGCACTGATTGTTATATTATGTGAAGCACTTTGAGCCTAGCAACTTGCTGGGATACAGCACTATGTAAATAATCAAAGTATTATTATTATTATAAATAGAGGAACCGAACCCAACTGTTTGCAACAAAACAGAAAAAATTTACTTATATATGTTAACAAATATGAAACTAAAAACTAAGAGAAATAAAATCTTTCACGATGGTAGCAACTAATTTAAGGTTAAACAATGGAATCTTGATACTGATTTGTATTGAATAGTCTAAGAGCAGGACAAGTTTTGAAATGAATGAACTTGCAGTTATATCTAAAACAATACATAATGGCACTTTGTAGACAAGTAGAAAGTGTATATCATACAAAAATTAAATTTATTTACAAAATAGACTGTTAATATACACCATGGGCAGTTAGGAAGAAAATATTTTTTCTCACTTTAAATTATTGATTTTTCATTGAGATGTTTGGGGTTAAGCAAACAAATACATACATGTACTTACATTTATATTATATACAATTACTGACATGAATGTCTTGCATATTGTTCAATCAAATCAATCATAGAATAATATAGATACAATAATTGTCTCAGATCTCTGGGCTCATATTTATTTTTTGTTAAAAATAAAAGTTTTTAGCAAGTTTGTATCTTGTGATCTCGTTTTTCATAAGGTAACAAAGGAAAAATATTTTTTTAAAAAATACATTCATTAGTGACTCATTATTTTATCTTAGAAAGCCATGATTTGGAATGACTGTTTTGACATGCAAAAACAATAAGATAGCAATCTCGAATTTAAATAAATAATTATTCTTGAAATTTTAAAGCATTTACAATTTTTAACATCAATTAAGATATTAAACATATTTACAAGTCAGAACTTGCATGGACTAAGAGGGAACCAGTGGTCAGTCTTCCGTCCAATTGACATGGGATGTTGTACATTGGCTCAGAATGTAAGATAGAGAAGGAGGCATTTTAATTAAGTAACTCAAATTTTCCTGAAATTTTTTTACAATTTAAACTCCTCAAAAATATATAGCATACTGTGATATTAAAATAGAATTTCTTTTTATTAATTGAACGAAACATTCCTGGCAATTTAACAACTCTAGACATGTTAAACACAGTATGAAACATTTCTAGCAATTTAACAACTCTAGACATGTTAAACACAGTATGAAACATTTCTGGCAATTTAACAACTCTAGACATGTTAAACACAGTATGAAACATTTCTAGCAATTTATCAATTCTAGACATGTTAAACACAGTATGAAACATTTCTAGCAATTTAACAACTCTAGACATGTTAAACACAGTAAAAGATAAGAAGTGACTTTTTTTTCTTAAATGATATTTTTTCATCCACAGAATTTTTTTGTTGTTATTACTATGTGGAAAAAAAAACACCTCTTTAAAGTTACACATGGATCTACAAAAGTTGGTTCATTATAAAATGTTTTGTTACTGAAATGTTCACATAGTATACAAAGTTTAACACCAATCAATACAGCCGATGACAGTAAAATTACTAGGTTGGAAATATTAGGGTACTTAAGGATAAAATATAATAATAAAATTAAAACTATTTAAAAATTTAAATTACAGTTAAAACAAGGAATAAGACAGCATCTCTGTTGTGTCCCCAAGTGTATCAAATGTTTTTAAAAAACATAAAATAATCAAGAGAGAAAAAAGGCAAAAATTGGAGTGGTAAACAATTGTGTCATTAGCAGTATCAACAATTTAGCCTTTCAGAGAACACTTTCCAGCTGTGGTCTGGATGAGGCATGTCTGTGATCAACTGGCCACTAATCAAAAGACTAGCATCAAATCCCTGGACAAGCTCAGAAATAGAATAAAATCAGAGATAACTGAGATAAACTATTGCACAAAGAGGAAGACAAGTTATTTCCATGTTAACTGGCCTGGGATTAAAAAAAAAAACATGTAGTTTCCTAATTCAATTTTAATTTTGAAATGCTTTTGCTTTTTTAAAAAATTTACTGTTATTTTTTATTTGGTGCGATTACTGGACAACATCCATGGTCATATGTTTATGTCATACAATACATTCAGCTTAAAGGAGTGGATTTCCCCCACAAATTTAAATTCTCAGAAAGGACCATGGAAAATCACACAATAAATAAAAGAAGACATTGTTTCAGATAAGCTAAATTTTGTATTCTAGATCATTATACCTAATAAACATCAGATCTATTTTAATATTTATAGTTAAGTTTATATAAATATTATAAAGTATACATAAAAAAATAATTTCGAATAACGTTTGAGGGAATGAAATGTTTTTACAAAATGGAATTGATCTCGGAACTTTTGTAAAAACAATATTTGTCAAAATATTGTCCATTACTCTGTTTTTATACATTACTTTAACCTCGTCCATAAAAATTGATTACCAAAAAAATCATGTCTCTAAGACTCATTAACTTATAACGTCCTAATGTGCAGTAACACATTCCTCTAATCAAGAAGCGCAGTAAAGTCCACCTTAACAGCACTCTCTTTAGTAATGAAATCATACAAAGTAAAACCTCTTCATGTCGTGAAAGAAGATTTAGTGGACTTCCAGAAAATATGATTTTTTCTTTCCGCTAGTGCTTTCGCTCGTTTGAAGTTTTGTGGCAGTTTTTAATTTTTTTTTTTTTTTGAAGATGTGTTTTAGTGAAACTTTTCGTCCAAAAAAATAGTACTAAACTACAGGTAAAAAATGACAATAAACTCAAAATAGTCTTTTGTATTTTTGTATATGTAAAATAACCATTCTAATTTTTAAAATTCATAACCCAATTCATTGCAATTTTATAATGGAAATCTTTATGGAACTGAAGGAAAAGTTTTTAGAAAACCTTTTTAGGACAATATAAGTTAAGAATACACATGATGATGTTATTATACAATCTTACATAAAGACCTTGCCATTTGAAGTGTTCTTAAACAAACACATCACTATTGGAGTCCTGCTGCTCCATTCTTGACTTAAATATCTGCTCGTATGGGGGCGGGCTTGTGGCTTGTCCGTCATTCCCAAAACTGGCAGAATCATAACATATTGAGTCGTACGCTGGTGGAGGGGTGACACAACGGAAATGATCCCCAACCTCCAGAGGCATCCGGACTTGGAACGGTTCATTGTAAATATCGTAGCTGTAGTCAGCCCCGGTGATGATGTTCAAGCTGTTGCTATCTCTCGGCAAGTTTCTCTGGTTTGGCCGGAGATCTCGCGGCACTATCCTGCCCTGTGGCGGAATGCTGTTGACCAAGCGAGATGCCCTGGAGGCTTTCCTTCGCTTGTATAACTTGACAATGCCCCAGATAAACGGAATGGTCATGGCCAGTAGAATGACCGCCACAGGAATGCAGATTGCTAGAACTATTGTGCTGCGAGAGCTGAGGCCATCGTTGGTTTCTATTTGGGATAACACAGAATTAAAAATAAATACTTCTTGAATACATTTTTACAACATTTTGACGAAATTTATCTTACATACAATGTTCCCTTTAAGCTGCAGGGCTGCGCAAATATCTGACCGATGCAGTGCAGCGGTTTAGAACTATCTCACAGCAAATTTTGTAAAATAAAGATTAAAAAATGTATGCTGTACAAGTTTACACACAAGTTTTCTACTTTGCACATGGACCAATGAACCTTAGAGGGAAAACTGATTACACTTACACTAACAACTACAACTATTTTAATGTTAAAAGTGAAAAACTGATACTGAAACTTAAAAGAGACATTAATCAACTGAAACGTGGTTCTTCATTTTGAGAATATTAAACCTGAAATTCTAGATCTTATTTTACCTCGTTCTATGGCTTGATATTTTGCAGAGAAGCCATAAAACTGAAAGACATCATTTGACATAAAACGAACAAGCATCACTGGACCACTGCTTTGGTAAATTCCCGTTTGAGATCCGCAGAAACGGTTCATAAAAACATCTTCACCATCTATCCCTTGGTAAAGAAAAACAAATTTTTTAAATTAAAACATATAATATAAAACATATCATATTATATGTAAACATATAAATTTATTCAAACAGTGTAATTGGTTGAGTATAAATTAATTATTTTGTTATTGAATTGAGAATATATAACATATTTGATGTTATGAACCAGCAATAAGTTGTTTGAAAAGACCACCCGCTATTAAGAACACAATATGAAAGTATGTTCTTATTTAAATTTAATAGAAGAAAATCAACCAATCATTTCAATTGGAGAAATCAGATTTGCCAATCTCTTACTGTTAAATATGTCAACATAGTCTCTGCTACACTCCCCATAGATGTCTTTTCCCTCTAGGTTGCTTAAGGTTATTTGAAGCTTGATGATCATGTCTGGAGACTCAGCACTGATGCTCCAATCACATTTTTCATTCCTACAAAAGTTAATAGCATAAATTTCAATTTCATTTGTTAAACTTTTATAAGTTGGTGTGGGAGAGGGGAATTCCTTAAGTGAATAGGATTTTTCTTTTCTTTTTTTTTTTTTTTGAGAAAAATTAGCTTTTGTCATTTTTTAAAAGAGAAACTACTTTAAGGTTGACCTACTTGCACTAAGTGCAAGCACTTGGGGACATATCTGAATCTGTCTCATTGTGTGGGTGAAACAGATGATAAAAATGTATACATTGGCCCTATTCCTCCTTGACAATTTAAACTTTAAAACTCTGAGGCATTCAGGCTGACCTAAAACCTGAGTCATAAAATACCACTTGTTAACTCTAGTACCAAGAGTCCAACAATATCCACATAGCTATTGAAACATAAGTATACCTCTAATAAACAATCTATTGTTATAAATGATTTGTTTCTTGAAAGTGATCACACTTTTCATAAAAACACAAATTATAGGAACATGTACAATTTTATTTTTCCAAATAAAATTTTCAGAATAATTTCTTATTACATGGTATCACACTTATATTGTAACATATTATATGTCAATATTTTATTACATGGTATCGCACTTATATTGTAAACTATTAAAGGTCAAGATTTTTAACACTTACGCCTTATACTTGTTACCGGAATTCGGAAACTGAAATGTTCCTGTCCGAGAGGCATCAGTTGTAAAAGTCATAGGACTTGAAAACTCAGTACAAGTTTGGGGACTGTAGAACTGGCTGCCTGAAGAGGAGAATAAACTTAGTTTTAAATATGGAATAAATTACTATCAATCCATCATCCCAAATTTATAATCAACTTTCTTAAAGTTTATAATTTATGGGGGGAAAAATGTTACAAATGTAACATAGATCATTGATGGGAATATGAGTTATTTGACTGTGGTTGAAATAAATACTGGTGTGTTAAAAATAAACTACACATCTATGAATTGTGAATGTGTTAATTTTTTTTTTTTTAATTTGAATACCAGTTCTCTGTACAAAGCCAAAATGAACCAATAAAAATCCAAGTTTCCATGATCTAGCATCCATTTCTTTTTTTTGTGCTGAGATTCTAGTATTAGTATTAGGTCACAACAGACACTCTTTAAATTCCTGAAAGCTCAGTTCTGTAGTTTTCATGACTTATTTAGTTGTCCAGTGTGTGGTCATCCTTCCCATAAGTTAACTTTCCTGTTAAGAAATGTTTTTTTAAAAAATTAAGGAAACAATAAAAGTGAGTCCAAAAATATTGAATTTTAAGTGAGAAGTGTATGTGTTAACAAGACAAATCACCACAGACTATACAATAATTTTTAAAGACTTGATTTTTTTTTATATCTATAACTGCTGATACACTTCCAGAGTCTTTCATTTCAGCAATAAAACTAACAACACACATTTTAAAAATATTTAACCTTTTAAAATTTGTATAGCATGTTAATATTAAATATTTAAAATAACAATTAATTGTTTACAAATAAATTCTACTAAGTGAAAAGTTCCAGAATTACCAGGGTCAGTAGATTTATTGTTAAAATTTTAATTTGGGGTCACATTAGTGCCATCCAGAGCCTGGGGTACTTTACCCATCATGCCCATGTTTAGAGGGACTTGAAAAATTTCCTCAAGGATTGTAATCAATTTATTGTTTTGATCTTTGAGAAATCTAACTTGTAACATCCCAACCAGAATCTTAGTTTTCAGCTTGTTAGGCTCTTAATAGGCTTTTATTTATGCCACCCAATGTAAATGGTAGAGCTAGGCTAGTAGTTGAAGAACTGATATTGGGGCCTTTAACTATACTTACTATACTATAACTTATAACTATAATTTACTATAATATATAACTGTAACTGTTCTTAATAATAGAATGAATATAATATTTTACATTTTAAAGATTTTTGTTTACTTCATAGTTATTTCGTTTGATTAAGGGGCTTGTATTATAATTATAGGAGTTATAGGGCATTCTTATACTTATACTAAATCACAGGCTTCTTATAGTTTTATAATTTCTTAAGTTTTAATTTCTTTGAATTATTAGGACCTTTCATTCACTTTGTTGAAAACGTGTGAGTTTGAGGGCCATCCTGAATACTCTATCACTATCATAAAGTATATGATAGTGATAGTCTATACTATGATTCCACTTCCACTTAACTTACACTTACTCTTACAGTTACACTATAGTTATACTATAACTATAACAACGACTTTGTCTCTGTTTCACAATTTTTAACAAATAAAGAACATCCAAATGAAATTGGACAGCACCAGGCACTTTCGAGGTAGCTAGTGCCACAGTGCCTAAATTAAATTACATCCCTTGCCCCTTGACACTTTCGAAGTTGCCTAAAATTTACATTTATAGACTTATGTATAACTATTATGTCATAAATATAAAACACTTGACTGTCAAGTTGACAAATACAAAACCAATAACTTACAATTTAACTGACAATTAAGAAAAATTCGATTGTTCAAATTCAAAGAACATCAATATCATAAAATCCTGGTTTTTAATATGATCATGTCTAACAACTCTCACCCTAAACACAGTGCTCTATTTAGAGACGACATTAACATTTGTTTGTTTTGTCGGTTTGACCCTTTCCTGAACCAGGATTCAGTCCAAACCACGGAACTGAGGGGACTTTGTTATGATCAGGTAACTTTGGGTTTACCTGTCGTACTGTGTGCATTAAAATCTTAACGGTCACGAAACTCTGGGTCCGAAACAAAATTATATAAAAATGTATTTCAATTTAGTAAATGTAATTTTTGAAACTTAAATCATAAGAATATAGAAGCATCATATTGATTTGAACCATAAAAAAATCATATTAGTGTGAACTCTTAATGCTTCTATATAGTATAGAGTGGTCGAGCGGTGCACTGACGTGCGGTGATTCGCTGGTCGAGTCTTCGTGAATCTTGAATGCAGGGATTTGTCTTGTTCCAGGACATTAAAATTAAAGGCTTCAGTTGTGGGGACGACTTATCCAGACAATAATTTTGTTGTCTCTTCCGAGACTGACCTCAATCAGTGGCGTCACCAGGGTTGGTGTCACCCCTGCGGTCCTCGCCACCTAGTTACGCTACTGCTCTCAAATTTTGCTTTGCTTTCTTGTTCATGTCTCCATCTTGACACCCTGTGGTAGTGCTACCACTGAAGGCGGCGCCCCTACTGCTAGCTGCTGAGTAATCATAACTGCTGTAAGTACGCGCATGTAAGCCCAAAGAAAGGCTCGAAGTGGCAGGTGAATTATTGAGATACGTCCTACTTTTACGAATTTACGGAGACGCACCGCGCAGGAAGTTCAGACCTTCACAAAATACCTTGCCTTGCAAAGGATAAATTACTCAAGCCTAATCTCTAAGAACTAAAAATACTGTTTTTTTTTGTGTGTTTTTTTTTTTTTGGTCATTAAATGGGACATGTAATGTCTAAAGTATATTTCTTAAGATGCCATAAGAAGCTGCATGAAGATTAAATGTTGAATTCCTCGTAAATCCCCTACTAAGATTGACAGTGACTAAAGTAGATAGAAACCACCAAGAAAAAATTAGATGCAGTGGTCAAAGAATAAATTCGGAGAAATCAGCTAAAACCAAACGTAAAAAGATGTGATGTTGACACTCTAAAAAATGCATTCATTAACATGGAAGCAACTATAAAACTAGCAAAGCCGGTCTTAGTGAATGCGGGGCCCTATGCGGCTTAGTATGCGAACGGGATTGCGCGGGGCTTAGTTTGGGTAGGTATAAGTTATTTATAAGAATAATAAACAAAATGAGGGGTGAGACTGCAATCAGGCTTATAAAAAATCAAATGGAAAAGACGTAAACAAGGTAAGGGTTAGCCTGACAGGACGTAACAAAACAGCGAACGTTTCGGCAAAGAGCCTTTTCCAACGGACATACAATACACAAATAAAACGAATATAAAAAATAAAAATAAAAAATTTAGCTGCGAAGAATCGAAGAAAGTAAAACTTCGATTCTTTGGATTTCACCGCAGCTAAGTTTCTAATTTTTATTATTTATTTTTTATATTCGTTTTATTTGTGTATTGTATGTCCGTTGGAAAAGGCTCTTTGCCGAAACGTTCGCTGTTTTGTTACGTCCTGTCAGGCTAACCCTTACCTTGTTTACCTATGCCGCATAGGCCTAATTGTTTTTTATTCCCTATTTTTGTGTCTTTTGTTTTTGCTTTAAATAACAAATTTATTAAAAATTCAATTAAATATTAATTTTATTTTGTTTAAAAGATTTACAATGGAGTAACCAAACTTTTGAAAAATTACCAATTAATTGATCGATAATTTTTTTTTATTAAATCCAAAAATTACTTTTTAATTTTTAAAAAAAAAAGAATCAGGATTTTTAATTAACATTTTACAATTTTTAGTTGAACTTAATATTTAACTATAAAAATAAAATAAAAACAGTATAAATTTTTAAATCATAGTCATATATTTAGTTAGCAATACAAATAAGCTAAATAACACATTAAATTTTAGGCACTTGGATGAAAATGTTAAATTAATTTTAAAAAGAAACAAAAGTAATACAGCTGTATAGAAATTGTTTGATGTTAAAAAAAATATAAAGATAATCTTTTTATCCCGCCCATAAAAGAAGTCACTCGATTTTGGCCTATTTTTATCCCCTCCCCTCTTCGTTACAAATACGTATACCCCCTCCAATATGACGTCACAAAGGTTGGACGATCCCCCTCCAAAGCCTTATTTTTTAATTGAAAATGTGCATTTTAAAATAACTTTTTTGTATTTTAAGAAGGTATTTAATTTAAGTCTTCACTCTATATCGTAACACGTATGAAGCCATTGGTAACGTCCTTAAATAAATTGCAATTATTTAAATATTTAAGCGGAACTTTTAATTAAAATTGCGCATATTCATGTGATGTCACTTTTCTAAAACACCCCCTCCACCTCACACATCGTCACAAATGCGTGACTTTAACCCTCCTCCTCCCTCCCCAACCCACCAACTTTTTCCAGGTTTGTGGCGTCATTTCTGGACTGCCCCATAGAGTCTAATCTACTTATCTTAACTTTTATATTACAGACGCTCCTTCTGAACAGAAGATTATTGCGTCCTACGTATATCTATGTTCCCTATGGTTTGTGTTTAGTCCTGTATTCTTATTAGAGTTTTAAATGATTATAAAGCGTTGGCTTTCTTTATAGTAGATAGACCCTTGGATAAGTAATGGCAGTAACTGGGATGCAATTTGAATTTGATTTTTTTTTTCAGCTAATTAGCTTGATTGTATTTTGAATGTTTAAGCTTTTAAAAAAAATGTCATGCTATAAATAATGAATTAGATAAAACAAAATATATAGCAAGATCCAGTCCTACATTAATGTTTCCGAGGATCTCTGTATTTCACGTGAGAAAAGCTGTAGTCATATGATTTAAAGGGAAGTCACTCTCAATGATTTCTTGAAAGTAGTGTTTACATAGTAAAAATTGTTTTGTGGGATAAGACAACTGTCTTACTATTATTTATTTTCTGAAATACAGGTTTGAATTAACAAGATGTCTTCAGGAGAATCCAGCCATTTAATTGAAGATTTGGAACGTTTAAGTAGCGGTAAAAAGTTGTTTTTTTGTTGTGTACAGCTCCTCAAGGACAAGCCATGTACTTGGCCGCGCAGCTGGTCTGATCTGAACTTCAACTAATCTTTAATTATTGTTATATTTATTTAATTTTTTAATTTAAACAGTCGCAGTTTTAGATGAGGTGCTAATAATAATATTGACATTTTTACAATTTAAATCTTTGGATACAAATCACCATTTTATAGTTTCAGTTCAACTGTTAACATTAATCCTTTAATAATAGTAATAGGCATGAATCATGATGAATTAAAACGATCCATCATCCAAACTTCCAAGTATTCCAAGCAAAAGGCTAAGGGCCAATGAGCCCAAACCCTATCATGCCCAAGCCCAATGACAATAGTCATAGACGCAGGGCTATCAGTTTAGCAGGCCATCAACTGGATTGCTGAACTTAAAGTGCCTAAATATTATTCAAAGTCAATGGTATGCAGTATGATGCAGTTCATCTCAATCTCATCTGGCATGATCTGGTTAAATAAATTTGACAGATCTATATAAAAGCCAAAAAAATCAATTTTATCAATTTTTATCCAGCCATTTCTGAAACAGAATATAAGGACTGTACATTTCCAGAAAGTAAAGAAATATTTGAGTTTGAGATTTTAGACACTTCTTGTGGTCACATTTCCACAGGTTGCTGGAAATTAAGGTCCCACTTAACCCCATCGAAAAGTTAGCCCCATTTCTATTTGTCAGATCAAGGACGTAAAGCTGCCTTTTTTAAAATTATTAGTGTTACTGAGCTACGCTATAAATTTTCAAATTACTTGTTGCATTTTGAAATGTATTTAGGTCCTATTGCCTATTGAATAAGATTGACGTTTTAATGTGTTTTAATATTTCTTTAAAGATTTATTTGGTTAAATCGGACTTAACATTCCCACTCAACATGTCCGCCATCTTTTTTGATATGCCGCATATCAAAGAAATTGGAAAATTCAACTATTAAAATTCTAACCCTAACTCTAAATTCACAATTATAACTAAACCTTACACAAACCCTAAATTAACAAATAAAAATTCTAAATCTAAACATAAAAAACAAAGGAAGAGAATGCAGAATTAATTGCTATATAACCCATTTTCATTTGGGAACGCATAATCGGATTCAGTCATTTATTTCAAGGGCCTTACATGTACCAAGGAATTTCCTGTTACAAATCAAATGCAAAGTAAAATTACATAATGATGGAATTATGTTTTACTATGAATTTGTGGAAGGAATCCAAAATTTTACAAAATAGTTGTTTCATCAATGAAAAAAATAACCACAAACCATAACTTAAAAACAAAGACTCCTCTGATTCATTTAGGCTTCTGATAAGAAGTTTGTAAGTTTTATTCATACATTTAAAATAATTTTAAATAAAGTTTAAATGAAATTTCAAAAAAGCATTTGATGATTACCCTTTCTCTACACTTATTTACAAATCTTAATTTCAAATATAACCATAAATTTCTTATTTTAGCTGGCCAGATTCCTACATCTAAGTTGCAAGAACATGCTGAGGTTGTGCGCAAAAACAATGTGAACTGGAAAAGCTACCTGCAGTTAGTATATGTGTTCCTCTTAAAATTTCACTATAATCTAAAGTTAATTGTTAAATAGAAATTTTAAATTATTTTTCATGAATTTTTTTTATAATACAGGGTCCCCACACAGTCGGGAAAACGGGAAATAGTCGGGAATTTATCGAATAAATTTCCCGGTCGTGAAAACCGGGAATTTGAGCATTCTAGTAAGGAATTTTTCAGGATAGTCGGGAATTTTTATTTCATAATTTTAAAAAAATAAAATAAAACTCGAATCGTTTCAATTACGGCTCCATTATCATTTATCGACTGCATTTTACTGTAGTATTAGTGTTGACTTTTCTGCGCATGCGTTGAAATTGTTCTTCCGATGCCGACCCAATTTCAATTGTGAGAGAAAAACGACTTTACGCCACTTGAGTCTCAATCATTTGATCTCTCTAATACTCCGTGCTCGGATCTTACTAATGAATAACTTTCAAACTTTGAATTTTTGGAGTCACTGGAACAGTTTTGTTGTGAGTATTCATTTATGTTAATTATTTATATAGTTTTTATCGGCAGATCTGGTTTTTAATGTAAGAGTCATAGTATTAGTAGTCACTAGTGAAAGTAGTATTACAGTACTGAGTATTTGAATTTGATAATAATAGTATTAATATTAGGGATATTTTTATTAGGGAATATTGAACTTCTGAAATGAATATTTGTTATCGGCAGATCTAGTTCTTAATTAATTTAATCTGGTAAAAAAATTTATTACAGTATTTCAGAAGTCCAGTACTATTATTATTAAATTTATTAGTATTAGTAATTAGTATTATTAGGGCTTAATTAATATTTAATATTGTATTGGCATTGGATTAGGCTTAGCGGCTTAGGCAGGTATATTAAGATTTAAATTAAGTCATCTGTAATTACTGTAATTGTAATTTTTATCCCTTTGCCTTTGGTTTTTACTTAAATAAAAATAGTATAACAATCTACTCCTTATTTAATTTAAGAAGTACCCTACAGTCTTGTATTTGAGCTTAGTATAGTATTTTTAATAATTATTGTTCAAGTCTATGACCATGATTGTAATAACATTAATTGTTTATAATGTTAAAATAACTTGTAAAATCTATTGTTTCAGCTAATTATGCCTAACTGTACTTTCCAAGATAAGTGGTTGGACCAACTTGAATTCAAACCATGGCTTTCCCGGGACAAGTTGGTGCACAATGCATTTTGTAGGATTTGTTCTTGATCTATTGATATCCGATCAAGGGGCAGGACCATACTCATCTCCCA
>MUZC01002185.1:505222-526477 GCA_002072015.1 Radix auricularia
TAGCTTTAGTGCCTCTGATGTGTTGGACTCTTTCGAAGAGAAAGTTGTCAACAGCATCAGACTCAATAATATTGTCTATGGATGGACCTAATGTTAATTGGGCCATATTTAAAAAAATGCAAGAAAAAATAAGTATGAATTTCCAGCATCAGCTAATTGACATTGGCTCTTGTGGACTTCATACACTACACAATAGTTTCAAGGTAGCTATTGATGCTACTCACTGGGGAGTATCCCAGATTTTGTCAGCCCTGCACACCCTTTTTAAAGGACACTCCAGCTCGCAGAGAAGATTACGAAAAAACAACAGGACAGTCCATGTATTATCTGAGCTTCTCCTCCCATCATTGGGTTGAGAATGCAGCATTATTACAGTATACATGCATTGAATTATGTAAATTGACTACGGTATATATTTTTTTGATATTAATATTATGGATGTATTCCTGTATATTACCAAGTCCAGGCATTGGAAAGTTAATGGTTAGTTAAAGTGTTATTTTATTATATTGTTTTGTAAAGTTTATTTTATTTAAGATAGCATTATATTTAAAACATGTACCCGGATTGTGTATATAAATTAATAAAGAAAAAGCTGGAAAATTGATCGCAATAATGTCGATAAAGCAGCATTTTATTTAGTCAGGAATTTTCTTTTTTTCAGTTGGGAAAAGTTGGGAAAAAGTCAGGAATTTAGTTTTGAAAAAAATGTGGGAACCCTGATAATATATATTTCCATTTAAATGTGCTAAAGTAACATATTTTTACAATGTGTGCAAAACTTTTCTTGACAGAGGTCAAATGATTACAAATGAAGTATATGATTTCATATCAAAATTTGATACAGCCAAACCAGAGGAGAGGACAGCCATGTTACAAAAAAATCCAACCCAAGTATGTTATGTACATAAAATTTTTGTCGTTATGAATCAATTGTTTTTACTTTGAAGTGCTGACAATGCCATATTAATTTATATGATGTCCTTATGATTGGCTTTCATCATGCAAAATAGTTAGAAAGGACAGACTTTTTGATGTACCGAACAACTTTTCAAAACTTTTATGAATTTGGGTTAAATTTCAACTTGAAATGGATGAAAACATTGAAATCTATCCAGACACCTCCATGAAAAAGTGGCAACAATTTATGGTAGTTGAATTGACTGTCAATAGTGTATCAAACAAGGCCACTTGATCTTCTTCAATATACCAGAGAGATTAAGTTCATTATCATCATTAGCACTGATGCTCTCTTAAGCAACATTCTGCAACAAGAGTCTCAGATGTATTACACTATTACATAGATGGTAATAAAAAAAGCAAGCATCGACATTACCTGAAGTCAAACTAAATCTTTTCTCATGCACTGAAGAGTTTCTACTTTCTAAGATTTCATTACTAAAGAGAGCGCTATAGAGGCGTGCTTTACCATTGTATAGGACATTAAGAGTTAATGTATCTTCCAATCATGCAATAAATTTGTTGAAAAACTTCATCCGTTTGCTACTTTTCATTGACCAGTTTGTCATGGTATTCCGCATGTTGATGGAAGGCATCTCCCGTGACCAGACATTGCAGTACGTACTCACAATGCTTGATGATGTTCTTCAGGTATGTGATTCAGTTCTTTGCAGAGGAATTTAAAAACCATAAATAGTCACAGCTGGCACTTCTAGTCTTTGACAAGTTTTAATCTTACATCTCAGTGTCTTCTTCACTTAAATTAAATTAAATAAATTTTAATTTTTTATCTAATGTCATAGGCTGACAAATCAAGGGTTGAAATTTTCAAAGATTTTGCCCGCAAGAATAAAGAAAATGTATGGCAACCATTTTTCCATCTTCTTGACAGAGATGACAAATTTATTGTTTATCAGGTGGGTATTTTTAACTGGTCAAATATTTATGCAGTTACTTGTTACAAATATTGAATCAACAAAGGCCTTTGCCATTTCAGTAATTTTTTAAAGAGTCAAATCAAAAAAATTTAATTTAAAATTAAGTATCATCAGAGTAACCAAATTCTTTTTTTCAGGCCAGCAGAATTATTGCAAAGATAGCATGTTGGTCAAAGGATCAGATGGAACGAAAATACTTACAGAGTTACCTTGTCTGGCTGAAGGATCAGATTAAACTGCCCGTTAGTGTATTTTTTTTAATATCTCATTTTATCTCATTTGAAGACTTTCAAAATATTAAATTATGTAAACTTGTAATGAAAAATATATTCATAGTATATGTTGAGTTTTTTTAGTACGTTAAAGATTTGTACTAAAAACAAAACAGATTTTTAAATCCATTGCACTTAAAGATTTCATTTTGATTCCTAAGTAGTTTGAGGACTTTTTTATAGAGCAAATAAACTATTTATTATCACACCATTTAGCTTTAATGTTTGTTTGTTTTTTTTCTTTTTTACTAAAGCAACTAATTTTTGTGATTTAATGTCATACAAGACTTCTGCTATCTTTTTCTTGAAATTATAAAACATTAATTGTTAAATATGATGTTGTTTATTGTTTACAGAACAATGAATACTTATTGTCTGCTGGTCGCAGCCTTCAAATGATGCTAAGGATCAACAACTACAGAATTGTTTTTGTGGAAGTTGATGGAATTTCTGCGTAAGATAATTTGTGAAAACTTACTATTTACTTTTAAAGGGGGCATCTTGTGGATGAATTTTTATTTCATTTTAGTTTTGAATTTAAAATTAATAGTTTAAAAAAAAATTTCATGTAATTATGTCCTTAAATCCTAGAATCATCCATGTCTTGGCCAACAATCCAAGCTTTCAAGTACAGTACCAGCTGGTCTTCTGTTTGTGGTGTATCTCTCACAACTCCAGCTTGGCTGAAAGAATGAACAGGTCAGATTTATTTCACTCATTAATAATTATTGTCAAGTTTAACATTAATGTAAATTTTTTATTTTCAGATATTTTATTTTGTTAAAATAAATAAAAGCAGTAATTTAATTTAGAGCACTTTAAAATGTCAAATTAATCAGTTAATTTTTTTTGTATATTTTGTTTTTGTTCCCCTTCCAGTGGTAACATAATACCTACACTGGCAGATGTGTTAAGTGACGCAGTCAAGGAGAAGGTCACCCGCATTGTCTTAGCAACTTTTAGGGTAAGTATTGTCTTAGCCACTTTTAGGGTAAGTATTGTTTTAGCCACTTTTAGGGTAACTATTGTCTTAGCCACTATTAGGGTAACTATTGTCTTAGCCACTATTAGGGTAACTATTGTCTTAGCCACTATTAGGGCCACTATTAGGGTAACTATTGTCTTAGCCACTATTAGGGTAACTATTGTCTTAGCCACTATTAGGGTAACTATTGTCTTAGCCACTTTTAGGGTAACTATTGTCTTAGCCACTTTTAGGGTAAGTTTTTATTAAAAGTGAACACGTAAATTATGGTTATTATCTTGGTATTCTTGAAAAAACTTTATTTCTCTCTCATATAAACTGATGCTGTCCAAACCACTTAAACAATTCTTATATTTTTATTAACTTACAGAATCTTATTGAGAACGTTGAGGAAGAAAGTGTCCGCCAGGAACATGCATTGTCCATGGTGCAGTGTAAGGTAAGAAAAAGTTGACTGCTCACACTGCAGTGTAAGGTTAAATAACTTAAGAGGATGGGAAGTTTTTTGAAGTTTGGAGGGTTATATGTATATATATATATATGCATCTCAAGTATGTAGTTTTGAAAATATTTAGCCACCTGTAAATATTAGTATCTTGTTTTTCAATGAATTACCTTTACTTTTTAATATTGTTAAAACATATTTTTTTAGTTTTGATTGTTGTCAAAAATTAAATCCACTTTTCTTGTGCCACCACTATTACAGACTTAAATGGTAAAAAAAAATTAATTTGACAAGTCCACTGCACAATAACAAGCAGCAATTATCAGCTTGTCCTATTTATAGCCTAGGCTCTTCTTAACATATTTTTTTCTGTCACAAAAAAAAAGATATAGCAAATAATTCCAGCCATATAATATTTTTTTTACCACACACGATTTTCACAGGTTCTCAAACACTTGGAGCTGCTTGAGGGCAGACAACACCAAGATGAGGATGTTGTTAACGACCTAAAGTACCTTCTAGAAAAGCTAAATGACTCAATCCGAGACCTTAGGTCATTAAAAAAGTTATTAATATTGATTTTAAAAAATATAGGAATCTTTGTAAATAACATTGTTTTTTGACATTGAATTTTTTTCTTTGACATTACATGATTGTCATTGAGTTATTTCTGCTTATAAAATCATCTTGCCGGAAAAATATTTTTGAGTTGATTACAGAAAACTAAGAATGATTTATTTCCAAATAGGATTTGCTCAAATATAGTTTTATTGTTTCTAAAATGTAGCTGAAATCTTGATTGGTTTTTTTAAATTTTACAGATAAAATTCATTTTACTAGATCCTTTATTATTAAATGTTTCCTTATATGATCTAATTATGTAAAATATGTTTGTATCATTTCCACTTGTTGATTATATATATACCTGAACACCAACTTACAAATCTCAACCAACTTCTAAATGTGTGCACTCATTTTAACAGTTCCCTTGATGAGTACATTACTGAGGTGAAATCAGGAAGGCTAGAATGGAGCCCAGTACACAGATCTGACCGCTTCTGGCATGAGAACGCTGCCCACCTCAATGAAAACAACTATGAGCTTTTGAAGTAAAACTTTGCAATAAGCACAAGATTGTCTGAACCTTGCCTTATGCTCTAACACAAATCAAAACTAAAAGCAGATCTTTGGAGTGTTGTCTGTCCTTTCTAAGTTTTTCAATGTTAATGGGAGTTTTTTTAAGCGGTGTGTGTAAATCATGATTACACATTTGATTTTTTAAAAAAAATTATTTTTTTAATTGCACTCGATGGCAAATCATAAAGATTGTTTGAATAATATAAGTCTTGGGAATTTATTTACTTTTTTAAAAAAAAATCGAGGAAAGTATGTTAATAATGTACAAAGGTTTTACTAGACAATTAAATAAAAAATATTGATGTAACAACAGGATGTTGATTCGCTTGCTAGACACCAGCAAAGATCCACTTGTTTTGTCTGTAGCGGCCCATGACATCGGAGAGTATGTTCGTTATTACCCAAGGGGAAAGAAGTAAGACTTTCATAGATTAAAACAAACTTTTCCTTTCATTTCTAATATTAGTATCTTTGAATTAATTATTAATTTATTTACAGTCGAAACCGCTTAAGTCGACGGCGTTGGGGTATGGAAAATGGCATCGACATAACCGATGATCGAGTTAAAGCAAAAATTAATATGGCGGCAAAATATTAACATGCGCTTGAAATTTCTTTATGTACGTGTTGTGCGTTAATTAGTGATGGGACGATTAATCAGAATCGTATCGGAATATCAGGACCCTATTTCTTCACTCTTTCTTAAGGTTGTTAAGACCGTTCGTTTTTAAAGACCGTTTAAGTTTAAATATAACGCCGTTTTGCGGTGATTCCCAAATTGAGGGATACTGTACCTTCGAAGCCACTTGCTTGATTTTCCTTACAAGCTACACAAATAAGTAACCTACACATCCCGTCATTGTCCCCGAACCATTCTCTTCCTAATCATCTTCTTTGGGTCCGTCCCCTCAGCTCAGAATGGTTTTTCGTGACCTATATATGACTCATGACAAAGCGAACTCTTCTCTATATGAACGTACAGGAATAAACTAGGTACTCCTTTTGAACCTTCAACTTTGACATATTTTAATTAATTCTAACCAATAGTTAAATGGCTTTTGCACACGGCCACTTCTTATGAATGAAACAATGAGAACAAAGCAGTAGTACAGTACATGTAATAGTCAAAATGAGGTTGAAGGATGAATGGTTGCCAATGACAAGTCTGCACACGGTACATTTTATTATTCCATACGATCCCCTCAGTTTACAATGGACTAAAAATTCCTTCGGTAACTTGATGCTAATAGGACTAACCAACAACAATGGTGTGGGAGATTGAGAGTAAACTGTCTGTAGTCTGTTATATTATATATTTTAAAATCTGGGGAGCCTTGTTTACAGTAAGCAGCCTATGATTTTGGTATCGTCCCATCACTAGCGTTCGTTTTTAAAGACCGTTTAAGTTTAAATATAATGCCGTTTTGCGGTGATTCCCAGATTGAGCGATACTGTGCCTTCGAAGCCACTTGCTTGAATTTCAAAAGCCGGCGATTGCCATAGTACCAGAAGCAACACAGCGCTGAGAGCAAAACGCAAGTGGGCTGTGACGTCACCAGCAGACCCTGGTGAGGCAGAAACTTCCCTTGGTTATAAAAAGATCATAGCTAAGATTTTCAAAAGCTGGCGATTGGTCATGGGGATCGAGATAACCAATGTTAAGTGGCAAATTTGACCCTTTTTTGTGCTCGTGTTATGAGGTTTCGGCGACTTTAAAAAATCGAATTAAACGACGAGAAAATGCTAAGACAAAGAGAGAATTTGGCGGTTCCAATAAAAAACGTTGACATAATAGGGTGGTCGAGCTAACCGAGCTCGAGGTAAGTGGGTTCGACTGTATTTAATTTTGTTTAGTTTGAGAATGGATTACACAATTTTGGACTTATTCATTTTGTTTTTTTACCATACTTATTCTTCTCATCTAGATTTGAACATTTTTAATTTTAATGTTTTAAAATAATGTGATGAGCTCTCCAGCAAAAAAAAATATTTGAACCCTTAACGTTCTAGTATTTTTGAAAAAGTAATTAAAAGTGCAGCATTAAAATTAAAATAAAGATATGATTTTATCGTAAAAATCGGTTGTTATTTTTATTAGTGTTGTAGAGCAGCTTGGTGGGAAGCAACTAGTAATGCAGTACATGATGCACACTGACCCCAATGTCAAATATGAAGCACTGATTGCAGTACAGAAACTTATGGTTCATAATTGGTAAGAAAAATTCACCATTTATTCTTCTTTCGTCTGTTATACATGCCGATCTGCAGGTTTTATCCATGCTCTGTACACATTTTTTTTTTGAGTTGTACATTCATACAGGCATCTTCTGCATAGTTTTACAGTTTTTAATAATATTTTTACACAGTAGTTATGAGTCACATTTGAAGATCATAAAAGTATTTCAAATTGCATTTACATAATGTTTGTTGACATGAATTCTGTAACCTAATTCACCTGTTCAAAAATGACCTACGGTTCAAATTTTGTATTAAAAAAGCCAACTAAATTTTAGAAACTTAACATGTGGTGACACCTTTCATTCATTTTACAACATGATTCATTAGGAACTAACTTGAGTGGTTACACATAATTACAAATCCATGTTTTTAATCTTCCAATTTTACACCTAGCTTTTGTGGTTGATAAGATAAAAACTATCACCCCAATGTCCTCTCCCACTCCATCAAAGCCTTCTATAAGGAAAGTAGGCTTAATTTTTTTTTTTTTTAAATAAACTTTTTGAAGAATACTCCATTTTTTCCTTTAATTTAAATATTGGACTTTGTATTCTTAAGCCTGCACATTTAACCAATAAATGAGAGGAATTATAAAGTGCTATCTATCAAGTCCATCTTTCAATTTATATTATTATGAGTGTGGAAAACAAAAACAAAAAAACAATTGAAGATCAGCTGTTTTTGTTTCAAAGATGTGATTCCTAATGTAAACGTCCTACACTGCAGCTTGTGAAGGGGAGAATTTTCATGAAAATTTTTTCCACAAAAAAGTTGAAGTTTGTTGCACTAACAATAAAATAATAAAACATACAATATTTATTCTGAAAGGTGAATGCATATATGTATGTTAAACTCACTATGGTGTTAAATGTGCAATTTTAAAAAAAACTGACCATTTTGAGAGACCACATAAAATTTCTCTTCTAACAAGTCTGAAAAGTTATGAAAAAATTTCTCTTATTCTGATTCCAATAGTTCTCTTCAACTTAAAAATTTAGTTTTTTTGCTTTAACTGGTGAAACAAAATTTTATATTGAGAATTATTTTAAATTAAAATACTACCATCAGCAGTTTTACTAAATTATTGATTTAAAAGATTTTAAAACTAAGTTCAGTTATATATTTTTTTTTAAATTTCAAGTTTTGTAAGTGATTACATATTTTTTTCTATCACTGTCTTGCAGGGAATACATGGGCAAAACTGTCGACATGAAGCAGCCAGGATTCAGCGCGATACCCAAAAGAGCTTAACCCTTTACGACCATTATTTTATGTATTTGAATTTTATGCGACCAATGGAATTATTTTAGGTAGTAGTAGCAAGAGCAGCAAAAATGTTTCATCGCATTTACCAAATGTAACTGTACATTTCATGAATGGTACAAGTTCTCAATGTCTTCTGCTGCATTTTTGATGTTCCTGTAACTTTATGAACATATCATTCCTTTTATTAGGTCATTGTCTAATTCCTGTATTAAAGCTCATAGATAAATTTATTTTACTGTTTGAAATCACCCTGAATTTGGTCCTAAATTTAAAAAAAAAATTATTTCCATATTATCTAGCTTCAAAATATGTTATGAAGTTTTAAAGTTTTTTTTTCTTTATCGGCTAAATTTTTACCAGAAATTTCAATGTATGTCTGAATTAACATCCTCTCTAAAGTGCAATCCATCTGCCTCTAATTTGTTTTTAATTACTTTTTTTTCCCTTCATCCTTTTCACGCCAATTAAATGCAGTTTTTAATATGGATTTTTCCTTCATGCTACAACAAATTGATATGTGATAACAGAATGAAGCCATTCCTTGCATTACTCATATTTTTTAATTACTTACCCTGCCATGTCACTCACTTTGATTTTTGTCCTCTTTTAATTTTTTTGTTATCATGAAGCTGGTGAAATAATTCTAGGTGGTCTATAATAATAATAATATCTAGCAAGGTGACAGGAAATTACAGACATTAAATTCGATCTGTCAAACCTTTTTTGCATAAGTTGAGTTTAAAAATTTAGTGGTGTTCTTTAAGTTACTTGTATAAAATATGTACTCTGACATCTTATCATGACAAAGCATAAGACTCCAATTATTGTACTTAGTATTATTATATATAATCCAGAATTGGATACCCAAATTGAAGCACAGAGACACTGTATATATACAAACTTAAAAAACACAAATGAGCTGTTCTTCAGCTTAGAGTGTTATAATCAGCATGTATTTGTAAACATGTACAGTTTTCTTATTTCTTTCTTTACACCATGTTTTCTTTAATTATCTTACTGAATGTAAAAGTTGAAACGTATTCAATAAGATTGTAATGCTAAATTCTAGGTCTTTATAGGGTTATACGGGGATGTCTTTTCTGAGACTAATCTAGTGAACTTAAAAACTTAACCTGTAAAAAAGAAAACATTTTAGAGCAAGTTTTTCTCTTTCATAAAAATATCTGTACAATTTAACAATGTTTTACCCATGTTGCTGTTCTGTGTTCACCATAGTAGGTGTATAGGATGTGTAGGACCTCTGTAATGTATTCTCTGAATGTGATATATTTTTAAGATTATGTTTATATTCTAATTTTGATCACTGTAAGCGGAGTGTATAATTTTCATTTCAATAAATGTATGCAGAGCACCTGGTCTAATATTTTCAATGTGAA
This sequence comes from Radix auricularia, assembly GCA_002072015.1. Classification (NCBI taxonomy): domain Eukaryota; kingdom Metazoa; phylum Mollusca; class Gastropoda; family Lymnaeidae; genus Radix; species Radix auricularia. Next base: position 514,861 of record MUZC01002185.1, read on the forward strand.
TGTGTCATTAAATATGAGAGAAATTATTTATTTTAGCATTTTAAAGGTTAGAGGTAAACATTTTGTGTAATATTTTTATTAACAATTTAGAATATTCAGAAAAGAAATCATCCTAAATTGGTGATAAAAATGTTGACCAGTCGGTAAATAAATGGTCATTCTTTCATTATCAGCCAAGGCTTCTAGTGAATTTATGTAAGAAAAATAAATACACTTATATATGGCTTATAAATATTTCACTTGGAAATGAATATGAAACGTATATGACCTTAAAATATCTTCACTTAAACATACATATTCTTTAAGCTGAAACATGATTACTATTGCGCAAGAATGAATATTTAAAGTGCATAACAAAGAAAGTAGCTGGTGTTTTATTTCCATGTCTTCATGTATGTATTTATAATTTAATGGATATCTTATTATTATAAATACATAGGCATGTAACCAAAGAATGTTGTGATGACTGATTGAAGTAAGAATAAGTTATTTATTTATTTCAGTTAAGAAATGTAGAGTTATAAAATAGAACAAGTCCTAATAAATTATTATGAAAATGAATTATTCTTAAATTTTCTCTCTGCATGCTTGAAGTTCATTGCTTATTTTATTTAATTAGTACTATCTTATCTTAAAATAGTTTCTTTTAATTGTTAGAAGGACTAAATAAAGTTAGCCAAATTTATCTAAGAAGTATACAACACCCCCCCCCCCCCAGAATCCATCCATCCCTATGGCGCTACAGCCCATGTAGGGCTTAGGCCTGCCTCACAAACTCCTTCTACTCAAGCCTTATCAACGCCTTTCTTCTCCAATATTAGATGCCAAGTTGCTGTAGATCTTTCTCTACCTAGATCTAAGCCTAGGTCTTCTCTTGAGCAAGGAGGGCTATGGCATCAGTATATGCAAGGTACTGGGTGCCCCCCTCCCACCCCCCAGAATAATTGCTAAAATTAGAAGTGCCCATCAAAAAATTCAAGATGATAACCCATGTAGGCTCAAATATGCACTGTTGCGATCTCGCTGGTTTGGATAATTTATACCAGAAAAAAAAATGATTTAAAAGCGCTGCCGCTGTATAATCCTTTATCCTTTCAATTCCCTACATTTTATTTTCTTTTAGACTAATCTTGTATACCCTGAGGTCACGTTATTAATTTGGTGTTCACCTATTAAAGACATAGAGATTTTACACACAGTACATGACTGTTGAAAGTGAAAATTAGTCTAAGCAGAGCCTAGTGGTGAAATTACTCTGATACGCAAGGTTCACTTATTGATTTTAGCGCCACAGTGGACTGAATAAATAAACTATTTTATATTTTTAGGCTATGTGTGATAATACCCCTAAATGTCTTTTACCACGTTTTACTTAGTTTGCTTTCTTGTCTGTCTTTCCGGGGCAAAAATTGAATTCCTTTTTTGAACCACTTCTGATCATCCAATTTTGATGAAATTTTGCATGCATACTTGATTCACATGACAATTTAATATTTCATTAATTATAGTACTCAATTCTACTTAATTATAGTAATTATACTAAAAATAAAGATGTATGACGTCATTAACATGAAAATTTCAAATGAAAATTTCAAGGGAAGTAACATAACCAGGGAATTTTCATTTTTTTAGTTATTTCCCATGTCTTAAAGACATTAAATTTGAACTAAAAAGTATAAAATAAAAATATTTAAAAAAAAGTTTTTAAGATACCACGTTTTGTGAACTAAAAAGAAGAAAATAAATTTTTTCTTGGGCTATGTTGGAACTTCCCTTCCCCTGGGCTGAGCCAGAACTGTTTTGTTGGATGCACATTGTGGACATTTTGTACATACANACGTTTTTAGTTCGAAAATATTTTGGTGTGTAAGAGTATGTATGTACAAAATGTCCACAATGTGCATCCAACAAAACAGTTCTGGCTCAGCCCAGGGGAAGGGAAGTTCCAACATAGCCCAAGAAAAAATTTATTTTCTTCTTTTTAGTTCACAAAACGTGGTATCTTAAAAACTTTTTTTAAAATATTTTTTTTTTCCTAACAAAAAAGAATGATAACAATTGTTTGAGTCTTTTGTGTCTTTTGTTGTAGTTATCTCCCTTGTAAACTTTTGACCAATGGCAGCATAGCTCTAGAGGCTGCCAGTTCAGAACCAGCACGAACAAAGTAGTTAGCAGACGAAGTAGTGGAGCACGTCATTTAATTCCCACTCGTCGCTTGGCTATTTGTTTGCCTTTGGATCTTGGATGGGAAATAAATGTTTCAATAAATCGGTAAATATTTTTGTTTGCTTATTTATTATAAACGAGTATCTTTACTGAGTACAACATCTTTGTTTACGGAGATCCGCCCATTTATCGATCGGTAAATTAAAGGACTTAATAGCGATTTAGTACGAAGTCGGACTACTGGAAGTTTGCACTTTTACTTTTTACGCTTGTTTATTTTTCACCTCCTACGTTAGATTTATATAATTTATTAGCTTTAAACGATATTTTTACATATACGCTCATTCATTTTAATCCATTTTCTCAAGGTAAACTATTTCATTGGTTTGAAGTAATTTAACCTTGAGCCTTGAAAAGTATTAGTTTGTGCGACATCCAAATACTGTTCACTGTTACTGTTACTGAGGCCTAGACAATACTATATTGACTAATGCAAGGATCAAAATTGGGTCAGTAGGCAGAGAAAAGAAAGGCAATCAGCTGTTTCTTTCTGCTTCTAAAACCGGATGCTTCTGCCGTTGCCTTTTTAAAAATTTATTATTATTATTATGCTATGGTTATTTTATCCTATCTATCTAGTCTAAATAATTAATAATTAACATAGACATAGTATGGTAGTCTATGATAGGCCAATAATTATGCATTGTTTAGACTAAAGTTTAGTATTAGTAGTTTTATATGGGGTGGGGGGGGGGCATTCATTCAAGAATCAAGAACACACTATCACACTCACTATCACTGATCACTGATGACTATCACTATTTTAAACTATTTAGACTATTTACTTTAGTTAAACTTTAGTATTAGATAATTTAGTCTAGTAGTTTTATATCATATAAAATATATGGGATGGGGGGGGGGGCATTCATTCATGAACACACTATTTACTTATTTAATTTACTTTAGTATTTAATAAATAATAGTAATAGTTAGTTAGTATGTATGAGTGTATGATTCATGATTATGATATTGTATGACACAGTATCAGTATGTTAAGTATGTAACTATGTTTATGTATTTGTAGGCTACTAGATATTATTATTATTATTACAGGTCTAGGCTACTTGTTAATGACATGACATAAATTGTCATAAATTCATAAATGATAGATAATGAAGTAACTAGTACTAGTGACTTAGACTTAGTACTTAGTGATAAGTTTATGAATTTATGAAAAAAAAAGTAGTTTTTTTTAAATTAACATTCCTATCATATGCTTTTATAACTTACTTTATTTATATTATATTTATATGAATTTTATACTCTCCTTACTTACTGAACTAGACTTAGACTTAGAGTACTTAGACTTATTTCTTCACACTCACACTAAACTTGGCCTACTGAACTGAACTGAGCCTACTACCACTGTTAACTACAAACTCTTTAACTTTAATTAAATTATAAAATAACGTAACATCAGCAATTTTGTAATACTTAGCTTACTTAGTTTATATTAATTTTATACATGACATAGTGACATAAAATAATAGAGACTTATACAATACGACAATACATTGATGATTAATACCATTTTCAATTCAAAATAATCATCTCCAGGACCATACAAGATACATTAATAATTTACATTATCATTAAAGCATACAAGAATATGATGTATGGTTAATAGTATGTCCTAATTTAATTAATAATTAAGCAATACAAATTAAATTTTAATCACTAACTAATCAGTTCAATACAATCAGAAAAAGAAAAATTACTCTGTGTGTACATATTTTTTTTAAATTAGGAACCTTTTTTTAGTTATGAAATTATGGTATTGCTGAATGCTGGAGTGCAAGTGTATGCTTTAGGCCTATAATTCTTCATTAAGTTGATAAATTTTGACTAAGACAACTGTACTTCACAAACACATAGTAACTCAAATTGCTGTTTATGAGGGGATAAGTATAAAACTTACCCTTTGCCAATTTAACTTTGTAGAGTGCTCAATAATTTGTGTAGTTTTTTTTTTATTTTTCGAATACCACATTTTAAAATATTTTTTACAAATTTTTTTTAGAAAATCCCATTAGTTTAGAATGGTAAACCAAAAAAGTGTGACCGTGACATTTGAATGTCTCAAAGAAACAGCTTTGGATAGGTATTTGATTATTGATATTAGGTTATGGTTATATAAATATTTAGCTCATACAGGAGAGTAATAGATTAAATGGTTTGCTGAGAGTTATTTCTTACTACTGCATCTAACAGATAATTGTTTTGAAGACACAATTCCAATAATATTCATTTTTATGTTATTATGTTACCGCTGTATTTGCACAAGATTTATCCTGATTATATAGTTGTATATCTGGATTGTAAAATGGTCAATCTTTGAAGAAATTATGTCATGTTGCAGTATAAAGAGCCTTATTAATTGTTGTGTGATAAGCAATTTAGGGGAGAATATTGTAGACTAAAAGATAAAGTAAGACATTCTTTTGTAACCTCTGATTTATTATACAATTAACAATGATATTTTATGAATTAAACATTATCAGGTCCAGTATTTTTCAAATATTTTCATATTATTTTATAATAAATTAAAGGACAAAATATTGATTATTTATTTGGCAAACATAAAAAATTAATAAACCAGTATCTTATAAGAAATCTATGATGTAAATTGATATGTCTTTCATAATATTTATATGATCGATGAAGAGCTATAATCTCTGGTCCTTTACTGCTGATCTTACAGATAAAATCCCAACACTTAAGAAAAGCTATTGGCCTCTGTTGTAGTGTTCCTTGGCATTGTCTGTTGTCTGTGCTGCAGCAAACATTGATTTTTATTTAGCATGTACAATTGAAAAGAAATATTTTGTATGGCAATTGAAATAGATGCATAAACCAAATAAGTTTATTTATTTTTTTGACTGACATCAATCATTGTGTTGATTTATCAATAACAGACCTGATAGGGTAATAGCTTCCTGGTCTGATGTCTTTGTCAGTGTTTAAAGTTCCTAGTCAACCTGTTTGATTTTTTAAAATATATTGTTGACAGGGTTGACATTTGCTGTTATTACCCACCCTATTTGTCCACTTACACCCCGCAGGCTTCAAATTTAGGGTTCTTGTGTTATTTAAATCTTTAATATTTTTCCTCTTAGTTTAAGAATGTAATATTTTATTGTATTAATTTTTTTTTTCCTGCCAAGTTAAAAAAATAAATCTGACCACCCTTATTATGTTATTTTTTCCCATCAATATTGTGTTTCATTTTTAAATCACCGCAATCATGTTATTGCAATCAGTTGTCTTATTAAACTTATTTACTACTTTTTTTTTTTTTTTTTTTTTTTTTTTTTTTTTTTTTTTTCTGTTTAGTGGTGTGAGGAGATGGCAGCGATTTTTATAAATCAATTATTGTAATCCTTTTCTTTTTAACAAACTAGAAACGGGGCAGCATCCGTTTATTCTATTGACAATGAAACTAGAGCTTTTATCCATGTCATTCTGAATCCTAAAGCCTTTATAAAGAACTATATTATTTATATTATGTTCGCTAACTCAGAGGCGTCACTAAGGTTGGTGTCAACCAGTGCGGTGGCTCATGGTGTCACCCCCTCACGATTTACCCAATATACCTCCCCCGAGTCTGCTAGTGCAAAATGACGGGAACATACAGAATTTTACATTTTAGTGGTGTCATCTCCTTGTGATGGTGTGCGGTCCGCATCCCGCTATTGGCGCCTCTTTGTCCGCTGTTTTAATCTCTCACATTCTCATACGTTTTTTTAAAATTATTATTATTATTTTTTGGTACTTGTACTGTCAAACTCTTCTTCCCCGAAATATCAATTCATACACTCTTAGATTTGAAAGTTTTGTGTGGGGGGACGGTGTTTACCATGGCTGATTATTTGAAGTCCAGATACTCATAGCAGGTCATAGCTGATAGATCACTCAGTGATATTAGTCTCAATTCAATCCAGTTTCAGAAGGAAATGTTTAGATTGCCTTCGACTTTTATCAAGTTTGAATTTTATTTGGACAATTTTAGGATTCCTTACAATGATGCTCTTATCATAATGTGTCCTTCATTCTAACACAAATGAAAGGATTGCGGTGACAATCAGTGTAGTTTGTCAGAAGCAAAAAGTTCAACTTTCTATCAGTACGCCTGTACTGCCACGGTCAAGGGTGCACCAGTGACCCATGACGTAGTTGAAAGATGGAGGGAAATCTTGAGTCAGATCGTGTGACACTATTACAATCAGTGTCTTTCACCAATGGAAACACACCACCACCCCAACTTCTCTACACACTGATCTTACTTGAACACACTAGCACGCTGACATCATTGACTTGTTTGTGTTAGCCCTTTCATCTTGTCCCGTTTCCGTAACTTCCGTCATGATTGGGAAGATACTTGAAAGTTTCGATTTGGAAGTCAAATGAAACAATAGAGTTTTTAGGCGAATTTGTCTTAACATTGTCCTACAGGATATCGGCTCCCTTCTGGTGGGGGTGGGGCGGGTTCTGTGTGGAAGCCATGGGGTAAAGTCAACAGATACACGAGTAGGTTCAAAGTGGAACCTGCTCACATTTTTCAAAGACTACCCCTCCACTCGCATTTTCATCTTGTTGATTTACATTTTGATCGTTCAATTTTTATTTATTTTAAAAATTGCCATGCACTCTGTTATTTGTGGTCGATTGGTTGAGTTAGGGTGTTAGATATATTTGTTTAAACACTTGCTGTTTGATGGTGTTTACATCCTGGTTCAACGTGTGTCGATAAACTAATTTTTGGTGTAGTTGGGCTCTTTTAGAACTGCTTGGAGACAAAGGATATGATTTTAAATTGGATGAAGGTGCCATGTAAAAAAAAACAAAAAAAACTCATATGCAAAGTTGCACACCATACATTTTGTGTACAATATTTTACCAAATTTACTGCATGGTCATTCTAAAGTTCTGCGCTGCGTTTGTAAGATACGCGCGCGCAGCCCCGTAGCTTAAAGCCAAAAGTTTATTAAAGGGAACATTGTTGGTGAGACAGTAGTAACTGAGAGCGATTGCATTAATTGTCTCAGTTGAAATGTAAATGTCTTTTCTGAAAGCAAAAAGTAGTGTCTGCTGCTGACACATTCCTGACTTTATCCTTAATTTTTAAAATATTTTTAAAAAAGAAAAAGATGGACACTTTTTAATGGAGATTTTGGATAAGGTAAACCAATCTTATCTTATATATTACAGACGCTCCTTCTGTACTGAAGATTATTGCGTCCTACGTATATATATGGTTTGTGTTTAGTACTGTATTCTTATTAGAGTTTTAAATGATGATAAAGTGTTGGCTTTCCTGGTTTCTTCAGGCAACCCATTCCACCCCCCCCCCGAATACCGGACGGTAAGAAAGAAAACTTGTATGTGTTTGTTCTTGCATATGGGATAAGAAAGGTGTTTTTATTCTTATGTCTATCTGAGTATTGTATTAAGTTATCTTTGTGTTGTATTTCTAGATTGGAGTTAATTGCTTTATGTATAATTACTAATTTACTCTTGGCTATTCGATCCTCTAGTGTTTCAAGGTTTAATGATTTAACTAATGGTGTTACTCTTGTCAGTTTTGAACATTCTACAGTAATGAATTTTGAAACATAATAAACAAACTAAATGATTTCAAGTTTTATACTATTACCATTGACTAGGTAATCTTTATTATTGATATATTATTTGCTTATATCTATCACTTATTAGGGGTATCATCTTCTTAAGGGAATATAATATTTCTAAGTGTCATCTAATTTGATTGAATCAAAAGTTAAATATAGTAGTCATACTATCGATCAAAAGTAGTTTTTATCTCTGTTAGGAAGATTTGGGAAAGGCTCCTCAACTTTAACTGAAGTTGAATCAAGGCTTGTGGTAAAACGCCGAGAAAGGATCACAATGCTGAGTTAAAGAAAACTGAAAGAATGTTCAATATTCTATTGTATTCCTTCAAACTTGGATTGGATGGATGGCTAAATTTGTTTATTCACACTGATTATGGTATACCCCCAAGAGTTACACTGTTGAGACGCTTAAACATCACCGGGGATAAAGCCTATTACTATTACGTCGAGCGAGTCGTAAATAAGTCTGATGGTGCGGCCCAATAATGGCCCTCACACATGCGAGTCACGTTCTGTCGTCATCAGCACGGCCCACCCTGTGACACTGGAGAGCTTCATTGGTCAAATTCATATTTAAACAGATTTACAGCCGACACTAGTGACACTCAGACACTGGCCTGAAATAGACTGAAGAGGTTTTATGTTAACCATTTCTTAACCATAACCAGGGGTCGAATTCGGTGGCTCTGTATAAATTAGGATACCTATTGTAGTAATAAAATATACTTTTGAAGTACTGGAGATATAATTAAAGATACACAGTATATAACTATGACAGATCTATCAAATTATTGTAACAGCAGAGATTACAGTGGTGATGAATTTGTTCATGACCCCAACTTGATAACCTAGAGAATGTGTGTCAAACTCTCGGCCCGCGGGTCACATCTCCGGTGCACGAAAACGAGAGAAAATTATAGGTGTACATTTTTTTCGACGGCACTGTAATATAACGTGTATATTGGATTTTCTAAATAATCAGCCTTTTGGGGCGGTTGGCAAGTGTTCATATTATACTTTGAAACTTTTTCAAGTTGGCACGAAATGTTAAATCAAGTCATTGTTATTTAATTTCCAATAGCTATTTTGTAAGCCATTTACCTTATACAAGAAAACTACACCTGTAAATTTGCAGATGAAGGTTATATTAAGAGATGACATTTTAAATTATAATATGAGACGGAGTGGTTTTTTTTTTTTTAAATTCATATTTCTCTTTGTTTCTTGCAGTTATTTTAAGATATCTGTTATTTCTCTGTACGTTTGGGTCTTTGCAGATTTTTTTGAAAATATTGAAAGAAAAGAACAAAACAATATGTTGGCCAAGGGCGCTTATGCCTCGCACTAGTTGATTTCAAGTCTCCTTTAGCCACAATAAATAACGATTTAAGCAATAGTTTTATCACATACTTGTGTCTCTGCACCCTCTGACTCAGCCCCCAGTTGTTTCATATACATGTGTCTGCACCTCCCAACTAAGCCCCCAGTTGTTTCATATACTTGTGTCTGTACCCTCTAACTCAGCCACCAGTTGTTTCATATACATGTGTCTGCACCTCCCAACTAAGCCCCCAGTTGTTTCATATACTTGTGCCTGCACCCTCTAACTCAGCCACCAGTTGTTTCATATACATGTGTCTGCACCTCCCAACTAAGCCCCCAGTTGTTTCATATACATGTGTCTGCACCCTCTAACTCAGCCCCAACTTGTTTCATATACATGTGTCTGCATCTCCCAACTAAGCCCCCAGTTGTTTCATATACTTGTGTCTGTACCCTCTAACTCAGCCACTAGCTGTTTCATATACATTTGTCTGCACCCTCTAACTCAGCCCCAGTTGTTTCATATACTAGTGTATGCACCCTTTAACTCAGCCACCAGTTGTTTCATATACTAGTGTATGCACCCTTTAACTCAGCCCCGTTTAGTAAGGATTTAAGTAATAGTTTTATCACATACTTGTGTCTGAACCCTCTAACTCAGCCTCCCACAGACATATGTGGATATTGACTTTGGTAACAATGTGTGAAAGGGCCACAACCCCAGCACTAGCCTGTGATTACTATACGCCAGACGGGACTTATGTAACCGTATGTGGTTATTTATAGTATGATCTGGTGGATCTTGTTTAGGTACATTTAATGTTACGCCACGTTTTGATTAGATTATTGTGAACGTGTGTAAGTTTCGTATGTTTTTAAATAACCCATTTTAGTTGATACCAACGCTATTATATTTAAAGTTACAAGTGGACAGTGGCTGGTAAAAGACACACAGAAGAGACTACCGGTCTGCAGCAGTGCTCGATTTAGGAAAAAACCAGTGCCGGGGATGAACATTTTTTCTGCAGAGCCGGGGATAAATGCTATCCCTGGTGGGGATGGTAGAAGTTAAAGCAGAGCCGGGGATGAAGCCTCACAGTGCCGGGGATATCCCGGTTTCCGCAACAAATTGAGCCCATCTACTAATCCTGCTACTACCACTACTACTATTACCACTTCTACTACTACTACTACTACAATATAACATGACACCACAAGTGAAAACAAATTATTTACAATACAACACATAAAAACAAATGATATGCAACAGGTTCTAATGTTGAAATATATTTTAATTTGTTTGTTTCATTTTTTCAAATATCTTGGTTGAATTTACAGTTTTTAATAAAAAGTAGCTTGTTGCTGAGATGGAATTTACTTTTAAATGTAAAGTGTGTTGTTTTCGTGTTTTAGCTAATAGATCTTGTTGTTGATGTTGCTGCAGTAGATGATGTTGTCGTTGATGCAGTAGTTGATGTTTGTAGATGAAGTTGTTCTTGGTTTAGTTGTTACTGATGGCGTTTGTTGTTCATGTTATTGATGATGCTGTTGTTGATGACATTGTTTATGTTGCTGTCGTTGTTGTTCTGTATTTGAAATTGGTCTAATCAATTCTTAACAGTTATTTGCTAAAAATCAAAACTATTTAAACAAGTTATGGCACTGTTCCATAACTACTTCTTTTGTTGGTTTGCCAGAAGGTAGGTCGCTAGCAGAATGCCTTCCGTCCTTTTAACCACTTTGTGGCATACAACCTGGCATCAAAATGTTGAAGTGGCGGACCATTAATTTTAATAAAAAGCAAGTGATTGATAGTTTCAACATCTAATGAATTCCGAAGAGATATGTGAGTTAAATTTATCGCGCTGAATCCTCGCTCACTATCAGCAGTAGATATTGGCAGAACATCTAATCTCTTGTACAAATCATTAAGTTCTGCATCAGCATCATGACCATCTTTTGTCATGCGAAATTGGTGTACTATGGCTGAAGTATGACGTGCTTCAATTTTCAAAATTTTTGAAGATCCATAATTTCAAGATCTCCATACAACATTAACTCTTCTGTATTTTTGGCCAATTTGCCTTACATAAAACTTCAGCATGTTTCAACACTAATACGCTGTTGTCAAAACGGGAGGAGATGTTGTCAACCAAACTTTGAAAAAACTTTTTCTTAAAATTGTGAAACTTTATTTGTTCCGCTTCCGATGGTGGCATAAGCTTGATTTCTTTAAAAGTACCTGTGCAAGAAAACTCCTTTAAAAAATCATGACCACTGACAACACCATTATATTCTTTGAAGGCTGACAATGTTTTTATAGCACTTGAAATCTCAGCATTTACTGCTCTAACTGAGGATGAATTTTTTTGTAAAAATAGTAACAAACTTTTAACTTTTTTAACAACTTCAAGGTCTTCTTTGATTATTGTTAGTTC
>MUZC01002185.1:533180-546144 GCA_002072015.1 Radix auricularia
AAAAAAATGTCAGGTATATTCATTACACAAGAAAATTCATAAAAATATGTCTAAAATCTAAACACAATTACTGATAACTACATAATTCTGATATCTAACATAAGTACTGATACATAATACGAAAATGCGCTAACACGTCCTGAATTCCAATAGGTACCAGGCTTAACATGATTTTTTACTTCATGATATGTATATATCATGTTTAGTAAACTTAAAAACTGTCAGTTTTTCTGAAGAACATTTGATACGAAGGGACGCCATATTTTTGCTCCCAACTTTTACCCCCAAAGTTATAAGGATTCTACACTTTTTTTTTTTTACATCTTTGTTTTACTGACATTTCCAGTCCCGATCTCCCCACTCCCAATCCTAAGCCAATCCTTTCAGCCAAAACTCACTAACGCTGATTCCACACGTGTTGCCCCAGCTATGGTTTATTTCCTATAACAAAGTGCTCTGGTGTAACACCCTTGTCATCCGTTTGGCCCCGGGTTAACTTTGTCCCCAGTCCCCACCATAAATCATTGGCAAAGAAAATATACTTTTTTTTTTTTTTTAAAGTTCCCTGCGTTATTTTCAGCTTATAACAGAAATATGACAGGAAATTGTTTTCACGACTTTTAAAATCGGGTGGGTGTGTAACTGTGTCTGTATTGTGTGGGTTGGGGAGGGTAGCCTTGACTTGCTGACTTTATTGCACATGTAGTGTTTTAAACGTCAAGGAATTCGACGAGTTTGTGGAGTGTTGATGCCGAGGGCCAACTGTCATCAACTCGGATGTGGGATCAGTAGTTCACTTGGGCCCTTGGGGGATAAAGGGAGGGGGTCGTAATGACTTTCGCTGGCCCAAACCATGAACTAAAGGAAGAGTAAACTAGTTACGTTTGAACCACTTTGACAATATTACATCCAGTGGCATGCATAGCTACATAGCTAGAAATTAGTAGGGGTTTGGGCCCGTGGGCTTAACCACTTTGGGGGGGGGGGCACATTCATGGCGGTGGCTTACTTAATATTTAATGTAAAAAAAAAACGGACACTAATTTGGGACCCCCCTTCCAAGTGGGGGCCCCGGGGGACTTTCGAATTGTGGACTTCCCCTCCCCTAGCTACACCACTGATTACATCTCGATGTGATGTCTGATAACTTCACATATTTTCACAATGTGTTTTTGAAGTAAAACAAAAACACGTGACGTTTGAGCCAGATGGTCCAGGAAATAATTACGACGGAAGTTGTATGAACGCCCGCCCATGTTTGGGTAAACATTTAATTGCCGAATATCTAAGTTAACCAAGGTTTATGGCTTATAGTAATAGTCAACAAAAATTTCAAGTAAACTTATGGTTGTCACAATTACATTTAGGAAAATATGGAATTGAGTTTAATTAAACTAGATACGACCGTGGCGTGGTATACGTCGCAGACTTACTCATAGATAGTGCAAAGAAGAAAAAAGGTTGGGGGAGAATGGACACAAACATTAGCATAAACAAATGGGAACAACGTGAGAGAACGTTAGGGGGCCGCCAAAGTATTTCGGACATAGTGGCAATGTATGCCTCCCCACCATATACTCTTAAAGTTTCCTGTACTGAGCGTATTGTTTAGAGTGTATGGCCATGTTTTCATCACTGAGAAAAACGAACAGTTCGTCGCCGAAGTTATCCCAATTTTGAGAAACAAATATTACAGCCATGCTGCCAATTATTGGATAGCAAGAACTTCGACGATGATCTTTTCCCAGAAATATGCGACCGATAGAAAGTTACCTGATGAAGGAATTGTTATAACTTATAGCATTAAACGAAGCTTTTTTCCGTGAAATACATGCGAAGCGGTGCTAATGTTCGTTAATTAAAGGGGAAAAGAAATGGCGTAATCATACACGTTTTTTAAATAAAATAAATTTTGCTGCTAGGGCTTGAATTTCCGCATGTCAGGCGTATGTAATAAATAATACACTACGAATTACATTACTCTATGAAGGAACACCGAAAGTGAATGCAAAAAACATTGCTTGTCTCAAGACATGCACCACCCCTCCATTACCTTCGCTTGCAAACCTTTAACTGTGTTTAGTTGACCCCAGCGAAGGTCATTCGTCATGCTTATTTGCACATACTCGCTTTAGTGAATTCGTCCAAAGCTTCTTTTTTTTTCTTCAAAAAATCAGTGTGATTTTTAATTTTAATCAATCTTGACAACCAATGAGTAGCTACTTAATCATCCGTATAGACAAAAGAGGTAAACCACTATACTATCAACATTGAAAACTATTATAGATCCAAGACTAGATAACATTTCTTTCACTTTGTTTTCCGCTAGACAGAAACCATGGATAAGCGTAGGACGCAATTATTTTATAAATAGAAGGAAAAAAACGTCTTAAATGTATAAGATCGATTTAACAAAAAAAAAAAAAGAAGATAGAAATGATTCCTTTTTACCGCTAATTTGTATGTGTCCATGCTTATCGGAAGAGCAGAGGTCGAAATGCAAACGTCATACTTATCTCCATTATTACACAAATTATCAACAGGTGGGGGGGGGGGGAAATCATAGTGGAAAAAAATGATTGATGCTCTCAGTATTCCTTGGGGTGACGTTTTGTATATGTTCAATCATGTTCCCCTTCAAATTATGGCCTAAATAATGATATGTCTTTAATGACAGCGAGCCAATATTCATCATAAACGAAAACCCTACCGGCTAAAATACAGTATACATTACTAGGTGATGGTGTAAACAAAATGAGGGGTGAGACTGCAATCAGGCTTATGTGATGGTGATCGTTAATGTTTGTAGTCCTGACACGCTTAACTCACCACAAATGCATATTGGTCCAACAGAGTTAACGTTTTATGGCTGTAATGGGGTTTTATTCCCTCGATGGACTAAAGTCAATCTGATATAGAGATGGAGTCTGCAGTAGATTTGGCAAATATCTCTCTGGGACCGGTGCACTTGGGTTCCAACAAGCAGGTACGACCATCATCCACGTTTATGGGCATTACCGTGGAATTACAGTTTATTTAGGCCCATTTGACAGTCACTTGAGATTGGTATAAACGAAAACCGTTATTAACCGCTTCTGTAAGGTACAGCTCCTTTGTCTGTTGTAACCGTTCGTTTGTTCGGAACGGATCGTCTACCCCCTGGGGACCCCTCAACAAACTTTGTGTGTATCGTCGTTTATTGTCAGGTGAACTTTACCTTCACTTAGTGAAATGATGTGCGTACAAAGCTCAATCAAACACACAAGCTTGCGCTCAAAAATGCGTGTGGGAAGCAGGCGAATAAACATCGATATAAAAAAAAAACAAAAAAAAAAAACACCCCTTTATAAGAAGCAGCGCTCTGTGGCCATTAACGTACCCCCAAGGGATGTCACTCCCATCTAATCACTGCATCAGCCGAGCACATCCCATCGAACCCGTTGACAGAAACTGTCTCTTGGGCCGAAGAGTGTGCGAAACAAAACATAGCCGCCGGTTGAAGTTTTTTGTTTTAAAAAATCTGATACATGTTCTTGATTTTTGTGCATTATGGAATGTCTGAACCAAGCCATGCACAACTAATATCAGTGTAGGTTTGAAAGAGAATATGCAACTTTTGTTGACATTATATTAGTACACACACCATCCAAGCTTGAGCTCTGAACCTTATGTTCATTATGGGATGTAAAGCCGATACATATAATGGCGTAGCTAGTGTAGAGGGCGGCGTGCACATTCATGTATGCAGGGCCACAAAGAGGCCAAGTCCCCCCCCCCGGGCCTCCAAATCCCTATAAATTCCTAGCTACCCCACTGGGTACATGTGCTGTAAAGCAGATATGTGCTGTATAGTAGATATATGTGATGTTAACTTATAACATGTTAACAGGCAATGGGTGAGCCTGACAGGACTTTTGCAAAACATCGAACATTTCAGCAAAGAGTCTTCTTCGACTATCATATATCAAGTAGTACACATATAAAACGAATATAAAGAAATAAAAACTTAGATGCGGTGAAACCATAGCCAAAGGGAGCAATACTTGTAAAGTAGTTAGGTATATTGGCTGTTCAGTAAAACGATCACTTTGATACACGAGTTGTGTCACATTTTGGTATACACCAGTGTTAACTCCTAAAATATTTTAGCTATAAAATTTTCTGTGGAATTATAGCTTTCAAAGAGGACTGTCTACTGTTATACACGCTAGGGAACTGCCTGGGGCACTGTGATGTATGTTGAATGATAAACATTTTCAAGAGATACGTGTAAGTTTCAAAGTTTCATAAGCTTCGGTGCTATTATCTTTTTATACATTGGGGTTGTTGATCTGAATGTCAATGAGGGATTCTTTTACTGTCTTCAATGTGTACACTCTGTACATGCAAATTACCGGTATATTCCATTTGTGTAATTGTAATGTCAGGTCATAGCTTTGAGACAATGCACGTACCGCAGTTATTTATTTTAAAGCTTTCTTTTTGTCACTACAGTATCACAAAAGTTAATATTAATTAGTTGCCACTCACTTGGTTGTGGTCCGTGCTTTGGAGGCAGAGGGGGCGAAATTGAGTACCAGTCGACACTTAGACAATAACTTGGAATCGATTATCGTTTACCGTATATAATGTCAATATTCAACCTGACTCTGTTCACAATGCTTGTAATCGTAAAGTGTTTCAGTGTTAGATTTTATAGTCATAATGACTTTTTTTTTGTGGTCCTGTACAGCAGTTCAAAACTATTGCCCCGGATCCTTCAATTCAAATTTGATTACAGTTCCGCCCTTTATTTTCCCCTTGCCCTTACTAATAAAAAAAACAAACATATTTTTTGCTAAATGTATAGACGAAGTGAATGGCATTAAAGACTATCAATGATTGTTTGTCTGTAAATAACGCATCAACTTCCATTTTATAGATTAGACAATAAACAAACAAATTATGTCATTTGCTCTCTTGCAATCTTCAGGAAAGTAAGACCGATAGTCCTTTAATATGTTGAATTTGGCTGGAAAGGTATGGGGGGGGGGGGTTGGCTCCATCAGGTTTATATCTAGGCTTGAATGTATGAAAAAAGTTATTTGAAGTGTCTCGGTTGAATATTTAATGTTGCCTCGGGTAAAGCTGCCTAAAAGACATCTCAAAATATTAACCCTCACTCTTCAATCAATACCGGGCTTTAGCTCTTTATAATACATGTATTAACTTTGCCGGAAAAGAAAAGTGTTTGATTGTACACCTCAAATTAGTTCAATAAATGTTCCCCACTAACCAACACACACCTTTTTATGTTTCTGTCGTTGTCATTATACTCTTTACATATCTTTAGTTGCGCGTTTAACAGGTTGGGAACCTCTGGTCTTTAATAAACAATCGAGTCAATGTTTGTAACAGTTTTGGCGGAATGAATACTCTAGCACCAGTTTCCGGTGACGGCAAGGTTCGGCACACACAGTGATCTACATTTTGGTGGGACTAGAAATGAACCAACACTTTAGAAACACCCTGCGCGGTAGACCTCTGCATCGGTTCCCAAATTTTAGTATTTTAAGACACTGGTAATAGGTAACTATCACTAATTACTCCCTATCTCGTATCATTAATAATTGTTAATACTATCACTACCTGAAATTTTTGAGAATCACCGAACCACACCCCCTTAGTGTTATGGTAAGGCCATAACGCCTCTGGTTTAATTAGTGTATATCTCGTCTACTTACCATCCCCTGTAATCTGACCTAATTTCCCGCTGCGTAATCTCTAATTATTTATTCCCAACCAGGTAATCTTTCCACCTAATCCCGTAACAACCCTCTAAATGCGGATTGGGTCTCAATTGATTCATCTCAGTTCATTTGCACTAATCTCTTGGCGGATTTATTTTCGCACTACTAATGATTAGAAAATAATCGTGGTGTTATCTGCGTCTGTTCATGAGAACAATTTATTTCGCTAAAATCGGGGTTGATGTACCCACGTTACATGACCGCCATATTTGTTTCTATGCCACGTTACACGAATATTAGAAAATTCAACGATTAAAATACTAAAACTAAACCTAACCCTAAAATCACAATTAAATATTCTATAACTAAACCTAACCCCGACCTTAAATTCACAAATAAAAATTCTAAAACTAAACCTAAATAACAAAGGAAGAGAACGCAGAATTAATTGCTATGTAAGCCTTTTGGGAACGACTTCCTTTGGTATAGCTGAGCTGAAACATGAACGAAAGTTAATAAGACGAAACAATAATGCATCTTATAAAATGCTTCTTTCTAAGGGGGGCATGTGTTTAAAATAAAACTAAAATAAACATCAAGGTGCCAGTGAAGTATGTGTGTTTTATAGGTTTTTTTATCCTTGTATATGAACTATTTATAGTTTATAGCGAGGAAACTAGTCAAGTTATGCTTGAGTTTAGTCATGAAATTTGTTTAATAGGCTGGAGTTGAGAGAGTTAACGTTGAAGTTAGAAGGGTTTATTACAAACAGGTAGCCAGGGCCTGCTCCAGAATACTCTCTGGTTTGCACTACAGTATCTCCTGGCCTTTTCTTTCACCGTGCCCCCCTTCCATTTTTTTCCCCTCAAGCAACCTGTAGGCTTATTAAGGATTGGGGTAAACGAGTTCCTCTTGTTAGAGTAAGGTAGAGAATGACTTTCAAGGTTGCTGTATGAACCAACGGGATGTTATCTTGTCTTTCATGGCCACGTAGAAACCCACCTTACTACCATTTCAAAGTCAATCAATTGCATTCATCGAAATGCTCTGATCATCTCAGTTAGTAATAAAATAGTGTTTTTTTATATCCATAGATTCATTTTTAATAAAATATTCTGTCCCCAACAAATAGTGTTTTTTTTATATCCATAGATTCATTTTTAATGAAATATTCTGTCCCCAACAAACAAATAGTGGTTTTTTTTTTTATAGCCTTAGATTCATTTTTAATGAAATATTCTGTCCCCAAACGCGTGACCGACTTTGAGATACGATACTCGTGTGTACCCATTTATTGGAAGCTATTCATATGTCTGACGGTCTTTTATATTGAATTAATGTGCTTATGTATGCCTCGGATCTTTGTTTCGTGTTGATGAGTGTTGCCTGAGCCTGTCAGCTGTGTAAGAAGACTGTGTGATTTAATTTATCTTGGTATACGTGGAGCAAGTCGTTGGGAATAGATCATCGCATGTTATCTTTTGACATTCTCGGTTACACCGGGTACTAGCCGTGTTGTGCAATTCAGTGATCCTCCAACTGTTGAGGTAGAGCCTCATGGCGTCTCTAGTCCGTCATATTTTTAACCCCGGGCACACACACAAATAAACATTTCAAGAGGCTAAACTTGTTGAATGCAACTAAAAGCAGCGGGGAGCCAACTGCTCAACCCAAACAACGGCCACTGAAAGTGACCCCCACCTAAATTATATGAGATCCCAGTCTCACACGAACTCTCTCTCTCACTAACTGACCACATGGTTATCCCACGGCCACTACCGCAAGTGATCCCCATCTAAGGTGCTATGAGATCCCAGTCCCACACGAACTCTCTTCTGACCACATGGACCTCCCACGGCCACAACCTCAAGTGATCCCCCAACTAACGTTCTATGAGATCCCAGTCCCACACGGTCCCTCCCCTAGCTGACCACAGGGATCTCCCACGGCCACAACCTCAAGTGATCCCTCAGCTAACGTTCTATGAGATCCCAGTCCCACACGGTCCCTCCCCTAACTGACCACAGGGATCTCCCACGGCCACTACCTCAAGTGATCCCCCAACTAATGTTCTTCTATGAGATCCCAGTCCCACACGGTCCCTTTCCTAACTGACCACAGGGATCTCCCACGGCAACAACCTCAAGTGATCCCCAGCTAACGTTCTATGAGATCCCAGTTCCACACGGTCTCTCCCCTAGCTGACCACATGGACCTCCCACGGCCACAACCTCAAGTGATCCCCCAACTAACGTTCTATGAGATCCCAGTCCCACACGTTCCCTCCCCCTAGCTGACCACAGGGATCTCTCACGGCCACAACCTTAAGTAATCCCCCAACTTAAGTTCTATGAGATCCCAGTCCCACACAAGCTCTCCACCAGTGTTATCACCACTTCCCATACCTTGTGTATTAACATAAATAATATATGGACCGTGGACTTAAGCGTGCCTCAACATATACGTTTCTAAAGTTTTCAATCCGCTCTAAATAGCTAAGATATCAATTCAATGAGAAAGTCGACTGTTGAATTAGGAATAATCTATGTACGTCGACCTATAGGCGATGCTTATTTTAAAAGTATCATTATATAACGATATATATCTATGGTCGATAGTTGAACAATCTTTTTTGTGCTGGAATAATAAATATTTTCGTTTGGAATTAATATATTTTCATAACCCCCATCTTAACTTGCTTATGACTGTTCAAACATACACCTATAACACTTAGCTACCATTTCATAAAGCTTTTCTCCAATCTTTTTACTAACTTTCTTGTTCCAAGCTATTCCATTAGAGTAACCATGCGTTTTTGTCTTATCTTAGCGACCACAGTTTTCAAAGACTGCACATGAATGTACTTATCAAACTTTTACACAAAATAACGCATTTAAATACTATGTAGTACCTCGAAACTGCTTAAACGTCAATGAGTTTCTTTCAAATAATCGCCATTGTTTTATGAATTTCGATTTTTCTTTCACTCAAAAGTTTTACGTTCACCTTTAAACCCCTTTTTCCACCAAATTATTTCCACCAAATTAAAATAAGATGATAATATTGGCGACAAAATTGCAATTTTAAATAATAAATACTTGTTTTTAAAAAAGTACGCTATGTGTCAGACAGTTGATGGTGAAGACAGAACCACTATACATAAGCTATTCTTGAACATTACCTGGGAAGTTAAATAACAACTGGGGTGTGGAGGGAAAGGAGGCTGTATGCAGTAGGCAACTAACCGGAAAATAAATATAGTTTAAAAGATCGACTGAACACTGAAATATTTCCCCAAGGCCGTCCTCCTTTTGTTGGACCAGGAAGCTCACGGTTTCTATAAGAGCTTTTCTACTTATTTCACTTCACTCTGGCGATAAATCTTTGATTACATCTTGTGTGTTTGTGTGTGCTTGTGTATTAGTTACTTTGGCTCTTGTCATAAGAAACAACTTTTATTAGTAATTTCAAAGTGGCTCTAATAAATTCTGATTTCTTTGACCTCGAGGAGACTGTCAATAATCACTCTTGATGTTTGATATTCCTCAAGTTACAGGACGTGAATACGGGCTATTATTTTATCACTAGTTAATCCCTTGCAACCAACGAATGGCATAGTCATCTAAAAAAAATCATGTTTAGCCTGGTCCCTACTGGAATTCAGGACGTGTTAGCGCATTTTCGTATTATGTATCAGTACTTATGTTAGATATCCGAATTATGTAGTTATCAGTAATTGTGTTTAGATTTTAGACATATTTTTATGAATTTTCTCGTGTAATGAATATACCTGACATTTTTTTTATTTAAAAGTCATTTCTTTACATTTTAAAAAAAATTATTTTCTCTTTAATCTAACTACAAGTCACCACAAATGATGACGTAAAACTCTCTAAACTTTTACACATATTCTAATGACGTCAACTAAAAAAAAACAACTAATTCTTTTGCACCCTTTCGCACCACTCTTCAATGCCTGAAGGATTATGCATTCGACTTCCGGCAATGGCGGCCGTTCCCTGCGCTAGTGTTACCTCTCGATTCGAAATATTTTTTGGTAGTTTTAACGGTTTTTTTTAACGGATCGAGTAACTGAGTGTTGATGCACAAATGGCAGGTCAGGACATACAAAAAACATATATACCTCATGGGTCTAGGACTTATGGATGCTGAGATCAAGGGTGATGACGGACGGACGGACGGACAAAACGGGTGCAATAGCGCATTCGACTTCTCGAAAATGCGCTAAAAACATGCACAAACTATTTTTGTAAGAAGACAATAAATTTATGCTTTATTTATGAACTAATAATAATAACATTATGTAACTAGTTTGGCTTTGGGCCGCTTTCTCGCTTGTAGGCTTTAATTAAGAGCCGATTCTTTCATTCCATGACAATATTGAAGTCCCTGGTAACACAAATAACTTTAATTCCATACTTGAACGTATGTACACACTTTTTACATATTAATACACATCAGTGAAAACAAATCAAGTACATCCCCTGTCTTTCCCACCCACTGATCTGACTCGCTAAACCTTCTTGTCTAGCACATTCATCACGTGATCTCTTTTAACTAATCACATCTCATGCGACATAGTATATAGTTAAACTTCCTCCTTTTTCCTAAATCATGTGTCCTTGTTTGTTTTTGTTTTTCCTTTGTATTCATTTTTATCATATAATATGTCTTAAGATTTATGTAAGTACTTATTTCCTGTTATTGTACTGATGAAGGCATTAGCCGAAACGTCTACTGTTATTAGTATTATAAATAAAGCTTAAATGTATTGTCTTCTTACACAAATAGTTTGTGTATGTTGTTGTTGTTTTTTTTTTAATTAAAAAGCGTTATGCAGTCCCATTCTGTATGGCATAGTTATCTGAACGGTAAGCCCATAAAACCAAGCTCCATCAAAACTTGCTGACCTTGTTGTTTGTACAGTGTACACTTGTCACAAAACTACAAACCGAATGTATGTCGTATTGCTGCTAAAGGTGTATAAGTCATCAGGGAGATATCGCCTGAGCTGCGTAGCATGCATGTTGAAGGTATTGAAACTGTGGACTGCACACCATGTCATCTAACCTTGACATGTTACTTCATGGAGCTCGCCAAGCTCTATTTATGACTTTGTCTCAGTACAAGGTGACTGAGTTCCAGAAATGCCCTCATAGTTCCTCAAATATGGCTACACTCGCCACAACAAGCCAAAGTGAGTTCCTGTTCAGGTCTCACACGCCAGGTGTCCGTGTTTATATCTCGACCTCCTTGCCTCTCGTGTTATGTTTGCACCTGGTCCCATTCTAGCCATAATACCCTCCCCTCCCAGCGTCAGCAGCATCGTCCCGTTACTACACTCTTTGTTGTTGAATGTTTTAAATCCTATTCTCAACAACTACGACCTGGACAGCAGGCAACATGTATTCCTTTGTCTTTTTGACCTTGACACATGCGCTCCTACTGGCCAGCCCCTGTAATCAGGATCCAACGTGGCTTTCTTCCTCACCTGTTTCCTAGCCGACTCACCCAGCCCACAAGAGACTCTAAAGCCCACCTTCATCTTGGTCACCATCATCTATTTAATCCCACTAAGCCCATCCTCTTATTACTACACATAATTATCTGCAATAGCCCTAGTACCACCCAATGCCCTAACTCTTCCAACACTCACGCACCGTATTTCTATTTTAAGAATATGAGATTGACTTTCAAAACGAACATTTTTAAATTAGTGTCAAAGAGATTAACCGCCAAAAATACTCCCCCACCTTAAAAATGTAGTTTTTAAAAAAAAACAAATTACACAGACTATTTGTGTAAGGAAACAATAAATTAAAGCTTTATTATCAACTAATACACATAATGGTAGACGTTTCGGCTCATGCCTTCATCAGTACAAAAACAATTACATGTACTTACATGAAACCTCTACCATTATTTGTATTAGTTGATAATAAAGCTTTAATTTATTGTTTCCTTACACAAATAGTCTGTGTAATTTGTTTTTTTTTAAATAAAAAAGCTTTATACAGTCCTATTCTGTATGATATAAAAATGTAGTTATATATATATAATTGTTAAAGGAAAATATCGAAGGAGCGTGAACTTGCCAGCTATTAAATTCAGTGTAATAAAATAAACTCTTGTTCAAACAACGCATTATCTCTATAATTAGTCCCAATTAGAGAGACCTGCCTCTTTCCCCTTCCTACACAACTCCACACCATTCTTAACGCCCACGACCAAGATAAATATTATAACACCACTTTTTGCATCCAAGATTAATAACATCAATATTTAAGCTTCTGTAAAACAAGAGAAGATATTAGACGTACCAAAGTTCGTGTGTTAAACATGTATTTTAGAATCTTCTTCAGCTGATTTATCGGGAATGTTATCTGGGTTATTTATAGTATCATGTGTCTGACAGGCCGACTTGATAGTGAGATAATTATGTGCTCTAGTGAGTAAATGACGTTAAACGGCCCCTTTTCCAACATCAATTGTTATTTAAATTTATTTTTATTGCAGTTTGAGAGATGAGTTATTGGCTATAAGACATCTCCATCCAGAATTGATAATTAAATGACAGGCAGGTTGTCGTGCATATCTGAGGACACGAGTGGTAGTACCGATGACCGACCTTGTCATATGATGGTGTGAGGAAAACCTTGTAGTTGAGCCTCTAAGTATGAAGTTCAAAATATTCTCGCACCATGCAATCATTCCCCTACATCTGTTTAGAAAATAACATCGAGTCATCAAATAACAATGTCATTTCTAGTTCTTACCATGAGCCACTGGTCTTCAACCACTCATCTGATTGGTCAGTCACATTTTAATCAAGTGACAAACAACCTGACCGAACTCATTCCATGGCAAAAACGTTGGTTAGCGCCGCCGATGGTTAACTGGTTTAATGCTACCTTTGTAATGTGGACTGTGAAATCAGGCTAAGGGATTCGCTGGGACATTATCTCAGCTTGTATTTGACATCTTTTTTCTGTTCTGTTGGTATTATCTCAGCGTGTATGAGACATCTCTTTCTTTTGACATTATCTCAGCGTGTGTGTGACATCTCTTCCTGTTGACATTATCTCAGCGTGTGTGTGACATCTCTTTCTTTTGACATTATCTCAGCGTGTGTGTGACATCTCTTTCTGTTGACATTATCTCAGCGTGTGTGTGACATCTCTTCCTGTTGACATTATCTCAGCGTGTGTGTGACA
>MUZC01002185.1:546712-601351 GCA_002072015.1 Radix auricularia
TTGACATTATCTCAGCGTGTGTGTGACACCTCTTTCTGTTGACATTATCTCAGCGTGTGTGTGACGCCTCTTTCTGTTGACATAATCTCAGCGTATGTGTGACATTTCTTTCGCATAACTCAAATAACTGTGACATCAATAGTATGCTGTTGTTACATTATAATTAAAATGTCTACATAATACACATTATAATTAGTTACTGTTTTAGGAAAGTTCAATCTAATAAACAGTAAGTTCTGTGGGTTTTTTTTAGTTTATTTTTTTATTTTTTTTATGTGATAGTTTCGAACAAAGGAATAGTCTGTGATTGTTGTCCGCCCCTTCCCCCCTCCCGACCCCACCCCACCTCCTGATCATCGGTCGCCAGTCATTTGCCCTTTAACACCTAGCAGCCAAAGGGCGACCAAAGAAAGTCTGGCATTTACTATTGTTTGTTGAGCTGACCGTTCAATACGGTCACGAGATTGGTCAAGGCGTGCTGGTATGTGCCGTCATCTCCAGATTCCCTGTGAAGAATTCAATACACTGGCGCCAGGTATAGCGTACTTGGCGCTTGTGACACGGCACATCAATCGTGCAGACTTTATGCCATGTGTCGCCGCGATTGTTGCTTTAAGCGAGTTGCTACACAGAGCAAGGCCACCTTCCGCACTGAACTGTGTGAGGTACAAAAAGAGATATTAGAAATAGTAGACCATTGTTTCACAAACTCTTTTTGTTTCATGTCCTTAACTAATCGGCACAAATCATAACGTGGGAGGTGGGAATGGATTGGATAGTGACACTGTAGAATTTTGTCGATTGAAAGGTTTCCATGGCGCCGCCTAGGTTGACGTATCTCACCTCTTAGACTTAGACACGCCTTTTTGAAGGATACAAATCACCAAATTGAAACTATTTTGAAGCGATCATCCAAAAAATTAAACCCAACATCGCCTATAATATATTCACCTTGTTTATTTCCGACCCCAGCAGTGTTTCAATGGATCGTTTGTTTGTAAGTACCAGTATATCTATTTGACAACGTTACGCATATTTGTTCTGATGTAGTGTCCACTTCTATCACTCGGAAAGCAAGTCCCTGCTTTGGACGCATGCTAGTTTTTTTTTTTTTAAAATCCTGTTATATCTTTCGCGTTACATTCAAAATCAGGAACATTTAGAGTCTGCCGAGCCGGCACCTTTGATAACAATGTAACTTATTTGTCTGTTGGGCCGCTTTCACACTTGTAGGCGTGTATTACTGACACATTTCGGCTCACATTAAAACAATTAAGTCTTTTATAACACAATAATTAACTGTAATCCAATACTAGAACTTATTTATAGATAATCAGTGAAATGGGTTGAGCATCCTGCTCGCCTTTACCCCATGCACACTTTCAACTCCTATTGCATTCTGGGATTGATCCATCACGTGATCTCTCTCTACCAATCATATATCAAATACTATCATGTGACAAACACACACATGAGTAAAATACCATCCGGCATCCTTCCGTCTCGCGAGACGATGGTGCATCACCGTTGGGTTGGGTTGCATTTCCTCGAGTGACTGTGCAGTCCTATCCTTGAGTGACAGTCTTTGCCACAGTTTTTACACACGAGTTCTGTGCTTCCAAATGTTTTGGCCTTTCTCCTAGCTCTTCTGTCTGCAGCCTCCTCCATTCTTCGCTCCTCGGCTACTATGACGCCCTCTTTGACAACTGTGCGCCACGTAGATCGGTCTTCTGCCTTACACTCCCAGTCACTTGTATGTATTTTGGCTGCTTTCATGTCCCTTTGACAGACATCTTTAAATCGCAAGCGTGGGCGACCTGTTTTCCTCTTTCCTGAAGCAAGTTCACCATATAGGAGGTCCTTCGGGATGCGGCCGGGGCTCATTCTTTTGACATGTCCTAGCCACCTCAGGCGTCTTTCACTAAGAATTGAGAACATGCTTTGGGTATTGGCACGCGTTAGTACCTCACTATTAGGTACTTTTTTCTTGCCATTTAATACCAAGGATGCGGCGCAAGCATCTCAAATGGAAGCTGTTAAGTTTACGCTCTTGTGATGTATAAGTGGTCCATGTCTCGCTCCCATATAGTAGTGTACTGATGACACAGGCTCGATAGACGCACAGTTTGGTTTTCTCCGTTAGCTTGGTGTTTTGCCAGACCCGCTTATTTAGTTTAGCCATTGTTGCGGCTGCCTTGCCAATTCTGCTGTTTATTTCTTCTTCAATGGACAGTGTATTGGAGACCTTGGATCCCAAGTAGGTGAAGCTGTCCACAACCTCCAAGTTTTCATTATCGATATTTATGGTAGGAGGAGGTCGAGTGTCTTGGGCCATGATGTTTGTCTTTTTCAAGCTGATTTGCAGACCAAATT
This sequence comes from Radix auricularia, assembly GCA_002072015.1. Taxonomy (NCBI): domain Eukaryota; kingdom Metazoa; phylum Mollusca; class Gastropoda; family Lymnaeidae; genus Radix; species Radix auricularia. The sequence goes on from MUZC01002185.1 coordinate 549,086, forward strand.
CTTTGCAGGCATTGGAGAAGCTTGACACGAGTTGTTGCAAACCAGATTCTGTATGTGCTGTTAGTGCCGCATCATCCGCAAATAGTAGCTCTCGAATTAGGACATCCGTCGTTTTGGTCTTGGCTCGGAGGCGGGCAGTGTTGAAAAGTCCTCCATCAGCTCTGGTATGTAACCAGATTCCCTCACTGCTATCCTTGAATGCGTATCGAAGAAGTACAGAGAAGAATATTGCGAAGAGTGTTGGTGCGAGTACACAACCTTGTTTAACTCCGCTGCTGACAGGGAAGGCCTCTGACTTAGCTCCATCGAACTGTACTGTGCCAAGCATATTTTCATGGAACTGTCTGATGATGGCAAGTAGGTGAGGGGGACATCCAATTTTTGCCAGTATTTGGAATAGCCCGTTGCGACTGACTAAGTCGAAGGCTTTTGTAAGGTCCACAAATGCAATGTATAGTGGCATCTGCTGCTCTCTGCATTTTTCCTGGAGCTGTCGTATGGAGAACACCATGTCTATGGTAGACCGACCGGACCGGAAACCACACTGAGATTCTGGATAGACGCGGGATGCTAGGCTTTGTAAACGTTTTAGTATAACGCGGGCAAAGGTCTTTCCTACAATACTAAGGAGTGAAATGCCGCGATAATTATTGCAATCACTCCTATCACCTTTGTTTTTATATAGTGTCACTATATTTGCATCCTTTAGGTCTTGGGGGATGTAGCCCTGTTCCCAGCAGAGGGACAGAATCTCGTGCAATGGTTGGAGTAAAGCTGTCTTGCCACTCTTTAGAACCTCTGGTGGTATTCCATCATTCCCAGGCGCTTTTCCACAAGCTAGACTGTCAATTGCTTTGCTCAGCTCTTCCTGTGTGGGCACGACATCAAGTTCTTCCATGAGTGGCATATCTGGGATGTCATCTAGAGCGGTGCTGGAGACTGTGGTAACTGTTGAATACAATTCCAGATAATGCTCAACCCACCGTTTTAGCTGTGCTGCCTGGTCTTGAATAATTTCTCCATTTTTGGACTTTAGGGGAGCAGCTTTTGACGTCAAGGGGCCCGTTGCCTTTTTGATGTTTTCGTACATGACTTTTGCATTGCCCATGTCTGCAGCTGATTGTATACTGGAACAGAGCTTAAGCCAGTAGGTATTGACACATTTACGTGCAACCTTTTGGGCAAGNCTTGCCCAAAAGGTTGCACGTAAATGTGTCAATACCTACTGGCTTAAGCTCTGTTCCAGTATACAATCAGCTGCAGACATGGGCAATGCAAAAGTCATGTACGAAAACATCAAAAAGGCAACGGGCCCCTTGACGTCAAAAGCTGCTCCCCTAAAGTCCAAAAATGGAGAAATTATTCAAGACCAGGCAGCACAGCTAAAACGGTGGGTTGAGCATTATCTGGAATTGTATTCAACAGTTACCACAGTCTCCAGCACCGCTCTAGATGACATCCCAGATATGCGACTCATGGAAGAACTTGATGTCGTGCCCACACAGGAAGAGCTGAGCAAAGCAATTGACAGTCTAGCTTGTGGAAAAGCGCCTGGGAATGATGGAATACCACCAGAGGTTCTAAAGAGTGGCAAGACAGCTTTACTCCAACCATTGCACGAGATTCTGTCCCTCTGCTGGGAACTGGGCTACATCCCCCAAGACCTAAAGGATGCAAATATAGTGACACTATATAAAAACAAAGGTGATAGGAGTGATTGCAATAATTATCGCGGCATTTCACTCCTTAGTATTGTAGGAAAGACCTTTGCCCGCGTTATACTAAAACGTTTACAAAGCCTAGCATCCCGCGTCTATCCAGAATCTCAGTGTGGTTTCCGGTCCGGTCGGTCTACCATAGACATGGTGTTCTCCATACGACAGCTCCAGGAAAAATGCAGAGAGCAGCAGATGCCACTATACATTGCATTTGTGGACCTTACAAAAGCCTTCGACTTAGTCAGTCGCAACGGGCTATTCCAAATACTGGCAAAAATTGGATGTCCCCCTCACCTACTTGCCATCATCAGACAGTTCCATGAAAATATGCTTGGCACAGTACAGTTCGATGGAGCTAAGTCAGAGTAAAATACCATACACTGAGCACAACTAGAAAGTTTTTTAAGTAGCACGACAAGATATTTATGTATTTATTTTTATTTTTTCTTTCTTCCAATGTATTAGAAATAAGATGGTTTGGTCTCTTTAAAACGATTAATCAGAAAACATTTAACGTACTTATGAGTATCTAAATACGTTTGCCTTAACATCTATTTTATGGCTTTGTATGGTTTCCTTAAGAGCCTACTGTAAAAGAATGCATATAAAAGCGCATATAAAATTGATAACGCTCTACGCTCTGTTGTCGTGTGTAAACATGCAGTGATCGTTCAATGAAAACAACTACAATAAAACACGGTGTTAACGGCTGTTGAAATAGTCTTCCCGGTTGTAAATATTAAGATCGCCCATAGTAACATAAGATCCAAGGTTGAGAAATAAACAATCTTTTAACGGAGTCAATTCTAAAACTAGATTGAGCGCGAGGATTTTGAATGTTTAATTATTTTTTTCTCTTGGAACTCTGCCTTTTTAATAAAAGAGAGTGCGTAAAGGTCCTAAAGCTAAATAGCAAAGTAAATGTGGCTCAAGGTAAAGAAATTAGTCTTCATATTTTTATTGGTCATATACCCACCCCCATCAGCAGTGTTGATTTCATCTTGAGAAAAATGAGCTATAATACGTTTATTTTAATATCTGTGTTGTTAGACATTCCAGCAGCGCTCCCTTTCAAAGTCATACACGTTACGTCTAACAAAAACACGTCAGTTGTTAAATGTAGATACGAGCAAGTAATCAGAAATGATCATATATTAACGCGGCCTTCCTTGTGGACCACACCAACTGACGTTGCCCACGAAGATAACTAGATGAATATAGGAAAGAAAATGCAACAAGCAGGGCGACTAAAAGTAACGGAGGATGGACTTGCTAACATTGGAATATAACGAATATCGCACACATTTCAGCTTATCTGGTGACGCAAGCTCAGAACAGTTTTCAGTTATGTTCTCGTGTTTTGTTGTTTGTTTTTTTTTTTTTTTTTTGTCTGGTGTCTGGGGGGCTGTAACCTGAGATATGTAGTATGTGGAAAGGGAGGGGGTAGTGACATACTAGTCTGTAAATAATGTCACGACTTCCATGTTCCCACCGAAAGGCTAGGCTGCAACTGGAAGACAATGGAAACCTTTCAAACCAGGTGCGAGTGTAGTGTAACAAGTACATGTGTCGTTACGATTACGAACCTGCAGACTCAGTCAGCTGTAATAAGTTATTCGTGGACTGTATTCAACGCCTGAAATAAGCCTGCAACAGTGGCGTTATTTTTAATATGACCTCAATCAGTTCTATCTAATTTTTTATAGGGCTGTTATCGATTAATTTAAATTTAATCGTTAACTTTTGAAAAATTACCGAATAATTAATCGATAATTTTGATAAAAATAAGAAGTATGACGTCATTAAACTGAAAATTTCAAGGAAATAAACAAAAACGGACAATGGACATTTTAAAAAAAAATTAAATATAAGTAGTTCAATATAATGTCAATGAATTAAAATTTTGTTATTGTTAATCAAGTAAAAAAAACAATGTTAATTTTTTATATTATTTTCTATATAAAAACAGCTTATTTTTTTTTTTTAATGGAGAATTTTGTACGTAAAAAATGCAAACTATTATTATAATTTATTAATAAATCGGAAAAAAATGCTTAAAACACTTTCTTTCATTTTAATTGCTATTTTATCAATTAAAATAATTGTAATCGATAAAAAGTATCAATTAATCGAGAAATTAATCATTAATGTCCGCAGCCCTAATTTTTATGTTTGAATGAATTCTTGAGTTGCATTGGCATCTGTCAACAATTTAATTTTTAAAATCTCATAAACACGCAGCAGGACGTTATCTCGATTATGCGCTGAAAAAGAGATGTCATTTTAAAGTGTCATACAGCAACACTGGTCTTACGATAGAATCGATACACATTAACTGATCACCCTGTTCACTGATTGTGAGCGTACATTAAAAGTTAATTATCCGTGTACTTTGTTAATTGACTGAGGATTACCCATCCATGTTTACAAGGCAATGTTATGTCTAAAACTCTACTTTACTGGGCAATTTTGTAATAATTTGTATGTCTTAAAGTCTTACTATTGTAAACACTGTTCTAGAAATCTAACCATAGTAAGCGTCTAACTTTACATGGCACTGTTTTAAGACAATGTTATTTGTCGTCCAAAACAGTTTTATTTGTCCTACATTGACAGACAGCCCAGTGATATGCCTTATGTTTATTGACACCCTTGAGTTTTATTAGATCTGTTTTCAAATATTAAAGCTTCGGGCGGTGCATTGTTGTGTATCCTCTTTGAATAATTACTTTCCCTAAAAGATAGATAACATGACATTTTTATTCTGGTTATGTACACTAGCACCAAGTGTTAGTTGTATGTTGGTTAAAAGTAGTATAATAACTCATGTATCAACAGCCAAGTCAACGTCACGACAAAATATCATTAGCGTTAACATCTGCAGTCATTTTTTTTTTACCTTGAAAGGTTTAGTCTCTCCCAGCTCTATCATTTGTAACATCGTGACCTCAGGTGATGTCAAAATTCTGACAGCGCTTGACCACAACATCCGGTGACTCATTTGTACAGATGATGAATACGCGATGACCGTCCAGCCTGCATAACTACGACTGTATTTGAATATTCTTCATCAATCATCAGTTATTCTCAATCTTTTCTCTTTATCTATCTAAGCAAATACTATGTATATAGGAAAAACTAGGATAATAAATGGTAAATGATTACCTTGTTTTTCCACTTGTACCATCTTATACGTTAATTAGCTCAGTACTTATCATACTTTTTTAGTATGGCAGGAATTTTAGCCATTGCACCAGGGACCGGTGCACTATTTTCCCTGTACTGGCCAACGGCAAACGTCCCACGGGCCGGCTTTTGTCCGCGGATCACCACTTTGAGTAGCATTGAATTAGATGACGTCATTACGTTCGATCCATTGTTCGACCAGTGACTAGAGGCATTTGTCATCATATAAACTTCTTTCTGTGCGGGGTTTCCTCTCCAAAGTTAAATTAATAAGTCATACAACTCGGGTTTAGGCGAGTAAGTCGTGTTGACCGGCGCAACATTAAAACATCAGCTGTATGAGTAAGTTGACATCTACCGTAACCCGAACTTGTCATCGTGTAACACGGGGATAGTTGGGTTAACCCGTGGTGATACCACCTGATCCTCATCCCAGTCATGGTGTATATAATGTCTAAGATCTGGCATATCCACAGATGTTAAACAAATCGCTTTCATTAGGAGTAAGTTTATTTATACCCGATGCGCCTTTTGTTAAACAAAGGATCTAGAATGTGAGAGTCACACGCTTCTGGAGATTTTATGGCCTCACCACAAAATCCTTTGTTTGCTTACCGCTCCCCCCAAAAAAAAAATAAATAAATAAATAAATAAAACCCTTAAAATAATCTTAACTTGGCTACAAATCTGATTATTGTGTAGGTTATGACGCGATATATACATGCCATGCATATGGAATCAAGACAGCTTTATCAAAACAATTTAACAGCTTTATAGACATGACATATACGCATTAACCATTTGCCATGTCAGACATTTTCTGCGTTGGTCATAAACGAGGTTTGTAATGTAGATCTTGCATTGTCTCTATCCATCTAGTTCATGTTTCAAATGATTCAATTTTCTGGTCGACAGGTCATTGCCTGGCAAACATCGCAGCGACAATGGTGTAACAACAGAGCTAAGTTGGGAATGGACTTAGATGCTGCAACAGGATGACCGGATCAATGCTTGAGATAAGCAAGGAAACAGGGAAACGGAGGTCTGATTATTTTAGCAATTGGTTGCACGTAGAACTTAACGTTCTTGAGTTTAGTTTGTGAGAAATTACGGGTCTTGTTTCAACGGCCAGTATCGGCCACTTTCCGATAACTGGAACTTTGAACAGGTCATTTCATGGAAAGAAAGCCATTATGAAATAGCATGCAACAAGGTCCATTTTTGTTTCTGCAGTAGGGCCTACACATTTATTACTTTCTTAACGTGCGCCCTCTTTTTGAGTTTATGTGTCAAGTTTAAATCGTCGAAAAAGTATCAATTATGTACATTTTAATATATCAAACAATACACACTAAAACAACAATACAAAAAACTTAAGGACGATTTTTCTAATCAATAAGCTAAATATATATTTGTTTGAAGTAACCGTAACGGTCATGTCTTTATAAATTTTCAAGTCTTCACTGTTTTATTTTGTTGCCTTTTTATGAAATATGGTATTCCAAATTCTCTAACATTCCACCCAAAATATCTCTGATGGACACTTTTTTCTGGCCAATATTTTGATCAGGAAATGATACAAATGGTCCCATAAATTGGTCTTATTTCTATTTGTCCTTTACTCTCCCCGTCTAAACCAAAAATTCAATCAAGAAAGCGCCATCAATTTCAATCCTAGCAATTGATGAAACTAGCTTTATTTTGAAAAAAAAGGGGGGGGGGGTAACGTTTTTTTTTAAAGTTTTTTTTTCTGGATGCATATTTGATGAACACTAATACTCTCCGTTATTAAGTATTCTAAAACTGTTGGAGTCAACACAATTATTTATACATTTGACTTGTGTGTGTGTGTGTGTAGCAAACCTCCAGAGCATTGTTCCCTCTAAGGTTCGTTGGTCTGTGTGCAAAGTGAAAAAAGTCGTGTGCAAAGTTGCGCAGCATCCATTATTTGTACAAAATGTCAGCTTAAAAGGAACATTGCTCCTGATCACGGACTCCCAACCTCTGGGTCGCAACCCCAAAGGCGACTGGTTTTCTCATGGTGTCACCAATTAGTACAGTAAATTTAAAATATATATATATGTATACATTAGAGCTGCGGAAATTAACGATTAATTTCTCAATTAATTGATACTTTTTTATCGATTAAAATTATTTTAATTGATAAAATAGCTATCAAAGTTTTAGATTAAAAAAAAAAAAATCTATTTATTCATAATTAAAAATAGTTTTTTTGTTGCTTTTTTAACATACAAACTTCTCGATTTTTTTTTTTATTAAAAAAAAAACAATATTAAAGTGTAAACTTTAAAATAAGATGTTTTATAAGGAAAATGATATTTTAAAAAGTAGACATTGTTTTACTTATTTAACAATAATTTTTTTTAATTTTTTGACATTTTATCAAATAACTTATATTTAAATATATCTCCTAACAATATTAAATATTTTTGAAATCAAATACTTAAGTTATGGGCATTTTAAAAAATGCCCTAATATGGCACAAAATGTGAAGGAAAACAACATAGTGAAAAAGTTATTTTTATAGTTTAATGACGTCATACATCTTTACTTATTTTTAGCTGTAATCAAAATTATCGATATAAGTCTTTCGATAGGGAACCGCGAATTTCTGAGAGGGTAAACAAAACGTTCAAATGACCACCGAAAAAAAATGTATTTAACTCTCAATGTGTGTATGATTCATTAGCAATCTTGAGGACGCTACCCTTTCGAGTTTTAGCTCCATTTGTGTCTACATATCTCAGCGACAGGACATTTTCAACTCTTTTTAATTTAAAATCAAAAGAAATAAGTTAATGCTAGATTGAGAATCACGTGATAATGACGTTTGAAAAATTCCCCAGCAATTTTTTAGGATGATCAATATGTAATTTCAACCATCGCAAAATGTATTAATGAACGCTTCATTTTTATTTTTTGAAAAAAAAATCTAAATGTATTACGTTTTTTAAAATTTATTCACCGTATTAAAAATACCATTTTCAATTGTATTGGGGTTGTGGATTATTTGACTTCCACAAAAAGGGGTCGCTACTTTAAAAAAGTTGAGAACCTGTGTTCTTGAGCATTTGAATATTTAAACTGAAGTACGATTCCTGAAGCCACCTGAAAGAACACTGACGTAAAATATCGAAATGCAGACGTTACGTTTTTAAATCTCAGCTGTCAGGACATTAAAGATTAGATTGAATTTTAAGTATGATTGGGCTAGTTAAAGCAAAACCAAATGAGAGATTGTAAAAATATCAATCTATGGCAGGGCTACTAATATCACTAATTTCATTGTGTTAGTGTTATCTATTACTCTCCCGATCTTGTCAAGTTGTAATGACGTGCCTGCAAGCAGTCTCCTGATTTCAATTGAGATCTATCGGCGGTAGTCCGTCCACACACGAGCTGCCCTGGCATCAGAATGTGGATCTGTGCCTGTCAGTGTGCCGTGCAAACTGTGACCAATGGGACAACGCCGCCCTGGTTTTAAGTGCTAAATAAATAAATATCACTTTAATTGAATTTCTATCAAGCACTACTTTCACCCAGCCCACCGCACTTATTTAATCGTTATATTTTCATGCACCCCAGTGGGAGTCCTACGTTTCGTGTTACTGTTTCTCGGTATGTGACCTGGATGGCTTCTTTTGCCGAGCTTCACATTTTTCTCGGAAAAGTCCACTTAAGACACGACATTTAATAGGAATGACTTTGTACTTTGATGATTATTTAGAACATAAGGAACAGGGCTACCGCTAAAGACAGCTCCATGACAATAATATTTGTATGTTCAGTTGTCCGGTTACCAATGTAGGTTGTTTGGAACAGATAACTCTTGGTGATAAAAGAAATCTAGACAGCTCTCAGATGTTTTAAAAAAAAAAAAAAAAAAAAAACGTGGCGTTTAAAAATCATGTTGACGATAAAATCTGCATGAAAATGAAACAAAAGCTTTCCTGCCAACTCTTATTACTTTTCTGTCATCCAACGATTTCCCCCACCTCACCCCCGAAACTGTTCTCCAGAGTTCAAGAAAAACAACTCGTAGCTAATCCTTTGTGCACAGCGCTTAAATCAGATTTGTGTAAACATCGTCTGTCCGATTATTGGATATCTGGACGTTGCCAGTGGTGTCTGCTTGAGGGGTGCGTGGGGGGCGGAGACAAATGGAACTATCTTTAAAGTTAATTCTTGGGGTAACTCTTATTTCATGCAGCGACTAGAGGTTTGACATGTTGGTTTGATTGCAGACAGGAAAAATCGATGCTAGTTTGTGTGTTAGTGGTTAAGGAGGGGTAAAGGTGCACGTTAGACATTGATGATGGCCGTGACCTCAATCCTTAACTCTTTTAACCATTTGAAAGTGTATTTCTGTGGTGAGTCATTATAGAGCCTTTCAAGGACCCGCGTCAACTACAGTCATGTGGTCATTTATCCTGTCGTGATTTCATCACAGCAGCCATTCCTAAGTTTTGCGCTGTTACATGATGAAACTAACCAAAATTTCAACAACAATCTGAGTCTTTTTTTTAAGGTGGTACTATTTTTTTTCATGAAAACTTAACATAAAATCTCGTGCATGTTTGAGAATGCGAAAGCAGATAATAAAGTAAAATAGATCAGTACGAAGGGCGAAAATCAAAAACATTTATCTGAAAATTTATGTTTATCGCCTGTTTCTCGAAACTTGAACATCTCATTTAAGAAACAAAATCAGCATTCTACTTCTCAAAACTTGAACATCTTTAAGAAACAAAATCAGCATTCTACTTCTTAAAACTTGAACATCTTTAAGAAACAAAATCAGCATTCTACTTCTCAAAACTTGAACATCTTCAAGAAACAAAATCAGCATTCTACTTCTCAAAACTTGAACATCTTTAAGAAACAAAATCATCATCCTACTCCTCAAAACTTGAACATCTTCTTTAAGAAACAAAATCATCATTCTACTTCTCAGTCGGGAGCTGTTAAATGTTATCTTATTATTTGCATGCTTTTTAAAAAAATGAAATATATTTTAAAAATGTAAAGACTTATCTTTATTCCTTTGTCTAGTCTACACGAGATAAAAATCTTGATGGAACAACGAATGAGAAATGTAGAGAACAAAAATAGGGATCCGAGCAAAAATGTCTAAACCACACAGTAAAGCAATTGTTTCTCTTCTTAATTTTGACATTTTCAGCAGGGTAAAGCTACTCTATGTTGTCTATAGTCGTGACGGCCATATTTGCGTGATCAATTTGTCTATTTGTTAATCGGTGGGTTACATTGACTATGGGGCCAGTGACTCAGCGAAGGGTTCTCACTGTATATATACACGTTTGAGGATCAGTGATGTACTCTTGATTGGGAGGCGGGACTCGCCACTCTTTCTGTCTGATCGATGAAGTGATTTCAACCATTAAAGGTCCAAATAATGGCCCTCGCCTCCTGGCACTCGGCCACGATCAACTTTCTCGTTATCTCTGACCGTTTCCAATACCCTCCAAGCCTCACCCCGCCCAGACCTCGTGTTTTTAAAGACATTTCACTCGCTTCACTCTTCCGTTCCCACCCCAATTTGGCGTCATTTCTTTACTCAGGCGTCCATGGGGCTCCTCGGAATCGACCGTTTGCTTTGTTTTTAATCTAGAGATTTGTGGCTTTGTCTGTGACCGCGGGACGACCTTAGCATGGACATTGGCTCTTAATCCTTTTTTTTCCCCTCTGAGTCCATCTTAGATACTGATGAACAAACACTATATGCATACTTTTTGTTGTAACATGAGCCGTTCATGTTGATACACACATCAGTAGGACTCAAACATGGTACTACAAGCTGTTAGTGGCTTATAATACACAAGTTGACCTTTGCCGATGTAACATCATTTTTTGTGTACTTGACATCTGGTACTTTGGTGTGTGTTAATTGTTCGTTTAATCAGCGTGAATATTCTGGGTAAAACGGGACACGGTGGTCGAGTTTCTTGCTCGAAGGGCGTGCGGATTCGAATCCCTGTGAAGGCAGAGATTTGTTCCCATGGCCAATGGTGTCCCTGAGTCCACCCAGCCCCTAATGGGTACCTAAGACTGTATTGATAAGGAAACAGAGGCGGCTGGGTAATGCGTGGAACTCTCATAGCCGTGGTCGGTGAATGCTGCGTCACTTGCCAACAGATCGGCATAGTTTGTGGACCCAACAATCTACTGTATAGAATGAGTGTCTGTAAGGGGTAAGGACAAATTGTTATCTTGCTAGAATTATAGAGGCAGTTGTGAGAACGCAAGAATACACGATTAACCTCCCAAAACCTAAGTCTTTTGTTGTTTATGTTTCTTTGTCTCAATAAATGAATGCAGTATTCATCAAGGGCTGATCTTGATCTGCGATGTTTGAGAAAGCATTGTGACACTCACCTGACATGCCTGGACCAGTGGAATGGTAGAGCAATTATTCTTGTTTTTAATGCGCAGTTTTCAAGCCGTTATCTCCTGATAATTCAGCGCTCTGGTCCCTGTGTCAAATTTGCATAATATGGCAACATGTGGTATATGAGGTTACTGGTCGTTCATTTATAATTCAACTTTGAATGTCGAAAGGTTTTTGACCGGACAAAAAAAAACAGCAAAACATTCAAGGTAATATATGAGCTGTAATAGATATATACATGTTAAAAAGTGTATGTTTAATAAAGTGGTATTTATATCTCTATGCCTTAGGTTAGATATCTTGTCTATTACGGGCGCCCCTTCTAAACGGAAGATTATTGCTTCCAACCCTTATCCATAATTTGTGTATAGTCTTGCATTTTATTCGAGTTTTAAATGTTAATAATTTTGTTAGTTTTTTTTCCTAATTTTGTTTCAACGCCTGAATTCCAGACGGGAAGAACGCAAAGGTGTTTGTGAAAAGTGTCTTTATCCCTATGTATGTCTGGGGGATGCATTATATTATCATTGTGTTGTATTTCCAAGAAAGATCTATTGCCTAATGTATTATTATTACTTTTTTTTCTATCCTCTTGTGTTTTCAGTTCTTATGGCGATACTCTTGTCAATTGTGAATATTCTGCAGAAATGAATCTGAAGCTCATTTGTGTGTGTGTGTGGGGGGGGGGGGGGGTGTTGGTGGGTTTTTTGTTGTTGTTGTTTGTTTTTTTTTTTGTGGTTTTTATTATGTTATTGTTGTTGTTTGTTTTTGTCCCATACAGTAGATGCATATTCTAGTACAGGTCTCACCAAAGCAAAGTAAAATTTGAGTTATATATTCTTATTACATCTGTAAAGGTTTCTCCAATTTAAAAAAAAATAGAAAATTTAATGACTTCATGTCTGTGTTAGCCAGAAGATCAATTGTGAACTGCCACAAATTCACTTCGCTCTAAGGATTTCACAGAAGGAATGCTACTTTCTCGTCAAAGTTGTGTAATGTGCCTAGGTGTAACACATTTTGTGGACAGTTTTGTTGGAAACCCAGTTTGTGCTTGCCCGTTTGCTGTGTGTTTCTGCGCGCTTGAGTTAGTATCTATTATGTTTTGTTTTGATTTCTTAAAATAAATATTACCTTTATTAAATCCATACAATTTTCATGTTGTTTTACATTTACGTGAAATTGAAATGACTAGTTGGCTTAGCATTAATTCTTGGTGATGTTGGTTTATTGGTTGAATTTTTTATTTGTCTTTAATGTCTCTTCATTCCTGGGAATGCCATAACGGGTGCCTGGATTTAGTGGCTCTGACTTTAAATTGTATGGCAGTTAGTAGCAGCCGGACGCTCACGTACTATGGCAGTTAGTAGCTGCTGGAAGCTCACGAACTATGGCAGTTAGTAGCAGCTGGAAGCTCACGAACTATGGCAGTTAGTAGCAGCTGGAAGCTCACGAACTATGGCAGTTAGTAGCAGATGTAAGCTCACGAACTATGGCAGTTAGTAGCAGCTGGAAGCTCACGAACTATGGCAGTTAGTAGCAGCTGGAAGCTCACGAACTATGGCAGTTAGTAGCAGCTGGAAGTTCACGAACTGTGGCAGTTAGTATTAGCTGGAAGCTCACGAACTATGGCAGTTAGTAGCAGCTGGAAGTTCACGAGCTATGGCAGTAAGTATTAGCTGGAAGCTCACGAACTGTGGCAGGTAGTAGCAACCGGACGCTCACGAACTATGGCAGTTAGTAGCAGCTGGAAGTTCACGAACTATGGCAGTTAGTAGCAGCTGGAAGCTCACGAACTATGGCAGTTAGTAGCAGCTGGAAGCTCACGAACTATGGCAGTTAGTAGCTGCTGGAAGCTCACGAACTATTGCAGCTAGTAGCAGCTGGAAGCTCACGAACTATGGCAGTTAGTATTAGCTGGAAGTTCACGAACTATGGCAGTTAGTAGCAGCTGAAAGCTCATCACGAACTGTGGCAGTTAGTAGCAGCTGGAAGCTTACGATCCAAAACAAATATAAGAAGCCCCATATGTATCTAAATGACTGTAAATTTTTCTGCAGTTCCTGTAGAACGCTTTATCTTCGTATACAAAAGATAACCTATAGAGGACAGACCTCTTCCTATAGGCATTATGTTAAGACATAAAATGTTACCCTTATGTTACAGCAGTCAATCCGGGGATTATGTTACTAAATAAAAGAAGACCTTTAAGTTACACAAGTGCCTGCGGTTAATGAATGACCACATTTTTCCAGTCGCACTTTTCAGTTTATTTTTATCGATGGGTGCCACCCGCCCCTTCCCCCATTATCACAATTGATTGAGTTTAGCATACATGCTGTAGCTGCTATCATGTAACACTGAAAGCAATTAATTATAAAATCGTCTGTTCAATGGGGAAATCGAATAACTTTTAATTAGGATAAAAATAGATATGCTTATATTATAGTAAATAATGCCTTATCGTGGCCACTTATTAATTTTACAGTTAAATAAGTTATATGAGTTTAGACCATGTCGATGCGACAATATAATTATGTCTTAAATTTGTCCGCTACAATTTTTTTAATAAAGTTTTAACCTCTTATTTCTAGGTAACATCAACGTTGGGCTTCGGATATTCTAATATCCAGTCATAATTGCTTGTATTTTGATATTTACTTTTTTTTTCCATCTTAGGGTTTTTTTCGGTCATTTTGTAACACACATGAAGTAATTTCATTTATTTATGATTTGGGACGCTTTTGTTTCTCTCTCTCTCTTCTCTCTCTCTCTCTCTCTTCTCTCTCTCTCTCTCTCTCTCTCTCTCTCTCTCTCTCTCTCTCTCTCTCTCTCTCTCTCTCTCTCTCTCTCTCCCCCCCTCTTGTTCTCTTTCCCTCACTATATCGCTCACGCTATCTGCCTCTCCATATTTTTCCTCACTCCCTCCTTTGCTCTCGCTCTGCCCTCATTACCTCTCTTAGTCCGCACCGCCCATTTTTAGAATGTTTTCAAACCTAGGTGTGTCATGAAATGAAACAGATCGCTCAAAAACCCTAGGACAGTCTGGACCTCCCCATTTCACCTCGCCTTGTTCTCTAGAGTGCAGAGAACGAGTGAAACTGACATGAAGAAATAATGAGGATCGAAAGGCAACGTGATGATAACCGATCTAAACCCAGTGGTGCATGATTGGTTGATATTGGGTGCACGTCCCCAGGCGATATGTTAGTTTTAACGATGAGCTCGTCAAAAAAATGTAATACAGATTTCCTGTGGAGTTGCTGTGGTATAATCATTCATTCCCCCCCCCCCCCCGTCTCTAAACCCCACTTTTCACCCATTAAACCCAGCCCTGCTATTAAAATGTTCATTTTTAACTAACAGACACACATACATACACATTCATATATTATCATATATACATATTCACTACAATTAACTAGTGCTTAAACCTATATAGAATAAATTTAGTCAGCCTATTTCATAAATTCTTTTAATATTTTTTATTATTTGGACGCCGGTAATTTTCCACTTGTAATTAATTTCAAATAAGGAAAGTACAGTCTCTGAAATTAACACAATTGACACCTCTGTTATAGTACACCGTTGTGCAACCATACTATCCTAGTGACGAGTGTTATTCGACCAATGCCGTTATAACAGACTACAATTGATGCTGCTACTCGCACTGACTTGCACGTACTTGACACAGTCCTGGGTGGAGTGTCTGGTCACTGCACTATGGTCGCGACTTCACGACGGTCATGGCGACACACTGTTTTAAATTTAGACAACAGGAGGCCGCCATATCCCCGCTCAATGTTATTTATAGCGACCAGCTAAAAGTTACAATAATAGCTGGATGGCACGTTATTTTATCTAGATTCAAGGTAACAACCGCGGATGTACCTCTGTCTTGTCAAGATAAACCGACGGGCAGTCGCCTCTGTTTTCCCTTACATATTTTTGTTTTGTTTTGTGTAACTTGTGAGCTGTGGTGGATCCAGACAGCAGGCCCATATCTCTTCCACATATTGTACTTCAAGGCTCATATTCCCATCAAATAACTGGCAATCTCACATCAGCCCCTGCCGGATGGGTGAGAATCGACTTAGTTCAGAAGGCTGCTAGGAATTATTATTTTTTTATTGATGACTTTTTTTACTTTCAGTATGTGGATTATGTGGGGACGATTGTGGTAGTCTGCATGACAATGAAGTATAAATATATGAGAGTTGTATAAAAATGTAACATAACTTGGAATATACCCAATACAAAAAAATCTGATCCTGCCATCAATGGACATTGTCAATTCATAATTTAAGCACCGATATGTAGCCCCCAAACCCTTAAACTTGAAGAAAATCAAGTAACGAATATTCTTTTACTGGGCTCTTTAAACAGTGCATAGAGCGCTATTAGCCCACAGGGCAGAAGTTTTCCACTATTGATCTAGTATCACTTTGGATATGGAAGACTGGACATTTTAAGACGATGACGTCATTCTACGAAGATCTGATACCAGGGGTTCCGTCAGAGTATGTGAAACTATCATGATGTCATACGATATCGCTTGGATTGAGTACTTGTGATTGGTAGTGTGCGTTAGATTTTAATACAACCAAATCATCTTCTATATTTGAACTACAAGGCAGTTTCAATAGGTGTATTTAAAGGTGTACAACTATGACCGGTAACACGACTGGTACTGGAAGGGGAAAAAAAGAAACTACGAGAAACTTCAAAGTCATTAAAGTTCCGAAGACTGTGTATCCCTGCGTGTGTGCTGGCCACACAAAGCGTATTTTAAAAAGCGTCCTGTATTTTTGTTTAGCTTTCCTTCATGGGGAAAATAACATTCAGGTAGCCAGCAGGACGTCTTCCCTTGTGTTGTTCTTTGGACTACCACAACGGTTCTCTTCATACCGCTCGCAAGTCAATGGAATATTTCCTTGTGAAGTACAGATGATACACATAACATTGAGGCTACAGATTTTGGTAGTCCGCAGTCCAAGAGGATTACCCCAAGGCAAATAACCAACTACTTTTAGAGAGTACACAACTGTAAACCACAACGAAAGTGAACCTAAGAACCACCGTTTCCAATCATTTACCCCTCATTGTGTTTTAATAACATTACCAAGTTTACCTGATAGGTTTAAACAAATTTTCGGCTGTCCGTGCTAGTTGTAGGTCCTGGAACTCACGAACGTAAACTCGGAATTATCGTAAAGTAACATACTGATATATAAAGAAGACAGTAAGCCTACAGTTAGTCTCACACCATGCTAGACCTCATCAATATCGCCGACTTTTGCACAGCTTGAGAAGCCCCGGTTAGTCTCATTAGCAGGATGATCATCAGCGGACCTACACGGAAGTAACTTCAGAGCTCTCAGAGATAATTATCTCCCTTTCAACCGAGAGTTCCCCTCCTTGCCGCTGTTCGCTTCCCTTTGTTATATACTCCAGTATATTGACAGGTAATGGACCACATCACGCTCTGATCTTCCCGCTCTCTTGCTAAACGTTTAACAAATCGTTGCTCCAACTCAATTGCTTTTGGACGCAATAAGGTAATGTGTGTGCCTTTTAACACAGTTCTGAAAGTCTTTTCTTTGTGGTCATTTCATTTGTGTATCGTCTAAGTTTAAGGCTTTAAGGTGTTTTAGTATTATCCGGCTCACGCGTACCCTTTTATATAACATTTTCCCACCCAGCCTGATTGCTTTCTGACACCACGCATATAATCTACAATATAAACACCAGATAGGGATAAAAAAAGACCCCACTTTTTTATTCAGTATGCAAGAACTAACGCATACAAATGCTCGTTCTTCCCGTCTGGAATTGGGACGTGGATTGGGCTTCCTGGTAAAACCGGGACAACCAACAACATTAGCAACATTTAAAACTATATTAAAAATGCAAGATGAGACTGTGGATAAGCTTAGGGCGCAATTATCTCATGTATAGAAGTAGATTCTGTAATAGATCAAATAAGAAAATGATTTTAACACCTAACTTAATATGATGTTCACCTCCCTTAAAATTATTTTAATTTTTTTAAAATAAAAATAATTAAATTTGATATCAGCTGGTTTCAGCAATATTAGGGAGTGATAAATTTATCCTCCTCACTCTATCGGAAGAACCAAGGGGTTCGTTAGTATTTGTCATGGATATCGGCTTATTGAGATTAGTGAATATCGAGATATGACATATTTCCTTGGGTGGGTGAAAGTTGTCAATTGAATTATTCATTTTACAAGGCAACTTATTCAGACATTGTTCAAGGATACTAAATACTGATATACAGTTGGACCTCTCTAAGTCGACCTCAAAGGACCCGCAAATTTTTTTTTTTTTAATCGACTTATGGCGTTTTCGAGTTGAGGAAAAGACAATGTTGATATTGAGAGGACATGGAGGAAACAACCATACGTCATACCGGATTGAAGGGTTGACAGGAAAGATGTTTCATATGAAAGGAAGCCAACTTGCTCTGACATACCGACACAAGCCAGTGAGAAGAGACACTTTCCCTCCCCAAGCCCACTATACTCCCTCCACTCCCCCCCCCCCAGTTAGCTCCCTCAAAAGTGGGATTGGGGAAGTAACATTTTTCTTTTAAAAAAGAGTCACACCATGCCTTGGAAAATTCAAATAATGGGGGTTGGAAGCCAAAAATCTTCAGGTTAAAAGGAGATCTAAAAATACATTATGCAATTTGGCTGGGACCAATAAATTAATTCAGTATATGGAGGTTTTCGACTTAGTAAAATTACACTTAGCGAGCTCCGACTGTAGTTTACTCTGGTCAGAACAAATTGGTGCCGTTAAGGGCTTGTGTGAAATGGTTGTAATCTTGTAAACCAGTTAAAGTCTGGCTCCGGGATGAAAGTAAGAATGGAGAAATTACTGGCGGTCATTTTATTCTTCTATTAAACTAATGAAGGTCCGAGGACCGAAGATGAATATCTCTCATCTGTTATTTGCGGTAGCATTGCCAACAAATGCAAATCTGTATTACTTCCGGCGACTGGCGCATTGACCAGTAGCTTTGAGGAACCCCATGCCATTGACCGTCGGTGGTAGTGGGGGAGACAGGTCTTCTCTGATCTTAAGTCTTCTCGGTGGGATCGTGGTAAGTGGGAGGTGATCGTGCGGAATGGGGAGAAAGCGTTAGGATGTAGGGAGAGCTTTTAGGGTGTGCTGAGATATTCTATAGTTGGTATTGCTGAGATATTCTATAGTTGGTATTGCTGAGATATTCTATAGTTGGAATTGCTGAGATATTCTATAGTTGATATTGATGAGACATTCCATAGTTGGTATGTGCTGAGATATTCTATAGTTGGGCTATCGGGAGAACATGTTAAGATGTGCTGAGATATTCTATAGTTTGTATGTGCTGAGATATTCTATAGTTGGTATGTGCTGAGATATTCTATAGTTGGTATTGCAGAGACATTCTATAGTTGGTATGTGCTGAGATATTCTATAGTTGAGCTATCGGGAGAACATGTTAAGATGTGCTGAGATATTCTATAGTTGGTATTGCTGAGACATTCTGTAGTTGGTATGTGCTGAGATATTATATAGTTGGTATTGCTGAGACATTCTGTAGTTGGTATGTGCTGAGATATTCTATAATTGGTCTGTGCTGAGATATTCTATAGTTGGTCTATCGGGAGAACGTGTTAAGATGTGCTGAGATATTCAGGCTTGTCCATGGGATATGTTTTTCTGTCCCATCCCATCCCATTCTATGACAATTTATGCCTGTCCCATCCCATCCCATGGGATGTTTCCCATGGGAATCCCATGGGAAGAACATTCCTATGGACAAGTCTGAGATATTCTATATTTGCTATGTGCTGAGACATTCTATATTTGGTATGTGCCGAGATATTCTGTAGTTGGTATGTGCTGAGATATTCTATAGTTGGTATGTGCTGAGATGTTCTATGGTTGGTATGTGCTGAGATATTCTATAGTTGGTATTGCTGAGATATTCTATAGTTGGTATGGGCTTACATATTCTATAGTTGGTATGGGCTTACATATTCTATAGTTGGTATTGCTGAGATATTCTATAGTTTGAATGTGCTAAGATATTCTATAGTTTGTATGTGCTAAGATATTCTATAGTTGGTATGTGCTTAGATATTCTATAGTTGGTATGGAATGAGATATTCTATAGTTGGTATGTGCTGAGATATTATATAGTTGGTATGTGCTGAGATATTCTATAGTTGGTATTTCTGAGATATTCTATAGTTTGAATGTGCTGAGATATTCTTTGTTGGTATGTGCTGAGATATTCTATAGTTGATATGTTCTGAGATATTCTATAGTTGGTATTGCTAAGATATTATATAGTTGGTATGTGCTTAGATATTCTATTGTTAGTGTACAGGGAGAACGTGTTAAGATGTGCTGAGATATTCTATAGTTGATATGTACTGAGATATTCTATACTTTGTATGTGTTGACATATTCTATAGTTGGGGTATAGGGATAACGCGCTGGGAGTTAGGATGGGCTGAAATATTAAATAGTTGATATGTGCTGAGATATACTATATTTGGGTTGTGGTGAGCTGTTCTATAGTTGAGGAGCATTGAGGTTATTCTATAGTTGGCTTGCGACAAGTATCGATATGATACAAGAGGTGTAGAACTTTCGTATTAACGAATAAGATGTCTGGATATTGGGAGGACTTCAGGCAAGGGATTTGTAGTGCACGTTAAATGTATTTCAATATAAACAAATAAACTGCAAATAACTGGTATATTGAAATGAAATGGCATTTGTAATAAATATATTAAATTTCTATAACTATAACCAACAAAATGAGTAATACAGAACTTAAAACGCTACGTAAAGGGTGTCATGATTTTTCCCGCGCTTTTCCGTCTGTTGGAAATAAATTGACGCATTTTCATATTGCGTTTTTTGGAATGACTTATATATTGTCGAATTTAGCTGAAGTATAACATTTGAGTTCATTTTGTTATTGATCCATAAAATTATTTTTTTTAAAATAATGTAAAGTGCAAATTAATGTACAGAATATCACATACAAAGGCAGGATTAATGTCCTTGTATAATCATATTAAATGTACACAATTCGTGCCTGTACTCTTTATGTACTACATGTATATATTAATTGAAAGTATTGTGAATGGAGGGGTAGGTAAAAAAAATAACTTTTGAATCAGAATCCTCATGAATGTGAGAATAAGCTAGACAGGGACTAGGACTATGACTAGGTTGGCTAAACTTACAGCTAGAGCCATGAAATCACAGATAGTCTCGAAACTACAGATAGAGTCATGAACTGACAGGTAGATAGGAGTAACCATGCCTACAGATAGAGTCATGAACTGACAGATAGATAGGAGTAACCATGCCTAAAGATAGAGTCATGAACTGACAGGTAGATAGGAGTAACCATGCCTAAAGATAGAGTCATGAACTTAGCAGATAGAGTGACTCGTGTTTTTCTGTTAAAAGCAAAGCTCTTCTTACCTCTCAAATAAACAAAATTGTCTACCTTGAATGAAGGAATGAAGACTCCAACATCTTTTTCAAAAATGCATGTGTGATTTTTTTTTTAAAGTGCCTTGTTATAAATTAAGACTGCGTACCCTTAAAGTTGACGCTCTTCAAAAAAAAAACTCTATTACCTGCTTTCGAAAACACATACTCAAAATTTAGAAATTCGAATGAATCTTGTCACATTTTTAAACACACACGCAAATATATATTATAAAGTACATGTCTCGACTCTATACCGTGACATGCATGCCAGTCTGCAAATTCCCGAGTATTACTAAGCTTCTGTAGCTGAGTATATTTTTACTCGCGTCATCTCTATATTTAGATTGTCGAGAACCAGTGATAAATCGATTCCTCTGACAAATCGATTCCTCGGAATTATCTATACACGGTGAATTTCTGAAAATAAGATCGTCGATATCTGAGATGTTCAAATGTAATCCTCAACAACTCCAGCCCAGAGCAGTGTCAACGCAACTCGGATTAACCCGGCCTTTAGGGCTGAGCAATCTGTGACTCCTGGTCCGGGTCCCGGTATTGGACTGAATATTCGCTGGGTCGGTTGTTACATATCAGAGTAAGCTTTTCTTTAGTTGTAACTCTTTGTCGGAGTATGTGAAAATAGCGTGTATAAATCATAGCCGCCTGGAAGGCATCAAGGTTTGATAGCTTCAAAACATCGATAGCTCAGTTATATAATTCTAATCCAATTGTCCGTAACGTTTCACCCCTCGCCACTAATTTGAAATATTGCTTCAAACCGAACACGAACTAAATTTTAAAAAATCTATTTTCAGTGTGCCTTAAATTGATTGGGGTGAAAGCCCTGGTGTAATTGGGACTTGTTTTGGCACGGGCAAGGCAAAAACCTTCGTGGTGGAATTATTTATGATATCCACAATTTCAGATTCATGTTTCAGAATTATCTTCGTTTCATTTTTTGTTTATTCATTTGTCAAATAATTCTCCAATGTGAATTGTGGTTTTATTCTCTTTACTTAGCATATTCACTCTCTGCATGCCTATATTGAAAAGCATGAGTGAGATATGAATGTAAACAAATGCGTTTCAAAATGTGAATACATTTTATTATTTTGTCATTTCAGATGCGAAACTCAATAAGTGCGGGGATGCTATTTTCATAACTGTGAAACTGTATTTGGATAAAAAGAAGCAGCACACAGTTCAGGGGGAAAAAAGTAATAGCGCGTTAATGCTTGAGTTCAATTTCGAGGACAAATTATTACAAGAAATAACTTATTCCAGGATGAAATTGAGTGTTAAACAGTGATGACAGATTCCAAAAGTTGATGACTTGTTCAAACCTTTCGATGGCGTCTTGTGTTTTGTCAATGACGTGAATAGCTAAATGAAAACAAAGCAATTCTTATAATTGTCCTACAATGCCTGTTATGGCATTCAATTACGCTACTAATCATTCCTTTCCTAAAGGAGATTTGAGATAAAAATGTTCAACGCGATATCATGGGCACGGCGTGAAATTGAATTTCTATGAGGTTGTTCTACCCCATCCGTTTGTGCTACTGTCTTATCAATACATAATCAAAATTCACATTATCGTAAACGAAATGGAAAAATCTACAGAATTTCCACGCAACCCGGAGACTGTTGCCATGCTACCAGCGTCTCGTGAGGACGAGACTTTAGGCAGATACACCCCGACATCCCATACCGTCCGCAATCGACTCTATGAGAATGGCGCAGAGGATCCTGAGGATTCTGACTACTTCGCCAGCCCGACTGACCTTGAGTCTCCCGGCACGATCAGCCAGGGGGAGGTATCACTGAGCGGGGTCAGTGCCGCCAGTGGGCAGAGCGACAACAGCCGGGCGGCGGTGCTGAAAAAGGGCGACACCGAGAAGGAAGTCATCATCGAGCAGGTGATGGCCCTGGACGACGACGATGAGGAGGCCAATCAGTGCAAGCTGGGCAACTTCAGCCCCGAGTGCTTCCAGACCTGCGCCAACGTTAAAATGTTCGTCTTCTTCATGTGCATCCTTCTCATTGTCGCGTCCGCTTTGACAACGGGCTACCTGAACAGTGTCATTACGACCATAGAGAAAAGGTTTGAAATCGGAAGTTCTATCTCAGGCCTGGTCGCCGCCGCCTACGAATTCGGAAATTTGGTCGCGGTCATCTTCGTGTCGTACCTCGGAGCTTCCCGGCATATCCCGAAGTGGATCGGCTTCGGAGTACTCATCATGGGCACCGGTTCGCTTCTCTTCTCACTGCCGCATATCTTGGCGCCGAAGTACACCGTGCGGTCGGGCATGTCGGAGAACGACACCGAGGACGCCAATATCTGTCGAGCGCCGGGGGAGCCGGGGGACGAGGGCGGCATGTGCATCGAACAAAACTCTGGCAACTGGGGCTACGTCCTGGTGCTGGTGGCTGCCCAGATCATGATTGGCACTGGTGGCACGCCCATCATGACGCTTGGGGTCACCTATGTGGATAATCATGTTTCCAAGGAAAAGTCGCCTGCTTATTTAGGTAAGTTTTACTTATTTCATGACTAGGCTCTTAACTGTAGAAATATTCTTATAACCTATTATAGCTTTAAACGTTTTCAGTGTCACTAATATCTGTTTGCTACATATAATTAGGGTTTAAAAAACGCGTAAATGTGGTAACACTTTTCTTTATCGCCAGCTTGCATCCACGCTTCTGGTGCCCTGGGACCAGTTCTGGGCTACGCTCTTGGAGCACTCCTGCTCCAGTACTACGTGGACACATTCACACACGATGTCCTCATCACCACGTCCAGTCCCAGGTGGATAGGGGCCTGGTGGGGTGGCTTCATCATCTGCGGCATCCTGCTGCTGACCCTGTCCATCCCGTTCCTGGCCTACCCCCGGGTGCTGGTCAAAGAGAGGAGGAAAGTGTTGGAGACCAAGACCAAGGAAGTCTTGCTGCAGAAGATGGATAAGGACGATGACGCGGCCAAGCAGTACGGCCGCTCTATCAAAGGTATGTAGTTTACCGACTAGACGAGTGTCATACATTTTCGGCCATGACAGAAATTCAAGGGTATAACTGATGTCATAAGTGAAATGACGGTGCCAAGTGGCTTTAATGATTGTTAACATAGTAAAGATGTCGTTTTGAGTGTTTTGGGTGAGGGTTAAAATTTGTGCTGTTCCCTGGTGCCAAACACCACAGCTACGCCTGTAGAACCTGCAGGGTTCCCTGGTTCCAAACACCATATGGAACTGCCAAACACCACATCTACGCCCCTGGAAGTGCCAAACACCTTAGCTACACCCCTGGAACTGCCAAACACCACAGCTACGCCTCTGGAACATGTAGGGTACGTCCTCACAGCTCGACCTCAATTTTATTGGGCTCTCTCTCCCCTTCACCCGTCCTCTCCTAGCAACAGTTAAGTGCGTAGTTGTGTCCGGTGAGGCCCCTGGCACGGCTTGATGCAGCAGCCGTGGCCATGTTCAAACATCATACAAGATAACGATGTGACAGATTGTCTTACAGCGACACCCTGGCTGGCTATCATCAGAGACAGAGAGACTTTCTTTGATCAATTACCAACCTATTAGCGCCAACATTTTTTATGGCGCTGCTTTATTATTGCTGTCTCCTTATTTTGGCCTCCACAGTTTTCATTGATCGAATGTTTGGGTGGTAGCCCGTGCTACAGGCCATGGTGATCATTTCTTCGTATTGTGGCGGGCTGTAGTATATGTAACACGACCCGTACCTCCTCTGGTGCGCACACACACACAAAATAAGCTCTCAAAGATAAAGAGAACTTTACAGAAACGTCTTGTTCGGCTACTTTGACATGATCTTCTCACCTACCCCATCAAAATAGAACTGCTTTAATGTCTTGTCACGTAGATTCAATTGTCTCTCTGTTCCTGAATGCTATAGTACCTTGACGATGTAACTTTCTGTCCACGAGTTTTACCCTCTTTTGTACATCTGATCTACCCATCGACGTTCTTTTCACCTTGATGATTGTCTTTTCTGTTGCTGTGTAGTTGAATCACTCTTTCTGCCCTATCGTATATCTCATTTCATATTGGTTTACTGTTGGATACCTTGTTTTGCTAATTTTTTTTGTTATTTAAAATCTGTTCACACATTGGCCCCATATGTGTCAATTCTGTTTACACGCCAAACCTTAGTTTACCCACTAAACCTTCTATGTACCAAAAAAAAATCTTTTGTTATCTCCTTCACATTGTGTTCATCTTCTTTACATTATGCTTATCTGCTTTATATTTTGTTACCCGTTTTACATTCTGTTATTAACCGGTTGTACCTTCAGTTCACTTTCTGTGTTATCCGTTTTTATTCTTGTAAATTTTTTACCATTTTTTTTAAACAAGGCTCATTTGGGAACATGCATGTAGTTAAATCAATTGTTTTATTTACACTTGCATCATTCACTGTGCAGTCAAAGGATGGGGACACTCTTTATGGTTTTAATTGCTGCAGACTTTTAAAATTATTTTGTGTGAGGTTGGAGTCAAAACTACTGACTGTACAGCCCCTGACAACATAACACTAGCTACGCTACTGGTTCTCCTCTATATTCTTATCAAGTGGTTCCCTAGCACTTGCTGTCATGCCATAAAGTTTACAGCAAGCTGTCACCCCTAGGAAGTCGTCGCTCCCTATGGCGCGATGCTGCACAGTGTGGGAACCTCTGATTTGGGTGTCCTCGTTCAAAAGGCTGTGATCTCCAGGCTTAGTTCAAGACGTGTTGTCTTTCCCTTTTTGCCTGCTCCTTTCCCCACTTGCTTTTATTATTTTTAGATGTATTCTGGCCGCTGATTAGCCGCACCCGCCTCCTCCCCGTTCTCTGGGTAGTGGTCACACGCTGCATTGAATTGGCGAGTGTCAGGCTGAATTAATAGGGCGGCATTGGAATGGAAGTGTTGAATAAACATCTTCTGGTGTTGATCTCCGTGGATATGTGGGTCATGTGGTGTGAAGGGGGGAAGGGCTGAAGGTGGGAGGGGGGTCAGCTTTATTACTGAGGGAACCTTACCAAAAAACGTTCACGAGTGCCGCTGTTAAAAGAATTGACCGCTTTTATTGGAGAGGAGGGTGGGGGCGAGTCACTGGCGTCTTTCGTTTGGTCCTAATAGCCGTGGAAATTTCGTGTCACTAGAAATGTCATGTCACACGAAACATCGTGTCAATAGGATTATCTTGTCACTAATAACTTGTGTATACGTTTGGAGTTTGAGATCGAATTCAACTTCCAGGCAATAATGTTTGTGGTTGCTATCAATTAGAATTTAGAGAAATGTGGAGTATCTCATCTATATTGTCTTTTTGGTGGATTGTGTCTGGTCTTTGGGGAAGATCGACGGGCGAGCAAACACAGTCGAGCTTTGAAATGACAGCCACTTTAACAGCTACACTTTCTCTTAAACATAATCTCCATAAAAATCATTTATTCCCCTTACTTCCACGGGCTCATATATTGATGATGTTTCAATATTTTTATTTCATGTTTGTAATTTCTGCTAGCATTAGCTGTATTCATCCAATGTTCACACCTGGTGGGCGCCGGACGCCATCACCCTACCTCCGTCTCCGCCCTCTAACTGATCGCTTTAATACCTCCACACATCAATATCCATAACGGTGTAACTGTAAAGCCTCTACAACAAGCGTGTACTATTGGCAACTCGCCACCCACTCCTTCCCACCACCTGCACTTTTACACTGTCTGGAGGTGACGCATTTCTGGGATATGGGATTGGGAGGGGAATGGGGAGGGGGTAGACGAGTAATGCCCCAACGTGTGGTCAGTTGTCCTTAAATAGACGACCTCGGAGTATGTTGTTGGCCTTGAGATCAACTCCTTTTAGCTGTCAGTGAGATGAGTTATTGGTTCCGTTCGAACAAGAGCAACGGACGGCGCCTATCTGCATTGTCCGGAAAATTGCCTCCCTTTAGTCTGTTGACGTTGGAGGGGGGGGGGGGCAGCGAAGTTCCGACCAGTATCTTGACCGTGTAAGCATCTCAGTTGGTCAGTGTTTGTTTTGTTTGCTTTCCGTCTCTTCTGGGTTTCACTCTTCATATGAAAGTAAAATATAAATAAAGCATCAATGAAATCAGGGAACACAAAAGAATGGTCAAGTGATGAGTGGAGTTTAATTAAGAACTTAACGACTGCTTTCAGTTCATATATTATTCTACCGTTAGAGAAATCCCCTTGTCTATGATATAGCGCTGTATTGATTGTCAATATCCAAGAACTGAACACAATGGAATGGATAAGTGCGCTGTCGTGAATAATGAGTCATCGTCTCCCAGACTCCCACAGAGCTGTAAATGAGGCTTGAGTCGCCGCCCCTGGTTATGTGCTTCACTTAAGCCGTGGCGACGGGTTTATCGGCCACCACTACAGATGTGAAGTGATCCCCCGACGCCGCTGGACGCGCCTAACTGATGTGGTCTTATAGGAATCACCGACATACTCGGTCAGCAAACCCTGGCTAACGACTGGAGACGAGTCGTGTCCCCTTTCCTATTGAACAACGCGGTTGTCTCCCTGGGCCTAAGATGTTTGCAATTAGATTTATGATAACTTGGAGAGTTTCCCTCTAGGGCTTAATTCAGTCTCATTCCCTGTTGTATCATATGACAAGAGTTAACTCTGGCGTCAATTTGGTTTCAATCAAATCTCATCAAAAGTTCATTATACTCAAGCCGCTGGAATCCTAGCCATATTAAATAAATAGATTTGGCATCACATTTCAAAATGTGTCTCAAAAGAAAACCAAAAAAACGTAGCTTAGGAATTCATGAAAACGGCTTTTAATGATACCCGGGGTCAGCTTGTCTGGTGCCTGCTGTGTATTGATGCGTCATTCGATGAGATTTCACTCCATGTACTACAGATAACGTTTGAGGTTTTACAGTTATCTTTAATTTAGAACTCCATTTTTTGCTTAGAAATCATCAACTTAAATCTCATTGGATCAACCCTGCATATAGTTATGGAATAATCCTAGCGTAAGTAAGGTTGGCGGGTTTTTCTTTTATTCTTATGCTGGGACACCAGCCAATCTGTAAAACTTGGTCATGGTCAGAATAACCCACTATGGTCAGTCTGAATGAAAACAATGGATATGGAATATGATGTGTGAGCCTGGACTAGACTCCAAAAAACCTTGTTCCACCCCACTTAGATTCAGTCTGAATGAAAACAATGGACGTGGAATATGATGTGTGAGCCTGGACTAGACTAAAAAAAAAAAAACCAACTAATTCCACCCCACTTAGACACATAGAGTCTGAATGACGTGAGTCTGATTTGGTCAGGGTAAAGTCATAGGCTTGATTAGTTTTAATGTCCACTTCACGTACACAGTCGTGGACATAATGGTACTGTTAAAGACTAGCTTGGTTTGAATGTCCAATGAAAATAATAATAGTTTGATAATGTATATAGCCCTGTAACCCAGCAAAGAGCTGGGCTCATATATACACAGTCTTGTACATAATGATCCCTTCAGGTTTGGTTGTGGGGGTGGGGGTGTCAAGGTGGAGGTAAGGATGACAATCCAAGGGCACTTGATGACATCAGATGTTGTTGTAAGAAATTTGTCCACAAGCTGAGGGTTTGTAAACACTTTAACCTTGATTTGTCTCTCTATGGACACAAGATGCGGGTCCTTTCCTAATTTTTCTTAACCTCTGCTGTACACTGAATTGTCACTGGGTAGTTAGTGCAATGGTTCTCGACACACAGGATCAACCAGACAAGGAGATAATGAGTACTTTTTTTTGACACAGATAACTTGTCAATTACAATAACAAGCCTAACAATATAAGTTTTTTAAAGTTTTTTTCCCATAATAAAGTCAGAAAGTTTACACTTCAAGGAAGATAAGCAATCATATTTTATTAAAAATTTTCTACTGAAATTTTTATTCATTCACAATAATTAGATATTCATTTTAACTTATGGTCTTTTAAATTTATTTTGAGAGTTTTTTGCTCAGTCAAACCAATGTGTTTTTCTTAATTAATTGTACTAGTACTGTTGATAATAGTGTTTAATTAGACTCTTTGAAAGTTGCTTTAATTTTATTTAACTAGGATTGGTGTTTACTGTCAGCATTCCATTCTCTCAATTTGAATTCCTCTCAGTTAAACTTATCAGTACAAATGTTCTTTTATTTCTAAAAATGTATACAATTGTACAATGTGTGCAATTTTATTACGCTTTTTGCATCAAGTAAAGATCTTTATTTAACATTGTATCAAAATTTGACAATATCTTTGACATGATAACATCTAAAAACAGAGTGTCCCATAAAATGTTTGCACTCTTTAAATGATCACAACACTGACATTCATTAATCAAAATACTGTGAACTAATGCAGAAACCAGCCAATTATCCAATTATGTTCTGGGTCTTCCAGGAGCACTTTAGAATGAATTTTCTTTCCTCAAAGTTTAGTCAGATTCCAGTGTTATTTTAAGCAATCAGAGCTGAAAAAAATGTTTGTCAAAGTGCGTATACAAGGAACAGAGTAGCCACCAATTTGAACACTTTTGATAATTGGCTGGATTCTATATTTGTTCACAGTGTTTTGATTTATGAAACTTTTCTGTATTCTAATAAATGTTGGTCTTATGGTCTTTTAAAGAGTGTTTATATTTTTGTGACACTCTATACAAAACATCATTGTTGTGTAAGGTGTTACATATTAAGATAGTTGCAAAATATAACACCCTTTAATTTGTTGACAAATCCATGCCACTTGAATCAAAATGAAAAATGTTTTTTTTAATAATTCTAAAGAATTATTTTTTTTGAAAATGCCAAATGCTATGGGTAAATTTTTCATAAATTATTTTTATAATTAAAATGTGTTTTCTTTATTATCTCTTATTTTTGTGACATAATTTGATGTATTAGTGAAAGGAAAGACCATTTATAATTACAGTCGAAACCGCTTAAGTCGACGGCGTCGGGGAATGAAAAATGGCATCGACATAACCGATGATCGAGTTAAAGCGAAAACCAATATGGCGGCAAAATATTAACATGCGCTTGAAATTTCTTTATGTACGTGTTGTGCGTTGGGACGATTAATCAGAATCGTATAGGAATATCGGGACCCTATTTCTTCACTCTTTCTTACGGTTGTTAAGACCGTTCGTTTTAAAAGACCGTTTAAGTTTACATATATCGCCGTTTTGCGGTGATTCCCAGATTGAGCTATACTGTGCCTTCGAAGCCACTTGCTTGATTTTCCTTACAAGCTACACAAATAATGGTGTATCGTGACCTATATATGACTCATGACAAAACGAACTATTCTCTATATAAACGTACACAAATAAATTAGGTACTCCATTTGAACCTTCAACTTTGACATATTTTAATTAATTCTAACCAATAGTTAAATGGCTTTTGCACACGGCCACTTGTTATGAATGAAACTATGGGAACAAAGCAGTAGTACAGTGCATGTAATAGTCAAAATGAGGTTGAAGGATGAATGGTTGCCAATGACAACAAGTTTGCTCACGGTACATTTTATTATTCCATACGATCCAATCAGCTTAAAATTCCTTCGGTAACTTGATGCTAATAGGACTAACCAACATTAATGGTGTGGGAGATTGAGAGTGGGGGTGGGTAAACTGTCTTTAGTCTGTTATATTATATATTTAAAAATCTGGGGAGCCTATGATTTTGGTATTGTCACATCACTAGCGTTAATAAATGATAATGTTCATGCACATGTTTTAAGAGTTTTTTTTAAACACAACAGCATTGCCGTTATTTGTTTGATGAAGCTATCGGCATGCTATAAAATTGTACATACATGTTTGCTAACAACAAAAGGTATATGTGCACCAACTGACAGCAGAAATTTACAAATTTAAAATAAAAACCAACGTCGATTATCGATAAAAACTTTTATTATTCTCCAACACATCTCTGAAACGTATCGTATATATGCAGTTACTTTGTGAACTGTTATTGAACGATCAATTTTATTGGTTAGCTAGCATAAACTTAACCAATCGTAAAACTTTTTATAAGACGCGCGAAAATACGGAAGTGATATGGTGAGTGATTACTAGAAGCAACACAGCGCTGGGAGCAAAACGCAAGAGGGCTGTGACGTCACCAGCCCACGTCGCCAGCTGATATTTTTCGTGGCCTTGAGGGCCATTGCCATAGTACTCGAAGAAATACAGCGCTGAGAGCAAAACACAAGTGGGCTGTGACGTCACCAGCAGACCATGTTGAGACAGAAATCATAGCTAACATTTTCAGAATTGGCGATTGGCCATGGCCATCGAGATAACCGATGTTAAGTGGCAAATTTGACCCTTTTTTGTGCTCGTGTTATGAGGTTTCGGCGACTTAAAAAATCGAATTAAACGACGAGAAAATACTAAGACAAAGAGAGAATTTGGCGGTTCCAAAAAAAAACGTCGACTTAATGGGGTGGTCGACCTAAGCGAGCTCGAGATAAGTGGGTTCCACTGTATTTACTTTTTTTCAACAGTAATACAATAATTGCTCTACCTATTTACAATATATTTATTAATCTATACTAGTATCAAATCAAAAAATGAAAAGAAGAAAAAACCAATAGTTTTCTTGAATCAGTTAAAATATTTTATTTCATAATCAATTATATCTATTATTTTTTCTTGCTTATTAACATTTGATAGTATTATTTATTTTGATTTATCTTTCAACTTTTAGTTAAGAAAACCTAAAATATTACCTATGTCAAGTGATGCTAAACTTGAGTTTTCCATAAAGCTTGTCTATCATGTACATTGCACAATGGGATTAATTGACATGAATCTCTGGCATCATAGAAATCCCCCGAGCCATTCTCCACCTGTTGAAGAACCCGGTCTACGCTGTGATGTTGCCTGCCATATGCTGTGAGATCTGTATAGTCAGTGGTTTTGTTGTCTTTCTGCCCAAGTACCTGGAGTCTCAGTTTGGTACCTCCACCTCATTGGCCAATCTTTTCACAGGTCAGTTCATGTGTCAGACATCTGAAACTTAAGTGCACATTTTTTTTAGGTGTTGTAAAAGTGGATGGAAATGTTTTAAAAAAATAACCTAAATGAATGTGATTAAAAATCAAAGTAACTTGTTGTTTTTTTTGTTACTTCATATCTGTGAAGTATGAATATATAACTAGTTGTTATAATATTGTCTTATTTTTAGGGCTGCAGAAATTAACGATTAATTTATTGATTAATCATTAAATATTTTATCGATTAAAGTAATTTAAATCGAAAATTTTTTAATTAAAATTTAAGAAAATATTATTATTATTTTCAATGTATTAAATTATAAGTAATAAACAATATCCCAAATTACAGGATCTGTATTGCATAGGAACATAGTGCAACAGTCCATAGCAGTTAAAAAAGTTCTAAATATTATTTTTCTGTCTTTGAAATAGGGAGAAAAAACTCAATAAAACAAACAAATAATTCAATTACCTGTTTTTGTTACTTCCCTTGAAACGTTTGGCTTTAATCGAAATTAATTATTGATTCATGAAATTAATTGTTTATTTTTCAAAAGTTAACTATTAAATTTATACTAATCGTTACCAGGCCTACTTATTTTTAAAGAGAACTTTTTTTAAATTTTATAATTTTTTATATGTTACACTATCATATTAAAGATCATTGCACCCTACGTCCTTTGGCGTCCCTATATTTGCCATAAATAAACTTGATAGATTCTCCTTGATATTACAGATTATTATATAACACTTGTTACAGATTTCAGGTCATTCTGACACTAAAGGCAATGAATAATATACACTGAATGTTTGACAGCTTAAATAAACATCTGGCATCAGCCAAGCCTCAATACTCTGTAGCCACATGGAAAACAAATTCTTCTTGCTGAATATGTTGTATTTATGTACAGATAATTTACTGGCTATCTGAGTTAGTTCCATCTAGTGCTACCAGATGGTAACCCTGAAGCATGAACACCATCATTTCCTATAAGCCTGTGCTTCTCCTCAATAAGATGGACTCACGGGTCTGACTTTCTATCCTCTCAGAAACATTGCAACATTCCAATAGAACGAATAATCAACTGTTTCAATAATATATCTTTGGGGACAACTTTGGTGAAGGGTCTGGTATTAGAGTTGTTTTAACCCCCTGGTCCGGTTAACTCAGGTTCCAATACATGACCTCCGACTTTTTTGTCTGTTACCACAGGTGGCATAGGTATACCTGGAGCTGTCATAGGTATCCTGATGGGGGGCTACATCCTCAAGAGAATGGCTCTGTCACCCAAAGGTCAGTGCAAATAAGACTTCATCAAGACCCCAGGTTGTTAGTTAATAGTTTTAGGTCTTTGAAAAACATAATAAATGATAACCGTGGAATAAGCCTTCCATAAGACTCCAGTAACATAATAAATAATAATCTTTGTAAATAATTTTTATTACATTTTTATATTTGCTGGTCATAACAATTATTACCCAACCTACTAAAGTTCAGTAACACTTAGCACATCTGTTTATTAACACAGGGGCCATTCAGTTTGTTCTGCTCCTCAACACTCTCGCCCTGTGTGGATTTTCTTTCTTTTTTTTCATGGGTTGTGATAACCCTCGAATAGCTGGGGCCAACTTCCCATACTTTAACAGGTAAGTTCCTTCTAGGGGTAGGTAGCATCGTCATTTGATTTCTGTTATCATTGCGACCAATTGATTGGAATGAAAGCATGAATAAATAAGTCAGCCGTCCAATACTGTGACTGCCACACATGAAATAATCATTGCAAATGTGTATCTTGTCCTGCCACACATAAAATAATCATTACAAATGTGTATCTTGTCCTGCCACACATAAAATAATCATTACAAATGTGTATCTTTCCCTGCTCAGTTCTGGTCATAAAATATTCGAAGCCAACCTGACCTCAACCTGCAACCAGAACTGTGATTGCTCACCCAACCACATACAGCCCATATGTGGCATCAATGGCATCACGTACTTCTCACCATGTCATGCCGGCTGTACGGGCTCCAACTACTTCTACGACCAGGGCAAGGAGGAAAAGAGCTATGTAAGTCCTGTTTGTTATCACTGTGTATGGGCTCTAGTGATTCTATGACCAGGGCATGAGAAGAGCTATGTAAGTCCTGTTTGTTATCACTGTGCAATGGCTCTAGTGATTCTATGACCAGGGCAATGAGAAGAGCTATGTAAGTCCTGTTTGTTATCACTGTGTATGGGCTCTAGTGATTCTACGAACAGGGCAATGAGAAGAGCCATGTAAGTCCTGTTTATTATCACTGTGTATGGGCTCTAGTGATTCTACGACCAGGGCAATGAGAAGAGCCATGTAAGTCCTGTTTGTTATCACTGTACAATGGCTCTCCTACTTTTGGTTCATTCTATTATTTCAGTGATTTGAATGCTATCTTATTGCTGGTAATCTTGGTTGTCTCCTTATTATTAAAACTTTGTATTTTTATTATTATTAAGTAAGAATTTTAATGAATAATGATCAAAGTAGTTTTCAAGGTCTATGAGAACCAAATAAAGTCCCATGGGATAAATCTGCACATTTTTGGTATAATGTGCATCATGGCTAACCTGAAATGATCTACAGCAGGTGTCTCCAAACTTTTCTGCCGAAGGGCCGCATTTACTGTCAAACAGTAGTTTCAGGGCCGACTACTAACTCCCAACTACTAAGTTTTATGATTAGCTACAGGTAAAAATAGTATTTTTACGGGTGCATCTGGCCCGCGGGCTGTAGTTTGGAGACCCCTGATGTACAGGAATATATTAAAAATATTTCCTCAAGTTCATGGTCAGATTCTTTTCATATCCTTTGCATTTAATATTGAGATCCATGGAAAGTTACTGAAACTCATTTGTGTGACTCATGTTTTTTTAAAATAAATTTTGTGTAAAAGTAAGAAGTTTGTTGAGCTTTGATCCCACTGGACTGAAAGGAAAAAGCAAATAAAATGCTTTAATCTAAGCGCCTTACAGACTGCATTAAAGGTTTAGCACTAGTGAAGTTGTGCTATTGAAGTCTTGAACATCAACCCTATTCGGTCGGCTACATAACAAGCTCTCACCCGAGATTAACAGTCAATGTGCATCTTCCCACAGAACTACAGCGGCTGTTCATGTATTAGTAATGGCCCTTTGGATCACTCCAGCCATGAGGTCATTATATCGCCAATGGCCACCAGCGGAGCCTGTAAAAACACCTGTGACAGGTTACTTCCCTTCCTGATCCTTCTGGTCGGGATGACATTCTGTGTGGCAGGAACTCAGATGCCACTCCTGATGGTCACCCTCAGGTTTGACATTTTACTTATTATCATTTTTATAATACTCCTAATAGCATTAAATATTTACTTGGCCTTTCAAAAAATTAAATCTTAAAAAATTATTTTATTTTATTTATTTTCTCAAATAAATGTTAATTAATTGGATTTGACTTTGGTAAACATTTTGAAAATAATTTTATATGTAAAACAAATGAATGGCTTTAATGAATTTAGTTTTATGGTACGTGAGTCGCTTCAACTGTGGATCACTTTGCCTTACCTCAAAAATCCATAGCATTAGTTGTCTCAGTTTATCAGCTCAATGATCTCAATAATAAGCAGGTTTGTTGCCATTGCTTTCGTGAACTTTTCTCTGACTTTTGTTGTGATGGCCAGTCCTAAGCTGGTTTGCCTATTATGAAATTCTTCTAACATCTAGAGATATTATAGCTATTAGTGCAAACAAGGAACAATGACTCTGTGATGATCACTCTGAGAATGTCACTACACTAAATGACATGATGCTTCTATAGCTAATGAACAATTATTTCATAAATCTATAGCTAATGAACAATTGTTTCATAAATCTATGGCTAATGAACAATTATTTTATAAATCTACAGCTAATGAACAATTATTTCATAAAGTTAGATAGATAGCTCACTGTTACTCAATATACATTTCTAAAATGACCTAATATTTCTATTTCCACTATAGATCTGTCAGAACAATGGAAAGGTCATTTGCCCTGGGCCTTCAGTTTGTTGTGTTGCGATTGTTTGGTGAGTCTCCAAAACCCATGTAGTAGAGCGTGAAATAAACTGAGAGCTAAACCAAAACTTCTCTTTGACAATTTACTATTTATTTCAAAGTCTTTTGATAAAACATATGCAACCCATCAAATCAATATTGTTTTCTAGTCTTAATTACTGGTATCTACAGGCCAAAAATAATAACAGTAATTGTAATTTAGTATAACATTACTGCCATCAGAAACTTGGTTGTTAATTTCTAATCCTATTTGATGTTGTCACCACCAGCCTATATCCCTAGTCCCATTTTCTTTGGCAATGCCATCGACACATCCTGCCTGCTGTGGAGTGTCAAGTGTGAGAGGAACGGTTCTTGTCTTCTCTATGACATTGTCAGGTTTCGTTACAACTATGTGGGTAAGTGAGACCTCCATTCAATGGCTCTCTAACAATTTTAATTTTGCCTTTCATTGTAAGCCTCCGTAAACCTGTTAGTTTAGACGAGGAGTGGTGTGGTCAGACCTGTAGTAACTGAGAGCCATTTTAGTATAGAAAAAAACTGTTTAAAGCTCCATTGAAGCACTTTGGGCAATTAAGTCTGACTTTGGAAACTTCCAGTTATCCTTGTAAAATAGCTTTCGTAAATTGTAATCAAGCCACAACATGAACGCAGAAGAGCGGCATGCGAGTTCGACCTCCGTTGGTTTAGACTTTCTTTCTATAGCTCTGTAAAACTGTTAGTTTAGACTGAGGAGTTGTAATAAATAAGAATCTGAATGCATTAGTTCAGTTAACTAGTTGTAATACTTTTGTTTTGTTTGTCATGACAGGTATTGCTGCAGGACTAAAGGTGATATCCATGTGTTTTTTTGTTGGAGTCTGGTACTTCATACGTAAACGAACCATTGCAGAGAAAACAGCCATCATGGTTGGTCATATTTTGTCTGTCCTTTAACAATCTCTCTACATTGACAGCACCGACACACACAAACGCTCTCTAGCTTTCCACTTTCAAGATAACTCTTTCCTTAATGATAATATGCTACTTTCCTTTATTTAATTTGCCTGTCAAACACGAAGTAACTTACTTAGCTTTTGATTCATCATAAAGATATTTTTATTTTCTTTAATATATTAGATGATCTTGTAAATAAAAAGAAATGAATTATGTTTCATAAAAGTGTAACATTCACATAGAACAATAAAAATTAATGACTTATAAATCAATTTTTGGCTCATTGGGTATACACAAGCCTAGCATAGACAGGCATACTATATATCACATACTATATATCATGTAGAATTACACCATTGTCACAAGTCTTGGGGAAAGTGAGATTTAAATGCTATTTTAAGCTAAAAATGTGAGTAAGTTTGCAAGAAGTATAATAAAATGTACGTGTGTGAAACAGGTGGCATGTGTTTTTAGAGAACACATGTACACTAGAAATAAGAAGGTCTATATCCTGTCTCTAAAACACTTCAAGGGTACTCAATGCTCATCATGATAGGTAAATTAGTTATTGCAATTACCGGCATTCTATGTGCGAGCAATACCCCAGAAACGATCTATATGAAAATAGATTAATAAAACGATTTGTTATGTTGGGTCAATATGTTCTGAACCAAGCTCACAAATTTACATAACGGTGGAATCTTTTTCCTTTTTTTTCCTTCTTTTTTTAACTGTAACTTTGGATACTTCCTTCCTCTTCTTGAATACTGAGTATTTTGTTAAATACTTGTGCCCATATTCCTTCTTTTCATTTCTGTTTTTTTTTCTCCTAGCTATTAGTTTTCTATTTTATAGTATGTCATTTATGATGTAAATTTAATTTAAATGCGTGTGTTTATTTATTTGTACTGATGAAGGCATTTACTGAAACTTTTACACAAGTATCTCTCCATAAATAAAGCTTGATATTTATAGTTTTAATCACATGTTACTAAATGTGTGTATGACATTGTTGAACAGGTTGACAATCATACCAACTCCAGCAGTGTGACAGCGGCAGATCCCAGTAAAGGTGGAGGTGCCCTAGATATCCCTGCGGGGCTTTCAACCCCCAGGCCTGCGGTGCTGACCATCAAGTCCCCCGCATCACCTGCCAGACGTGCTCCCGGTCAGTCACCAGATCACACTTTAGTACCTCAGGATCGTGCCAGTGCCCCTGTTCACAACGGCTCTAACAGCTATGCCAGTCGGCCAGCAGACGTTGAGTCTGGCCATCTCCCAGAGATGTTGGCTGTTGGCGTGAGTCCTCCCAGTCTGAGCATTCCATTAAAAGAGTCCATCTTGTGATTGCAGACTCATTGGTGTTAACACAACAGACTCATTACTGTAAAGTTCTATAAACACAACAGACCATTTATTGTAAAGTTCTATAAACACAACAGACTCATTACTGTAAAGTTCTATAAACACAACAGACTCATTACTGTAAAGTTCTATAAACACAACAGACTCATTACTGTAAAGTTCTATTAACACAACAGACTCATTACTGTAAAGTTCTATTAACACAACAGACTCATTACTGTAAAGTTCTATTAACATAACAGACTCATTACTGTAAAGTTCTATAAACACAACAGACCATTTATTGTAAAGTTCTATAAACACAACAGACTCATTACTGTCAAATTCTATTTACACAACAGACTCATTACTGTAAAATTCTATTTACACAACAGACCATTTATTGTAAAGTTCTATAAACACAACCCTTCCCCAATTAGGTGTTTTTGATATTTTAAAAACACCAATCTTTTTAAAACTTTAATGATAATTATCAAACTTGTTAATACTAGAACATAAAGAAATACATATCATTGTAAATGCAAACCATACAAATCTATAACAATTTTTAACAATTTAAATACTAAAATCAAAGTTTGTAAGGCATACCAAAAAATACGTATGTAATTTTTTTTTTTAAGTGACAAAATGTATATTTGAAGACATGTAAGTTGTTATTAGTTCCGTCATTATTTTCGTGTATAGTTTTGTGCTGGCCTGGATGTTGTTGTGGGCAACGAGTTTAAATAAATGTCAACTGCAAGAGAAAACAGTTTCTACATCAGTCCTAATAAATGAAGAATGGTTTAAAAGACTTGATTCCTCTGTCCACTTTAGCTTTGTATAGTGGTGTATTTTTTGTTAGCTATAGTTGCCTCACGTCTATAGTGGGACCTATAACCCTAGATGTCATCTCCTGTGTCTATTTATAACATAGGGCTGTTAGATATAGTAACCTCACGTCTGTAGTGGGACCTATAACCCTAGATGTCATCTCCTGTGTCTACCTATAACATCAGCTGTTAGATATAGTTGCCTCACGTCTATAGTGGGACCTATAAATGTTAGATATAGTTGCCTCACGTCTATAGTGGGACCTATAACCCTAGATGTCATCTCCTGTGTCTACCTATAACATCAGCTGTTAGATATAGTTGCCTCACGTCTATAGTGGGACCTATAAATGTTAGATATAGTTGCCTCACATCTATAGTGGGACCTATAACCCTAGATGTCATCTCCTGTGTCTACCTATAACATCAGCTGTTAGATATAGTTGCCTCACGTCTATAGAGGGACCTATAACCCTAGATGTCATGATGTCATCTCCTGTGTCTACCTATAACATCAGCTGCTAGATATAGTTGCCTCACGTCTATAGTGGGACCTATAACCCTAGATGTCATCTCCTGTGTCTACCTATAACATCAGCTGTTAGATATAGTTGCCTCACGTCTATAGTGGGACCTATAACTGTTAGCTATAGTTGCCTCACGTCTATAGTGGGACCTATAACCCTAGATGTCATCTCCTGTGTCTACCTATAACATCAGCTGTTAGATATAGTTGCCTCACATCTATAGAGGGACCTATAACCCTAGATGTCATGATGTCATCTCCTGTGTCTACCTATAACATCAGCTGCTAGATATAGTTGCCTCACGTCTATTGTGGGACCTATAACCCTAGATGTTATCTCCTGTGTCTACCTATAACATCAGCTGTACACTCTATAAGTAATCACAGAGAACTGTTCTGGTCTATCCTGCTAAAGATCAGGTGACACTTACCATTTCATCTACATCCTGTTCTTGCTTTTTTTAAAACCCACTCATGTTATTTTGGAACATAAATATGGTGTCAAGTTTTCTAGGAATAAGAGTTTCCTACTATCTTTGTTGTGTCAGTTCTTTACTGAGATAAAGTGATGGACTTGTTGATTTAGAGGGAGATCACTCAATTATACGGCTGAAGTGAAGAATCTCGACAGTGACGTCAAGACGCTACCGGTTGCTGAAAACAGAGTTGTATAAATTCTATAAGGATTTTCAAAAATGGAAAGTTTTAGGATTTGTGTTAGGTATAGCTATAGAATTTATATTTTTAAAAAACTAATTTTTGATAGGGGTATTTTAAATTTGCTTATACAGAATAATAAAGTCTAACCTTTATGGGGATATTTAGTTTTTGCTTATGTAGAAGAATAAAACTAAGTTTTTATGCAAAATCAAGAATCCTAAAAGATGTATCTGCATAGAAAAAACATTTCAATTGTAAATGTGAGTTACGTTGCGTACAATGACCTTGATAATCTGTGCTCGTACGGGTAAATGTTGACCAGTGATGTCCTGCCCTTGCTTGTTTGTTAACACAACAGCTTGAGACTCTAGACATTCAACTCTGATGTTTGTTGGTCCCACCTAACTCTGATGTTTGTTGGTCCCACCTAACTTTGATGTTTGTTGGTCCCACCTAACTCTGATGTTTGTTGGTCCCACCTAACTCTGATGTTTGTTGGTCCCACCTAACTCTGATGTTTGTTGGTCCCACCTAACTCTGATGTTTGTTGGTCCCACCTAACTCTGATGTTTGTTGGTCCCACCTAACTCTGATGTTTGTTGGTCCCACCTTACTCTGATGTTTGTTGGTCCCACCTAGCTCTGATGTTTGTTGGTCCCACCTAACTCTGATGTTTGTTGGTCCCACCTAACTCTGATGTTTGTTGGTCCCACCTAACTCTGATGTTTGTTGGTCCCACCTAACTCTGATGTTTGTTGGTCCCACCTAACTCTGATGTTTGTTGGTCCCACCTAACTCTGATCTTTGTTGGTCCCACCTTACTCTGATGTTTGTTGGTCCCACCTAACTCTGATGTTTGTTGGTCCCACCTAACTCTGATGTTTGTTGGTCCCACCTAACTCTGATGTTTGTTGGTCCCACCTTACTCTGATGTTTTTTGGTCCCACCTAACTCTGATGTTTGTTGGTCCCACCTAACTCTGATGTTTGTTGGTCCCACCTAACTCTGATGTTTGTTGGTCCCACCTAACTCACACTGTGACCATTGGATCAGATCATCCAATTGTTGTTTATTGTCATAGAGTGAACCAAACTCTAATGTCTGAAACAGCTTGATAAATCAAAAGTTCTTTAGCTGGTGTATTACAAGTTGTTGTTGTTTTTTTTCTGATCCTTGTCCTGCTCAGGAACATATCAAGATAAACCATCCTTTCATCAATTGAAACACTGGTTGTATGGGATATGTCACCTTATCACACAATGACTTGTATGGCTTATACCTTCCCATCAAACAATGACTTC
Organism: Radix auricularia; assembly: GCA_002072015.1. Lineage (NCBI taxonomy): Eukaryota > Metazoa > Mollusca > Gastropoda > Lymnaeidae > Radix > Radix auricularia. The sequence goes on from MUZC01002185.1 coordinate 590,668, forward strand.
TTTAGTTTATACCCATGTAATTAAATTTTATATAAGTTTACATGAAATAGAATATCAAAAATGATTGTTGCTTTTTTTGTTATAAAACATGTGTCTAGTTATTTCTCAACTGCAAGTGTTCATGGACAATACAAAGTGACTGTCTACTTTCATAAACACTACCATGTGAATGTCTATCTTCATAGACACTATCAAGTGACTGTCCACTTTCATAAACACTACCAAGCAAATGTCTATCTTCATAGACACTATCAAGTGAATGTCTATCTTCATAGACACTATCAAGTGACTGTTTATGAGGGGTCACAGGTTTTCACGTGCATGTGCAATGATCAGAACTCAGGGAATTTTTCAAGTATTCTTATAGTGTTCCTTGCCTATCAGAGTAATCACCCTCTGTTCTGAAACGATTCTCAGCTTCTTTTATCCAGGCCTGAAAATGTTTTTTTTTCAAGTTGTCAAGCTCTCCCAAAGACAGCAGCAGCAAGCTGACCCCTGACAGCAGCAATAAGATGACCACTGACAGTAGCAACAACCTGACCCCTGGTTTTGAAGTGGTGACCTCTCAAGGAATTCTTCAGCTTCCGGAAAAGCTAAAAATCACAGGGTGCCAGAGCGGGGGGGGGGGGGGGTAGTGGGGTCAAGATTTTGAGACCTGTTTCCTCCAAGCGCTTTACCTTGTAAGCCAGGTTGTTGTCATGGTGGAACCACTGTCTTTTTGAACAGGGCACATTGGTTCAACCGTCACATCGAAGACTTCTGGCAGACACTAGTCATGATACCAGGAGCCATTACAATCTCATTTGGCTCCAGGGGAACAGTAGCAGCCACACCTTTTTGGCTGAAGAACATGGCCAACATGATCTTCATCACCGACCTGGAGCATCTAGCATTCAAAGGGCAGGCTCTACTTTGTTGTTACAGACCCTGGACTGTTACTTCATGTCAGGATAGAACCAGTCTTCATCCCTAAACTTGAAGGAGGAATCCTTCCCATTCTTGAAACGTCTCTTGATGCCAACACACCACTGAGCACAATCAGCTTTCTGCTTGTCAATCAGGGGATCCTCGATAAAAAACAAGCTGAGAAGTGTGTCGGAATTGATGGCCATAACATTGAGAAGGTGTTTGCCGAGGCCAGTGATGGCAAACCTTTTTTGGGACCCCATGCCCAAATTCAATTAAAACCTATTTTTGCATAGCTAAATGCCAACACAAAGTGCCAGCACAGTGGTTTGGTTAAGGAAATAATATTTTAGTGGCATGCCGGCTGATGGGGCTTTGTGCGCCGTGTGTGGCACGCGTGGCACAGATTCGCCATCACTGGACGAAGAGCACGTTCTAAATGCTTCTACAAATCCCCTGAGTTCCGATCATTGCAAGTGCGCGCATAAACCTGTGGCCGTCAAATCTTGATAGACACGCCAAGTGAATGTCTCTGTTCATTGACAATACCATTCAAATTTCATTCAACTGTCCAGTCGTGTGCTATTTGTTTTCATGGTGTGTCTTAAAGTTAATACTCAAGAATAAAAATCAAGCTCATTTTTTGGTTAAGTTTCAGATTAAATAAATTTGGTTAGGTTTTTAAAAAAAAACAATAAAAATAAACCCAACTGATTACATCACATTATTATATAGATGCTGGCTTGGTTAGCAGCTTGGTGTCTGGAAGAGCGCAAAAAAAAAAGTTAAAATAATGCAAAATGTTGGTAACAATACAAAATATATTACAATGGGAAATAATGATTTAGTTGTGACAAGCTTCTTGCATTTATTGTAACATATATCCTGGTAGTTATTAATGGGAGTGTTTCTACTCTATGTCACATTGTCTATGATAGGGTCAAGAAATCCTCATTTCCTTATTTTGTATATTATTTCTGTGCTAAAACGGTTTGATACACTTACATGTTTAGTGCCTTGTAGTTGGAACATACTTTATTAGCTCTCTTATTTTCTGAGACATCTTTTGTCTCTTTTATTTTGTGCATTTGACCAGCTCTCTGGGCTTTTTACTTCTAATACTCATAAATGTAGGTAGTCAGGCAGTTGTCTGTCTGGCAGTCGTCTGTCTGGCAGTTGTCTTTCTGGCAGTCATCTGTCTGGTAGTCATGTGTCAGGCAGTCGTCTGTCTGGCAGTTGTCTTTCTGGCAGTCATCTGTCTAGTAGTCGTATGTCGGGCAGTCGTCTGTCTTGTAGTCATGTGTCTGATAGTCGTCTGTCAGTCAGTTGTCAGTCTGACAGTCATGTGTCTGGTAGTCATGTGTCTGTTAGTTGTGTGTCTGGTAGTCATCTGTCTGGTAATCGTCTGTCTGGTAGTCATGTGTCTGGTAATCGTGTGTCTGGTAGTTATTTGTCTGGTAGTCATCTGTCTGACAGTCTTGTGTCTGGTAGTTGTCAGTCTGACAGTTGTGTGTCTGACAGTCGTGTGTCTGGTAGTTGTGTGTCTGACAGTTGTGTGTCTGGTAGTCATCTGTCTGACAGTCGTGTGTCTGGTAGTTGTCAGTCTGACAGTTGTGTGTCTGGTAGTTGTGTGTCTGACAGTTGTGTGTCTGGTAGTCATGTGTCTGGTAATCATGTCTGACAGTTGTGGTTGTGTGTCTGACAGTTGTGTGTCTGGTAGTCATGTGTCTGGTAATCATGTCTGACAGTTGTGTGTCTGGTAGTTGTGTGTCTGACAGTTGTGTGTCTGGTAGTCATGTGTCTGGTAATCATGTCTGACAGTTGTGTGTCTGGTAGTCATGTGTCTGGTAATCATGTCTGACAGTTGTGTGTCTGGTAGTCATGTGTCTGGTAGTCATTTGGTAGCGTTTCTCTCTGCCTGAACAAGTCTCAGAAAGTTTCTTTGTTGTTTGGCAATATAAAGTATTATATGCTCTCTCTCTATATATATACTATACATATATATATCTGCTTAGAAAATAGTATTGTATGAATTGCTTCTATATTTCAGTATTATAGAATGAAGGAAACCACAGGATTACCTGTGGGTCCCTGCGTCTGTTTTCTGCAATGTGGTGTTCATTAATTCACTCTTTGTGCTTCAAACCACTCCCAGTAAATAAGGTCTTGCCACTGCCAGCAAACCGTGACAAGCCTACTACCTCGTCACACTACTACTGCCTGACACATCATCTGTTGTATCACCCTATGACCTAATGCTCTAATATTCCCTTCACCTGCAGCAGTAGCTGTCAAAACATAGTTAAGTAAGACATTTAAAATAGAGTCTGGTTATGAAATGATTTGAATGTATTGGGTTTGGTTTATAATGTCAAACAGGTGCATTGATTTACCTAAGTTAATGTTATTTCCACATGGGAATGTGAAATTAAAACTTGTGAATTTCCTGATTTTTTTGTACTACAAAGCTGCCCATCTTATTTTACAATGTGTTTTTATGTACTTTGAACATTATCTGTAAATAACCTTTGGTTTGTAATGTTTGTTGAAGTACATCCTGCCTGGAATGGCAATGTCTTAAGACTTTGATAGACACAATGAGCTTTGTTATTTTTGCTGGGTGCTATCACCATTGCTCTGCATTTATTTTCTTGACTTCTGATATAATCACTGACATGATGATACTATGACTGACATGATGATACTACCACTGACTTGATGATACAATCACTGACTTGATGATACTATGACTGACTTGATGATACTATCACTGACTTGATGATTCCATCACTGACTTAAAGATACTATTATTGATTTCATGTTATCCCTGAATTTTCATATACTCCTTGTGTTAGAGAGGTGTGATTTCAAGGGAGACTATTCAAGTAGTAAACAAATTTAACTTTTTCTTTAATCTGCACCTCTGTAAGAGATATTTTATTTCTCTCAATGTTTACATTTTAGTGTAAATTGGATGTTTATTTCTTATTTCAATTGAGTTGTTGTTGAAGGTTGATGTTATTTGATTCTGTTTTTATAGCAGTTTGAGCACAAATCCTTGAAATTATTTTGATCTGTCACACCTTGAATAAAAGAGAACAAGTTAAAACGTAAGACTACACCAATCATGACCCTGGTAAAACTTGTTTACATAAAAGAAGAAATACAGATGTTCCCTCCTCATAACATAATTCTATAGAACATGTTTTAAACCCTGATTTAATCCAGTAGTAATGACTAAAACATTTAATAGTCTGGTCAGGGCAATGGGAATTGAACCAAAAGACTAAAACCTAAAAGCACTTTTTATAAACTTGAAGCTGAAAGGTCACAAGTGTAAATTGATTGGAGTGAGCAGAGAAATCATTTTTTGTTTAAAATTTGAGACCTGCCTTATATTTCTGAAATTTGTTGTGAGATTGAGGCAGGGACATACATCAAGAAAGATTGTTGGACTCAACTACTGATTCAGGTTTTAAACTTTTGGCACAACTTTGAAATAAGTTATTGGTCTTGAGACCATCTGTCTGGCCTAATGAGGTCTATTAATATTTATGTTCAATTTCTTTAATTGACAACACTTAAGATAAACAAAGAAAGTGTTGGTTTTTTTTTGTGTGATAACTGATGTGGTGAATATTTTTTTTTACCATCAGAATTGTTGTTGGTTATTCCTTACACAATTAATTGACCTTTTTTTTAAAGCTTTTTTTATTTGAGTGTAAAGTTGACCACAGTTGAGTGTGGGTTTGACCACTTGACTATAAGTGTTACTTGAGTGTAGTCAGAGGAAAGCAGTTATCAGGAAAGGAATAGATTTTAAGGATTCGTTTGGAAATGTGTTTTAATTTATTGGAGAGTTTAGACCAAAATGGCTGATATCATCTGTGACAGTGGAATAAAACTGTGACCCAAATTGTTGTAGCTAAGGATTTGGGGGCCTTGGCCTTTTTGGGGATTGGTGGGCTGCATTTTGACAATCGACATCATTACATGAGATAATGTATACATCTTTAGGGGCCATCGTGAAGTTAGGGCCCCACTCCCCCTCCCCTAGCTACACCACTGTTATATGGAGCCTACTGTATTCTAACTCAGGCATTGGAATGGGAGTGTGAAGACTTGTGTATTTGTATTGCTGTGCTACCTTACAAGTCAAGAAAAACTATTGTTGTTGTTTTTGTTAAATATTTTTTAAATGTTTGATACTACGACATCTTGAATAGGTTATTTATTGTTATTATATTCATGTATTTTCATGTCGTTTTCTAGAAATCATAGCAATGAGCTTTTATGAAGCTATTTCTCCCCTTTGTGGTTTTTGATGTTATTCCAGACAAACATGTTGTTTAAAGTGATAACATAAATCATTCATTGTTCTTCCATATCTCTGGCCTGTGCTTGCTGTGTGCTTCTACTCATTCAGACAGCACATACGAAGAGTGAACATTTGTACTGACTGACTTCATTCCCCTTTGTTTATCTTTTGTGTGGAGAGATCTGGAGCCTTTGAGTTTGTGGGCTTCACATTCAGTCATTCAAGCTCATATAATGTTGTGTCTTTCAAAAGTATGCTGAATTATCAATAGGTAGCAACACACTTAGTTAGCATTTTTTGTGTGGTAAGTTTCTGTTTGTTTTGTGGTTGGCCTTTACCAGAATGGTTCTCCGAGTTTAATGTGGGGTTGTGTTTGGTGATCAAGTATATCACCTTTTTTACTGTGTCCATTGTCAAGCTTTTTCAAGATTCGTCAATTATTACTGGAAGTCATGCTAGAGTACAACCCCCCCCCCACCCCTTCCCCATCAATCTAATGGGCTGGCACCAAGAATGTTTAGTCACTGGGACCAAATCTTTCTACAAATGTAATCAATCTTTGGCACATTCAGCTGGCTGTAATCAAACCTAGTTCAACTAATGTAGCTATTGTCTACTCACTCTATACTCTTAATTTGTTGAGCTAATGTAGTTGTTGACTTTTCAAATAATAATCAAACCTAGTTCAGCTATTGTAGCTATTGTCTACTCACATAAAAATCAAATGTTCCATTCACTGCAATTCAATATGTCATTTGAATCAAACTAATGTATTCATTGTTGAAGCTTATTTTAAGAATCAAAGTTTATTGGTGGTTTTTAAACCAGATATAGTTACTAATATTATTTTATTGCTAGCCATCATTTAAATATGACTGTTACAAGAGTTTTAGCATTACATAGCATTGTTTTAACAGTGAAGGCAGGGCTGAAAATCTTGATGATTTCAAACCTTTTATTGCCACTGTTTGTTGCCCTTACTTCACAACAACAACCAAATGTCACATATAAACAAATTCTAAAAACATCAAAACACTTGATGATTCTTATTTACACTAGAATGTTATTGTTTTGTTGTTGTTGTTGTTTTGTTTTTTTTTGTTTTTTTTTATTACAAATTAACTTGAGCGGTAAAAACAAAACAAAAATTATTTCAATATATTTGTAATTTCATGGCATTTTTTTTAGTAAGTCTTTGAATGTCCACAATAAATAAAATGTATGTTTTTTTAAGGGTAAAATTTTAGTGAAACTGAAGTGAAGCCCAGACCATTGGTTGACAGAAGACTTTCTCTGAGCAGTGGCTGATGATTCATTGACCAATGTGTTTAGCATGTTATTAACAGATTGTCATGTCATTGATATCTGTGTGATTTCTCTACCATGTCTTAAATATTTGGGTCATTAATGATGTACAGTATATAATTTTTGATGCCTTAGTAGCTTCCCCTCACAATTTCCATCAATGACTTTTGATCAGGTATTTTTTGTAGTAAATGACTGTGAATTATTTTGTTTACCTATAAGCTGTCTGTCGTAAGCTGTACAGATTGTGAGCCACTACATGTTCAAGCATGCTGGCATGCTTTAGTTCCTTTTCATAGTTGCACATGACAGATCCAAGAGTTGAGTTGAAGTGTTTTGTAACTTCAATTTAGACCATCAGAATGTTTGATAGAGTTCAAGTTATCTCCCTGTAATTTAGTTTGTTTCCCTTGTATAGTTCATGAATATTTTTAATTTTCAAGTTTTCTGAAATGGAAACAGAAATAGTTTGTTTTATGGTTAAAAAGTGACATCAATTTAAAACGGGTTTTTTTTTTAACCTTTATTTTGTCAAATATCATTTCACTGTTTGAAGATCCTTGGACAAACTTTCAATAGGTAGAGTTTAAATAAATAAATGTTTGCTTTTATCATGCTGGCAATTCTGTACAATTTTCTTTCAACGGCATAGACTTAACACTGATTTAAAAATCTGGTTACTACATTATGGTAAATGAATGATTGTTAAGGTGGAAATAGGTTAGTTAACAAAGTTTGAGATTTAGTTTATATCTGACTGGGCAAACCCATCGTTTTCATCTGACTGGACAATGCCATCGTTTTCATGTTTAAGTGGACACAAAACTAGAACATTTTAATTTGATTTATTTACTTCTATAACTACTTTTGTTTTTAAATTATAAGTTGTCAACAATTTAAATGTAAAGAATCCATTAACACCAACATGACTTTGTTTTACTTACTTTGTTTAACCTGCTCCGTCTTTTAGTGATTATTGTTTATCTTTTTTAAAAATATAATTTGCATTCACTTATTGATTTAAAAACAGCTGTAAAATATTTAAAGTTTTATTTGAGCTGTTACATCTCACTTGTTGACTCTCGATTTCCACTCATCAAATGGTCTAACATCAGAGAGAGCTGCCCCATGAAACAATCATACGTACTTGACTCTACAAACTGAACCATTTCATTGTCATTTCACTTTTTGATAAAGCACATGAGGCAACATTGCCACGGAGTTTTGTGTACATTGATAGCTTGTTATTTGTTGCTATTGTATATACTAAATGTTTGGTACAAAAAAAAAAAACCTATGTTGTGCTGATATCATTACAGGATATCTATCTGTAAACTATTTGTGTGTGTGTGTGGGACTCACGCACCTTTTTGTAGCAAACAAAAAATGTCCAAATCAAACATTAAACAATTGTGTCCTTTCAGACAAGTAAACAATGCCTTCCTAGGCGATGTGTTTTGTGGTTTTGATTAATTGTTTGTTGTTTGGTTTTTAATCTCGCAAGTAAAGAAATGAAACTCTTGAAAAATAATCAAAGCTTTTTTAAACAAAAGTTTGTGTAGTCAGTACCTTGTCAAACTGAGTTGAAATCCGTTTGTCAGTATAAAAGTGCCAAGGTACACCAAAGAAATGTCACACCTCATAGCTGTCTAACTCAGTTTAAACATAACAGTATCACAGTCATTGACAGTGCAGTAAAAGTGTCACACCTCATAGCTGTCTGACTCAGTTTAAACATGTCAGTATGACAGTGCACTAAAAAATGTCACACCTCATAGCTGTCTGACTCGGTTTAAACATGTCAGTATGACAGTGCACTAAAAAATGTCACACCTCATAGCTGTCTGACTCAGTTTAAACATGTCAGTATGACAGTGCACTAAAAAATGTCATACCTCATAGCTGTCTGACTCAGTTTAAACATGTCAGTATGACAGTGCACTAAAAAATGTCACACCTCATAGGTGTCTAACTCAGTTTAACCATGTCAGTATGACAGTGCACTAAAAAATGTCACACCTCATAGCTGTCTAACTCAGTTTAAACATGTCAGTATGACAGTGCACTAAAAATGTCACACCTCATAGTTGTCTAACTCAGTTTAAACATAACAGTATGACAGTCATTGACATTGCACTAAAAATGTCACACCTCATAGCTGTCTAACTCAGTTTAACCATGTCAGTATGACAGTGCACTAAAAATGTCACACCTCATAACGGATCATTCCCCAATTTAAGGCACGGCTCCAGACCAATGAAGAGCCCCCAAAATGATTTTAATTAATACTAATGTCCATTCATTTGGTTTAGTGAACGAATCTTAAATTTTGAATTATTAACACCAAACGTTTTTTTCTTATGTTCAATTTTAGAAGATTCGTTGTTGAACTCTAATAAACCAAATGAAAGGTTGCTCCGTTTGATGGCCTAGTTATAATAATTTCACTGAAGACTTTCTTGCGTCTTAAAGTCAAAGCTCATGACCGAGACAAATTGCAGAGCTCTCTTGTTGCACATGAACACCTCAATATTAGCACAGTCATGATGGCGGATGGACTTGTTGCAGGATGTTTCGTCATAAACCGTCGTGTCAGAACTTTTAAAAAAAACCAAAAAAAAAAAAAAAAACATCCTTAACAACCTCTAATCTAAACCTACCATAATAATATTTAAACCAATTCCAACAACCTATAAACCTAATTTAAATCCCTAAACCTAGGTGCACACCTAAACAACTTTTGCCCACGTGAGATAACTTTTTGTTTTGTTCGTGTTGTAAAGACCCTTAGCCCGCAACGTTGTAAACAGGGTAGAGATGAGCTAGTCCAACAGGGCAGATATGAGCTAGTCCAACAGGGCAGATATGAGCTAGTCCAACAGGGCAGATATGAGCTAGTCCAACAGGGCAGAGATGAGCTAGTCCAACAGAGCAGATATGAGCTAGTCCAACAGGGCAGATATGAGCTAGTCCAACAGGGCAGAGATGAGCTAGTCCAACAGGGCAGATATGAGCTAGTCCAACAGGGGAGAGATGAGCTAGTCCAACAGGGCAGATATGAGCTAGTCCAACAACACATTTGACTCCAAATCTACGGAATTGGAGTTGATATTTTTCCACTAAAAAGAATGTTTCCAACCGACTTCAACGTTAAAATTAGGTTTTTACGTCCTCACCTTTGATTGAGTGACGTCATTCTAAACAAATCCTTTGGGGAAGACCTGAAACATCGGTTGGGGGGGGAGGAGGGGCATGGACATGTTTTCATTTGAATTGAATCCTCAAACTACAACCAGCTGGCCACATACTTCCTGTCAAGGTTTACTGGCCCGGCCCGTCTGTGCTTCATACTAGTCATACTGATGGTGGGGACTGGGGACGAAGACAACAGAATCTGGACAACCCACCAAAAAGCCCCGAGTCGGATGGGGGGTGGTTTTAAGTCATTGTATAAATAATAATATGTTTGATTTAATGCGGCGTTACCATTTAGATTTAAAGCAGGAATTATTATTTGAAATAATTTTTATTGAATGTATTACACAGTGATTACAAATTGAAAAGAAATTCGATAAAATGCGAATTAATAATATACCGGAGAATTACGTCCAAACAGAAGTCGCTTCAAATAATAATTTAGAAGTAATTCTTCATTTTAAAAAATCTGCTTTGGGGCTTTTGTTATCAAGATAATTATGAGACTGACTTCGAGGTCACATAAATTATAATCTATTTGCTTTCTTTAAAAAATTAACGGCAGCGTAAAATTCCTTGTTATTAAAAAAAAAATTTGGTTGCAAAGTGCAGCAACCATTACCATTGACAAACGCCCTATGGTGGGCAGATTGAAAAAAAAAATGGCACGTCTTGGAGTTTTGAGCATTAGTTGGGTGGGGCGTTGTCCAACGTACTGGTCGACACGCCCACATTGTTTCATTGTAATACGACCAAGCTCCACCCCTCACACCGAATACAGGCTGTCAGCAGATTGATAACTCAGAGTAGCAGTTATGGGTACAGGGCCGGCTTTGGGGCGGTCCATAAATGACGTCACGCGATTTTTGCCGATTTTTTACCCCCTCCCCCCCCTACGTCACGCGTCGTCACAAAATCGTAGACCCCCCCTCCAAAAGTACGTCACAAAACTTTTACCCC
>MUZC01002185.1:603401-624509 GCA_002072015.1 Radix auricularia
GGGGGGGGGGGAGGGGGGACCGACAAAAAAAAGTTCGCTGACTCCTGCCGCGAGTGGAACAAACGGGAAGCTGCGATTACATCACAAACGCTTTGATGACAACATCAAAGGACGCAGGGTAACAATTTCGTATGTTCTCTTGTGGGTTCTTAAACTTAAGAATTATAATTATATTTTTTATTTTCATGTCTTGATAACTTACGCCAACCGGCGTCTGATGGCCTATCGACCGGCACTTTGAGAAGCACTGAATTTAAAAAAAAGTCATTAAATAAATTTTAAGTGAGCAAATATTTCAGTGGAAGTTTTATTTAAAGTTACCCTTTCGATATGACGTCACATTTCTCCAACCCCCTCCCTCCCCCACGTCACGCATCGTCACAAAAGTAAGACCCCCCTCCCCCCTAGGTGCGTGACGTCATTTATGGACGGCCCCTTTAGAGAAATAGGGGCCCTAGGCGAAGTGACTTTAGTGGCCCTAAATGTAATAGAAAAATAAATAAATAAATATGGAAAGATTCTTGTGCGAGGCCCACATTAATGTTGAGAATAATCGGAGGCCCTAGGCAGCTGCCTAGTTTGCCTATGCCTAAAGTCGGCCCTGATGGGGAAGAAAGTGACAGGCTAATTCTGGAGAATGTTCATGGTTATCTCTGGATAATGTTTGTGACGTCATATAAGAGTGGGGTCTAAGTTTTAGTTGTGACGACGTGTAATGGGGTGAGGAGGGAGTATGGACAATCGGCTAAAATCACGTGACGTCATTTATGGACGGCCCCCAAACGAAGGCTGGCATTCATGTTACATTAATGTATATTACTAAATTAATGTGTTATAATTAGGCCTGCTGAAATTATCAATTAATTTCTCGATTAATCGGTAAAAATTATCGATTAAAATTATTTTAATCGATAAAATAGCGATTAAATTTAAAGAACATGTTTTAAACAATTTTTACGATTTATGAATAAATAATTATTTATTTATAACTAGTAATAGTTTGCTCTATTTACGTACAAACTTCTCCATTAAAAAAAATATTTTTTTAAAGTGTAAACTTTAAAATAAGCTGTTTTTATAAGGAAAGTGATATCAAAAAATTAAACATTGCTTTTACTTAATTAACAAAAGCAAAATTTAAATTCATTGACTTTATGTTGAACTACTTAAATTAAAATTTTTAAAAAATGTCAATTGCCTGTTTTTGTTACTTCTATTGAAATTTTAAGTTTGATGACGTCAATACTGCTAAATTCATTACATTTAATCTCGCTTCCGTAACAAGTTCATGCATCTAATTATGTAGCAGCTTTAGAAAAAAAAAGTGGGTGGGGGAGGGGCTACTATGGACTACCCAATTCGTCTCACCTGAAATAACAGGCCGTGGTCCGTCATGGAATGACATAGGCATGTTGACCACACTGCGTCGCCCGTGTGTTCCTAGACGTGGTACACCTACTAGTGGACTGACTGGCCACGCTTAACGGGGCTGATGACAAGGTTTCATTGACAGTGAAGTAAGTTTTCTGACTGAGCCGCAAGTCTCCGTGTTAATTAAAAAAACAAATGCTTGAAATCTAGTAAGAGTTCCTTGTGTGATAGAGGCTTATTCGTTGAACAATACGATATTATAGACACGCGTTTATTGGGAATTAATACTGGAAATATTTATTCAGTCACGGAATTTCGTAAATAAGTGTTTTGAAATTTTTATATAAAACTACTAAGTATATTAGACGGGATGAACAATATTCTGGTATGTTCTTTTTTTTTAAAAAAACTTTCTAAATGTGAAATTATCTTTTAAATTCGAGATCACGCTCTGTGGACCCGGGTCATTGTTTTATTGGCAAGCGTTATCAAGCGGGGGGTTGCCAAAAAAGATACCTTTCCATAGTTGTTTGAGCCACCGCGTCCTAATCCCCGATCAACGTCGGACACTTGGTCGTCAAGTGCCCAACCGTCTACTAGACTTTGCCATACAATAATTTGGCAGCCGATAATCCTTCTCATGTCGAACCCGTGCAAATAGTTACGTGTGGGACAGTGCTCAGTCCTCATCTGGGTGACCCCGGCGGGGTCATCTGGTGATTGTATTGTGGCTCAACTTTATAAATAGACTCATCATCGATGTGAGACCGAACTAAAATGTATTTGTTAAGAAAAATTGTACCATTTGTAGAAGCAATGATTTCACTGGAAGGTTTCCGGGGATTAATACAAAACGTGAGATTGAAACTGAATGGGAAATAATCAATTTGGCACAGACCTTTTGAGTCGGCTCATTGATGGTGATACATCAGAAAATGATACTCTTAGAAAACAGGTTTATTAAAATAAGAAGTCACTAGAGCAAGTATTTACTAGAATAAGTGGACATTCAAATACGGTTTCATAGAATAGGGGTTTGCCAGAATAAGGGGTCACTAATATTTGGGTTTTACTAGAATATGAGTTTACTAGAAAAGGGAGGTAACTTGATTAAGAGTCTTGAGTTGACCGCACTGGAGGGAGGGGCAGGGTGGTGACCCCAACCGAGTGACGACACTGGCTCCAAGGGACGGAATCAGAGTCAGAATACATCAGATTTATTTTAGCTGTAACCAAAACTTATTGATTACAACGTCGATTGTTAATCGATCGAGGGTCAATTATTCCCCCCTCCCAAATCAACACTCAACATTCGGTAATGAAATAAGATTGAGTATGGTACGAAAAGAAATTACCATACATTAGTATTGAGCGTATTGTATAACATCGCTAATGGCGTTGATTGCAATTTCACATTAATTTTCAGTACCCTAAATTTCTATATATTAATTATATCATAATGTCAAGTATAAATATTCTGTGTAAATTCTATTTTCATTTAATTGTCATCAGTTGAGTTATTTGAGCTTTTACTTTTAAAGCTGGTGTTTGTTTTATTCGTTGTGTTTCAGACTTCGTGGACATTCTATCGAAGAGTCGTGTAACAACACATCAGTTTTTCTAACTACAAGGGATTTAACAGCTGGGGATTCTCTAGTGATGAGATTTTGGTTTGTAATGTTTGGTGTTTCGATTTACAAGATTGCCGACCCACAATTTGAGTGTTGATTACATTCGATGAATGATATGACAATTTATTTAAAGGATTATCAGAATAAATGCTTATAAATCATGTAGATTTCTAGTGCATGATAGTTGTGTGTTGTGCACTAGTTGGCGCCGAGTCGCTCAGAAAATTGATATTTCTTGTTTTATTCACCATCAACATCCAGTGTGGATACCATTCGAGTGGATATGGAGATGATCCACGTGCTTATTGAGTCTCTAGAGTTGATTTATTGGTAGATTAATTCTTTCAGGTACAAACTAAGATTTTAACGCTTATCCACACAATGATACAATTCACTAGGTCCACACAAATAAATAAATGTCCATACAAATAATATACGAAATATTTTTTTTTAATGCTGCGCAGGCTTCGTATATTTTTTTACTATAATTCCAAAAACAAATAGTTTTGTTTTTTTTAATCTAAAAACGTTTCTCTATATTAATATTTCCCTTACATTTTCAAACTTTCTTAAACAAAATATGACGAATGATTGAGTTTGTTGTTAAATTTATTTCTGACATCTATACGGCCTAAAATTTCTTTAAAAATATTTTAAAATTCAAAAAGTCAAGCAAAATTTTTTTGATCTTTCAAAACCAAATGACAGTTTTTGTACTTCAATCTTTGATAACAGAATCAGGAAACGGTGAGCGCGTTCATTAAAGAAACATTTTACAATGACAAACGAAGATTCTGGTGCCCACCCGTTCATCTCGTCAACAACTTACTACCTAACAAAGTCGGGATCTTACATCACGGATATCAATCCCAGCGGGCATCGTGCAGGAGTCGGAAATGGAACTTCTCAGCGTCGTCTGAAACTTCAACCCGAAGACAGACGTTTTGCGAATCATTTAGAAAAGAATAACTTGGTCGACGAGACAAATTTCTCACGCGCCAAGGAGGGAAACTTCACCAAATCACCGAATGGAATTTACGTTAATAATAAATACGGGAGTAAGCATTCACAAAATGGACACACGAGACTTCAAGGGAGAGAAGAAAGGAGTGGAGCTAAGAACTCCGGAGTTGCCCCTGTTGGACATAAACAAGAAGCTGCGCGGCTGAAATTTTCTCAGCTGTCCGGTCGGAGTAAATACACGTTGTTGATGTTGGCTGTCGCTAATTTTGGAGCTGGTTGCGGATTTTCTTTACCGGCACCTTTTTTCCCTAGAGAGGTATGGATGGTTTTATTTCAATGTATGGATTTACTTTTAAAGGGAAGTAATATAAAAAGGGGAGTATACTCCACACATTTTTATCAACTTGAACTTCGACCTTAGTACTTGCATGCGCTATATTCTAAATCATGATTATTTTATAGCGTTTAAATCCAAAGTAACCAATCAGCGATGCATAAGTTTTATGTATTACAATTCTAAATTATTTTTAACGCAATAGGGGCCATCCATGAATGAAGTCACGCACTTTGGGGGATGGGGTCCCCACATTTGTGACCATGTGTGACCAGGGGAGGGGTGGTTAAGAATAGTGACGTCATGTCAAAACACGCTGCTTTAATTAAATCAAAGTTCCACTTTAATATTTGATTTCTTACTATTTATTTTATCACCTTTTACATGGATTCAAACGTGTTCCGATATTTTAGTGCAGCCTTACACTAAATACATACTAAAATAACATAAATAAAGTGTGTTGAGACATGCTCATTTTGAAATAGAAAATATAGATTAAAAGGGGGGGGGCACAGTTTTTTTACGTTATATTGTAAGGGGGTCTAAGTTTTTGTGATAAGCGTGACGAGGAGGGGGGAATGGGGGTGTAAAAATCCGCTAAAATGGCGTGACGTCCCCATATTTTTTCTGTATAGAAGGAGCGTCTATAACACCATTACCATAGAGACTTAAATCATTTTAATTATCAGAATTATCTCCTTTATTTTACACGTAGTTTTTTTTTTCATTTTTTATGCAAATTTTAAATAATATTTTCAATGATTTATGCGAGAACATGAAAACAACGATTGATAACTTCATCAAATTATAGTTAAAAAGATAAACTGAATATTAGGAGCTTATATTATCGTTAAATGAGGTTCCTGGACAGTTAAAACACACAATTTTAATAATGTTTTTTAAGTTCATTCTTTCAATTGTTTTTTTAATTTGTTTGGAAATTAAATCTGTAAATACGATCAGGATGCAAGTTGTTATGCTTGTATCGTTTTGCTACACTACCGTGGGCGTGTCACTACTAATGAAACACCAGACACTTTCTAATGCATATAAATTGGATTCTTTTTTTTTTTTTAATAATCACAACATCGTCTGTTCCTGTAATTATTATTTTACTTTGTGGCAATTAAGATATTGATAAACCGGTAAATAAATATTTGATGTTAAGAGTTTGTTAAAATTTATCTTATTTTCGATGAGTGACCAGTAGTCTATGGTGTTTTATTTAAATAGATCTTTCAAACAATTTTATAGATTGGAATCTCTTTCTTACATTGCCACCCACTATTATTTTCATTCCTTTTTTAAAAAATGGAGGCGGGGTAACTCTAGCCACTTTCAACAGAGGATTGGCGGGCTGTCTCTAGTAATACAGTAGTAAAGTAAACAAGGTAGACGGTTTTTTTAAAATTTAGTATCAGTATTACCACAGGGTAAGCGGAAAAGAGGCCGTCCAAGAAACACTTGGCGCCGAGAATTGGAGGCAGACATCAAGAGAATTGGCCCTGAATGGAAGATCCTGAATCCTAGAGAAACTAGCCCAGGATAGAGATACCTGGACGTCTCTTGTAGGTGGCGTATGTCCTTGGAGGAAGTGCAGACGCCGACGATGATCGGTGGATGTCCCTATGGACGAGAAGGCTCAACAACATTACTGATTAGAACGCTCTTTCTTGCCGGCCATATAGTTGTCACTTTCCTTTAGCGCAGGACTTTTTTTTTTCATCGATAGGTTGTCTGCCATTTAGAATGGATAACGAAATTTGAAAGAAAAAAGAATGTTCAGCTTGTAACGATATCCACCTCCTTAATTTCACTTGTAACACTGTTCAAGTCGTTTGTTACACTGTTAAACCTTTAACAATAGCCAAATCCTTTGTTTAACCTGTAACAATATCCAACTGTTTTCGTGTTTAAAATCACAACCCTTTGTCCATTCTTAAACTCTTTTTTTAATTGGGGCCGTCCATAAATAACTTTCCGCTAATTTGGCAGATTTTAACCCCCTCTCTCCACTCGTCACAAAAACTAAACCCCTTCCAATATGACGTCACAAAGCTGTGGACCCCCCTCCGATTAAAAGCGATATTTTCTATATGAAAATGAGCATGTTTCCAATTACTTTATTGACATTTTTGTATGTATTTATCGTAAGGCTGCGCTCTAATATCGTAACACTAACACACTTAAATTCATTTAAAATAAATAGTCAGAAATCAAATATTTAAGGGTAACTTTGTTTTAAAATAGCGTTCTTGGACGTAACGTCACAATACTTAAACTCCCCCCTCCCCGTCGTCACACATTGTCACAAATGTGACGTTATTTATGGACGGCCCCATTCCACAATAGAAATATTGAGTTTTTTTAAAGCCCTTTACAATTTTGTTGAGTTCATATTTATTGTTCTGTTAAGTGTTTTAAAATCGCTTCTATGATGATGTTCAAAATAACCTCTGCTAAAATTGCAGTTCAGTTTCCATCTAATTTTATACATTTTCAGAGATTCCAACATTAATTTTTAAAATAAGTTATGATACTGTTCAAAAAGTCTTTCTATGTGTATGAAAGAAAACTTGTTTTTGATCCTAAATCTGTTTAAAATGTTTGCACTGTCATCCAACAGGCCACCAAGAAAGGGGCCTCACAAACAGAAATAGGTCTTGTGTTCAGCTGCTACCAGTTTGTCAACTTCATAGCTTGTCCCGTGTTTGGTAATTATGTACGTTCAAAAATAATTAATTGAAACTTGTAATATCAAAGGAATAGAATTGATACATTATTTCTTAAGAGTTCTTACTTAGATGAAATGTTATAAAATACATTATGTAAAATTATGAAATTAATCAATCTGCAATGCACTTGTTACACTTCAAAGAGCAACAATTTTATAAAGTTTAAGGTGTGTATGTCAGTTTTAATTTGTGTTTTTTATTGGAGTTGGACAGAGATAACAAAGCTTACGATTTATCAGTGGTCATAAATTCTATTTTAGATTTAAATTTAAAGCGCAACATTACTTAATATTTATATTTATTTGCTTTATTGACCATTACAGTTGACCCATATTGGTGCCAAGTTTTTGTATGTGTCCGGCATCTTGGTGGCTGGAATTTGTACCATTTTATTTGGGTAAAACAAGCAAAATATTTATTATACACTTTTTAAATTTGTATTATACACATGTTTTCAAATATTTATTATACCCTTGTTAAAAATTTATTATCAAATGATCGGCTAAGAGCATGTAGATAACATTTCTATTATAAGAATGTTAAGAAAATTTGATTAGCTTTTTTGGGGGTATCTATTTTTACCACGTTTTTCTTAGTTTGCTTTCTTGTCTGTCTTTCCGGGGCAAAAATTGAATTCCTTTTTTGAACCACTTCTGATCATCCAATTTTGATGAAATTTTGCATGCATACTTGATTCACATGACAATTTAATATTTCATTAATTATAGTACTCAATTCTACTTAATTAATTAATTAATTACTAATCAAATGTCAATGATTTCTTGTGTGTGAGGGAGACAACCAAGGAAATACAACAACAAAGGGAAGTTTTTCTTAGTTTGCTTTCTTGTCTGGATGTCTTTCTTGTCTGGATGTCTTTCCGGGGCAAAAATTGAATTCCTTTTTTGAACCACTTCTGATCATCCAATTTTGATGAAATTTTGCATGCATACTTGATTCACATGACAATTTAATATTTCATTAATTATAGTACTCAATTCTACTTAAATGAAAACTAAAAAGTATAAAATAAAAATATTTTTAAAAAAGTTTTAAAGATACCACGTTTTGTGAACTAAAAAGAAGAAAATAAACTAAAAACGTGGGGCGCATTCGGCTGAAATTAAATGAAGTATCATATATAGACTGTGGAGGAATTTGAAACTGAAAAGTTTAATGTAATAGCATTAATAGACCAAATTTCAGCCGAATGCGCCTGACGTTTTTAGTTTATTTTCTTCTTTTTAGTTCACAAAACGTGGTATCTTTAAAACTTTTTTAAAAATATTTTTATTATCTCAGAGAATTGGTCTGCTTTTTAGTATCACATTTGTTACAGTTTTGTTCCAGAAGAATTTCTTCAGTTTATTTAATGAAATTTCTTAATTCTATAATTTTAAACATACTTACCCATGTCCATTATTTCATTTAATAAATATTGTCTAACTTAAATACTGGAATTTAATTTTAAAGATTCACTTGTTAAAATTTATTGATATTGCTGATTACCTGAGTGCATCTTATTTGTATTTCAGTATTTGAAATGATGAGCACATGATCAACTTTAACGTTTGACATAAATATCAAATTTCCATCAGGTTTCTAGATCAAGGCCCTTCAGGTGTCACTTTTATTGTCATGTCATTTATTGTAAGAATGGTGGAAGCTCTGGGTGTGGCTGCATTCTCCACTGCCAGCTTTGCTATAGTTTCTAATGAGTTTCCCAACCACATTGGCTCAGTATTTGTGAGTTCTACATTTAATCTACTTTAATAAAATATTAAATATTGCCAAAGCTAAAATAAATATCATTGATCACAATAACATTATATTATTTCATGGGCAAAAGCAAAGTAAATTCTTTAAAATATTTCAAATATAATTTTTTAAACTTTAATCTATTGAAATATTTGTTTAAAGTAATCATAATTTATTTGACTTAATTATGTATCAAAGTTAATTTACTTACAGGCCACACTGGAAACTTGCATAGGAATTGGATTAATGATAGGTCCAACCATCGGTGGAGCACTTTATCAGGTAATATTATATTGTATAGGCAAAAAATAAAAACTCATTTCATGTAAAAAGTAAAAAGTGAAACTAGAAAACAAAATATCTATATATATTTGAGTGTTTTTTTTTAAAATCATCAAATGTTTTTAAAATTAAATATTAACAAATGTTAAGATTATTTAGGAATGGAGATTTAAAATGAATATCCACAGTGACAGGAATTAGGTAATTCCATTATAACTGGATTTCCATTAAGAAATTGTCTAAAAAAAAAAAAAAAGATATTTAAAATGAAATACCACCAATGACATTTTTTTCTATATCTTATGCTATAAAAGTATGGAGGATTTGGTTTGCCCTTTTGGCTGATTGGTGTACTTATCTGCGCAAGTGGCCTTGCAATATTTACTTGTTTACCTAGACCTCAAGGTAATCTACAGACATAATTTATATGATTGTTTGATCAGTCTTAGAAATAATAGGAACAACCATATCAAAATGTTTAATATTTTGATGATTTTACTTCAAATATCTTTTTTTTAATGATAACAATTTTAAAAAAATAAATCTTCTCTACTGACAGTGTTTGAATGATTCCTATTAAAACAGATAAAAATTTGGCAAGGAAAGGCTCAGTGTTCTCCCTTCTGAGGAGTATGATGGTGTGGGTTACTCTTTTGTCCATACTAGTTGGGGCCTGTGGCATTGCATTTCTGGATCCAACGTTGTCAGATCATCTGGACCAGGTAAATGGATAAACAAATTCATGATCCTAAATTTGAATCACTTCATGGGTATCTTAATTTAGGCATCACATGAAAAAAAACCAACAAATTAATTATCATTCTCTTTGTTACAGTGTTTAGGATAAGCTGCTTAGAATATGAAATTTATTAAAACTAAATATTAAAGTTCAAAACTGTGATGTTAAACAGTTTATTTATGGTGTAGGTTAATCAATTTCATGCACACAATAAATTTTATTTTATATACTCTTTGTCTATACTACTCAACAAAAAAAATATAATAAATATTTACATTTTCTGTCTCTTGAAGGTTAATATTAATGATCATTGATATTTCTTGATTTTTGTTTGAGTTTGTATATTTAATTTCTTAGGTTTGGGATATTGCTATGATAATTTAATATTCAGGTTAATCGCTAATCTTTAAAAAATCAATTACAGAAAAGCATAAACATCATTTTCAATGTTTTTTAAACACTATTTTTAAAATTTTTTGTTTTACTTTTAGTTTGAGCTATCTACTTTGAGTGTTGGCCTCTTTTTTGTTATAGCACCTGGGTTGCATGCTGTAATGGCGCCCATTTGGGGATACATAAGTGATACAAAGGTAATATTTAGGTATCTCAGTTGGTCTAATAAAAGCCTAAATAAAATTTCTAATAAATCTTTGTATTCTGTAAAATAAAATAAACTTGCATTTTTAAAGATTTAAAAATATTTTCTACATTAACTTTGCCTTTTAAAAGTATTTTTAAACAAAATTTTTCAATTTCTATTAATCATTATTATTTACAAACCATAAATTACCGTCATCACTATCAATTAATAGAGGATTATTAAGAAATAAAGATACCATGTGATACAAACAATGCTAGTTATTAAAAATGGAACTATAGAATTCAAATGGTGCCCATATTTTTGAAGACTTTGATTTGTATTTAGGCATAAGGGAGAAATTGTTATTTCCTTATATTTAATAAATGAACTAGATGTTTCTGAAATTTTGAAGAAAAATTTGGCCATGTATGTTTAAAGATAAGAATAATCTGCTATCAGTTTGATGTATTTGAGAGTGAAACTCCCCCTTAAAAAATGCATAGCATTGAAAATTTAACATAATTCATCATCTTAAAATCTAAAAAAGAAATCTTAAAAGTTTAAAATCCAAAATATAAAGTCTTTAATTAGTCAAAAGCAACCTAAATGATAAATGTATTTAAGTACTACTAGGTGATATAAGTATTATAAGTTTAAAAAGAAAATAATGGCTATTTAAAATAATAAATTAAGTTTTACCACACAATTTTCTTCATTCAAAAATTAATTGCTTTCAAGTTTTTATTTTATTTTTCTTAGGATATTCAATCTCCTTTACTTATAACTGGGAATTTGGTTTGTGCCATAGGTTTTTTGTTTGTGGGACCTACACCTTTGCTGCCATTTCTGCCGGGGTAAGTGGAAATCCTCTGATCCTCATTAGGAAAATTTTTCATCTTTAAAAAATATTTAAAAATTAGTTGTCGAAAATGAACAATGAAATAGATAGTTGAAGTTTAAAACTAAATAATAAATGTTTAATATGTTTTTGTGTAAAATCATTTGAATACCCACTTGTTTTTTATTCATTTTATTGAGATCTTTGAATCATTTTCTTTTAAAGTTTCTTTTATTTTTTTGTATTTTTAAAGTTATTTTAAGGTTTGAGAAATGTTACATTTTAATATGATTCTAATGATGGTCAAACAGAAATCAAAAATATTTATATGACTGGTTATCATCTTAATAGTAGACAATTTCATCTTGCTGTAATATTTAAATTTTGTTTCACTAAAAAGAGAACTGTGGACATCCACTCTAGGGTTGATCTTGTTTGGCTTTACAATAGGTTGTTCTATTGTGCCAACCATGAAATGCTTGGTCATTGGTGCAAGGTTTGTAGATCAATTATATCTTTTTATTGATTTTTGAATTTAAACAGAGATATTTTAGACAGGAGTTTAAAAGTTAAGGAAAAGTTTTTAAATTATGATAACCAAAAAATTGTATTGGCTGAAATTTTCAATTTAATAAACATGGAGTAAAAGAGTAATGAAATTTAAAGAATTTATAGTTGTAAAAAATGAATTATTTATTGGTGGTATGGTTAAAAATAATTAATCATATAGGTCATCAAGCTAATGGCGGTCTAAGTCTTTTATTAAATAAAATAAAATTCTTTTCAGAGAGCTTGGATTCCCAGATGGCTTAAACACTTTTGGTCTTGTATCTGGTCTCTTTAATGCTACTTTCTGCCTTGGGTCAGTATTTTCAATAATAATTGTTAAACATTTTAATAATTGACTTTTATCCAGAGAAATATAAAAATAAAATCATTAACATTATTATAAAAAATCTTAAATAAAAAAAGAGTAAACGTAATTGCCATACATTATTATGCTGGTGTATTTTATTATTTGGTTACCTATTTAGTGTAAATTTTACTCACTACAGACACAATACACAAAATCATGAATGGTTGGTCACATTGACTTCCACTAAACCATGAGCTACACTCAAGTATGTCTTAAAAAATGAAAAATTAAAACTACAGGGTTTAGCAACTGTTCATTACATATGATCAATCATAATTAGCAACTACAAAAAATTGTTTACCACAGAATGGTCCCTTTTGAATGTTCATGTTTTATCTCAGGGGTTCTCAAAGCATATTAAGTCAGTTACATCTTCCTAATGTCCAATTATGCCTTCAAAGGCTATACATTTAAAAAGCATTTTTTCAAACATTTTAAATACAATTTTTCACCCAAAAAATCCATTTAAAAAATCAGCTTTAATGGTCTTATAAGCTTTGGACTTCCCTATATACAATGTCTCATACTCACTAACTATAAGTTATAGCAAAATTAACAAAACTAACTTTGGACACAAGAAGTCATTTATATTGCTGAAAGTATAAGTAAGTATTATCAGAGGTGTCATGAGAGTTGGTGTCATGAGAGTTGGTGTCAAACCGGGGCGGTAGCTCATGGGGTCACGTTGTCATGACTTAACCCATATAACTCCTATTAGTCTTCTAATGCTTAAGAATGGGAACATATAGACTTAAATTTTGGTGTCAACCCTTATGGCGTCACCCAGGGCGGCCACCTCCACCGCGACCCACTAGTGACGCCACTGAGTATTATTCCACACTGTTCCCCTCTAGTTACTTTGGTGGGGCTACAACAGTCCTGATCTCGACAAGTTGGATAAGTCGAGTGATATTGCTGCATGGAAAAAGTTTGTGATTTCCAAAAAGCATTTAGTTAATTTGGTCTCCATGTCTTTTTAATTATATGATAGCAAACATGCCACATTTTCTGGAGAGACTTGTAAATTAGAATTTTTATTACATGTTAAAAAATCTTGTGAGTTTGTTTATTTTAAATTAAACAATGCTTATTTATTTATTATTATAACTATACTATATATACATTTTTTCACAAATCATTAGAAAATAAGTTAGATCTGATCTTATGGTTAAGTCACTTTATGTAATGATATAATGATCAAGATTTTTCAAAGCTTTTGTTGGTTTAAACTATTGAGCAGATTCAAAAATATGTACAGGCCATCTGTTTTCTGATACATTTTATTGTGCAAGCCATCTGTGATTATTCAATTAAGTCCTAAGTGTTTCATGTAACTATTTTTTGTTTCAGACATAACTTTTTAAATTTGTTTCTATTCTAGTTTCCCAAATGGGATCTACTGACAGATTAACAAATCAATTAAAAGTTCTAGTAAAATATCTGTCCTGATAGCTGATGTGAAATCTACTATTCTGTTAAGCCTTACAATTATAAGCTGTCTATTTATTTCATGATCAGAGCCTTCATTGGACCAAGTATAGGTGGCGCTCTTGTGGATGAGATTGGATTTCATTACGGATCTACAATCATCGCTGCTTTATACCTGTTTGTGGTAAGTTCATGTGTCAAGTTAATTTAAGAAAATTCAATTAAATTTGTTTTTAACTTTATAAGCCTCCATAAAATGTGACAACTTGGGAGCTGTCCATTAATTATGTCAATTTTTTGTGATTTTTACCCCCCCCCCTTTTCCAGTCAAACTTCCATTTGCATTTGATACCCCCCCACCTCCAAAATAAAATAATAAATTGGGCGAGCCTGTTAGAACTACATTTCCTTTCTTTAAATCAGTTGGGTTGATAAACTTAGCTATATTCCATGAGCTCCCGTGCAAGTAGGCCCGGCGCAAGCTCGTCTTAAAAGATTTTGCTTAATTTTTGGCAGCTCATTTAG
The DNA here is from genome assembly GCA_002072015.1 of Radix auricularia. Lineage (NCBI taxonomy): Eukaryota > Metazoa > Mollusca > Gastropoda > Lymnaeidae > Radix > Radix auricularia. The sequence continues at coordinate 617,502 of MUZC01002185.1, forward strand.
AATACCTAGTGTTACACACGACTACAAACGTTGCCTAATTTTCCTTTTGTAAATAAATTACATTTATTTTTAAAAAGAAACATAGTTGACTTCAACTTTTCTAGACCTCCCCCACTCCCCATTGTTAACATTTTTCAGACCCCCTCCTCCCTATTTTCTTGACATAATCAATGGACAGCCCCTTGGGTTAAATATACTGATGTAGTTTATGTAGCATAATTTTAGTATAAAAATATTAAATAATGACATAGGAATACTTTTACATATAAAATTTTATCTTTTTAAAAATTTTATTTAGCTCATGACTGATACTAATTTAATGAAAGGTGGGTTTTTTTTGTTACAATTTTGATAAATAACATCATGAGTCATGCCATATATAATTTATTGTCCCACAAAATTATTTTAAACTGAGCCGGTATCCTTTATTGTATTTTTTTGTTGTTGAAATATTTGTTGAACTTGATAATAATTGTGACTTTACACTCCCCCCTTTCTTAAAGACAACACACACACATTGCTTCCCCGTTCAATTAATGGCTGTCTGTAATTATTTCTAATTTCTGAAGAAAACACTTGCATTTTAAATAAACATTAATCTTGATATCATATTATAATTTGTGTCATTTGCAATCGCATATAGTATTTTACTTAGTAAAATAAATATTTCTCCCTTTAATTTAAATCTTTAAGTTACTCAAAATACAAGACAATATGTTTTTATTCTTCATAATTTTTTTTCTCATCAATTGAATTATGTTTTTGTCTCATCAGATGATAGTTACAGCAATTTTTTTTGGGATCAGACAAGTGCGCAAACGTCTCAAAAATCATGACAAAATTCACTATGACATCCATCAGCAGCAAGACCAAAAGTCGTCTCCCTTACTGAAGAGTCACAGAGTTACTGAAAAAACACCTCTGTTAGCGGAAAACTCAAATCCACATCTGTCCATTGACATAGAAAGTTCATATTCATCAGCTTCATACTCTCAACTTCAAATTATTTAAAAATAAAATTCTTTCTTTATTAAAAGAAATATCATTATGAACGCCTTATTATTATTGATATTATATAATTAATATAACCACCTATTTACTCAGTCAGTCTATCAAAATGATTTGAAATATCCATTTTGTGGATCTTTCTAAACATGACCCAAGTGGGTTTAGTGTGTGATAATATAATATAATATTTAGTACAAAAATTCAAAGGAAAAACACATTCTTAAAATTAAAAAAACACTTTTTGTGCTTGTGGGATTTTTACAAAAGGATATATACTTAAATAAATAATATGTATGTGTGAGCATTATTTAGTTAAGCAGAAATGTACATATTGATCAAAATATGTGGTATAAAATGTGTCAAAACTAAAATATTAATTATTAATAGTAATAGACTTCAAAGGCATGAAGGTTTACCTCTTTGGTATAGTATAGTTTTTTTTTGTTTTTTTTTGAATGCATATTTTATCAAGTAGAAACAGTAGCTCTAATAAAAATTAAAAATCAATTAAAATCTTACTCTAACATTACAGTTGGTTTAAATCATTATGATTTAATAGGTATTTTACTTGTTACCATTCTATCAAACTCAAACTGAAAAAATTATATTGTAATAGAAATACTTGTTAAAATCTTTAAAAATAAATAGATCAGTCCTGAAATATTCATTGCATTAAGTATATTTGTTAAAAATTAAAACCTCTTGGTAATTTGGACTAGTTTTATAATTAATCTGAAGAACTAAAAATAATTACTAATCAATACTTGTAAGTTATCAATGATTAAGCTAAGAACTTTGACAAGAAATTTAAACACTGTCATGTCACTAAAACATATTTCCTTTTACAGGGCTAGCTCCAAGCTTTTCTAAAAACACCAATTTCATCTTTTTATGTTTAACAGAAGTAAAGTTATTTTTATTTTGTGTTGATTTGTTAGGACCCCTATACTTATAATATTAATACTTATATAATAAGTAAATATATATGTTAAAAAAACCTTTTGACCCATTTTTAAAACTTCTACCCATAACTATTTAATTTAAATTATTGTCTTGTTTTACCTATGAAGACAATGCTGTTCTATTGGCAAGTGATGTAGCGTTCACAGGCCAGAGCTATGATTTTGAACCTGTGACCATGGATATGCCAGCTGAATGAGCATGCCACTCAACCACTATGCACCAAATTATTAGGAGACAATCACATTCTTATATACAACACTATGAACAACTAATATTTTACTATAAAGTAGTTTACAACAATGATTATTATTTTTTTTTAAATGCTTTTTAAGGCCAAGTGGTAAAAAACGCTCATTAAGTTTAAAAATTAATTTGTCTATTATCCAATTTAAAAAAAAAATGTTTATTTGATTTTAACAAAATAAATGTTATAGTATAAATAATGAAATAATAAATCATACTTATATGTATGGGAGTCAATGGGAGGTAAGTAGAACTTTAAAAACAAAATAAATTTTATGCATGCAGCTACAATTAAGCAAATAGTAACTTACTTAAAAGTAAGCACAATAATAATTTTATAATAATAAACGAATAATTAAAGTTTTATGCAAATGACTAATAAACAAAGTATAAATACAGTAAATTATACAATCATACCACTTCAAAACATTACAGCTGTTATCGGTAATAGTAATAGACAATTTATCAACAGGTGACAATGTTTGTCTTACTTATATAAAAAAAAATCACAAGTGACAAGATTTGGTTACAGTGTAACACAATATACAAAAGGTCAAAACCCATGAAATTTGATATGCTATAGAATAGTTAACATGATGATATACAGAGTTAAAAATTAAAACTAAGGTTGTTAAGATCACTCATTTTTGAGGACCGGTTAACTGTTCAAAAAAGACATGTTAAGCACTAGGGGGCCGTCCATAAATGACGTCACGCGATTTTGGCCGATTTTTTACCCCCTCCCCCCCCCCTACGTCACTCGTCGTCACAAAATCGTCGACCCCCCCCCTCAAAAAGTACGCCACAAATCTTTGCTCCCCCCCACCCCCTAAAAAAAAAGAACAAAAAACATTTTCTATAATTTGAAAATAAGAATGTTTCAAATCACTTTTTTGTCATTTAAGTATTTATTTAGTGTAGGTCTACAGTAATTCTCAAACTTTTTCGTATCAGAAGACCGACAAGAGTGTTTCCATTTCACCAGGTACCATTGCATTCTTTTCCCGTTTTGACATGATTTTCTCTGTACTTATTTGATAGGATAATGAGCGCCTACACAGCTGAAAACCATATAAGATTAAGTATGAATTCGGCTTGTTTTATATATTACATTTTTTTAAAAATGTTTAGTTGCCATGGCATAGCAAGACAGCTAACGAACAATGCAGCGGTAATGTTAAAAACCAGTTGATGTGATTAACCTTCGCGATTAAGCTCGCGAATGTGACGATTGATATTACAAGGATCATTGCATTGTTGATAGACCTAGAATATATAGATACAAGACAATTCCTCCAATTGATTTCGATCTTCTAATGACAGTTTCCCTGCTAAGTATATGCACATAAAATGCATTTAATCTAAAATTATCACATTGATATCACATCTCATGTTTTCTAAAAAATTATTAGGTAGACTATGCGCTGGAAGAGGAAAAAGGCCCATTCGGGCAGGAAGGCCGTTTGGCGCAAATACGAGGCCGAGAGCGAGACCAAGCTAGCTCTGCTGGATGTTGCAGGAGGCAACATGGACGACGCCTACGAGAGGTTTATTGGCACAATCATCGGGATTGCGAGACGCACGATCTCGCGGACGAACTGGAAACAGAAATTCAGGCGCTACTAGGACAGTAGCCTAAAAGATTTAGTAAAACAGCGAGCGAAAGCAAGGAAAAAAGCCGTCAGACAGAAGACACCCGAGGCTCGTAGGGCGTACAACAGATTGACAGCCGAAGTCTGTGCCGCTGTCGAAAAGTCGAAGAAGGCCAAATGGGTAAATACGTACGAAAAACTCGACCTCGCGGACGGTAGGAAAGTTTGGCGGCTAATCGATGCCCTATCAGGCGCGGGCAAAGCCAAAAACCCAAACCGCCTGACGACGCCACAGGGGCAAAGAGCAAGTGAAGCAAAGCGCGCACGGGCGCTGAACAAACACTTTGCCCAGGTGAACAAGAAAGGCGCCAGATCTGACTTTACCCAAACGATCGACCGAATGCGAAGAGAGGGCTCCAGGAGACAACGCACGGGCCCTCAATTCTAGGTTTTCTCGGCACCTTTCACAATGACTTAGTTGAAAACTGTGCTTAACAAGTGCAAAACTGGCAAAGCACCAGGGCCAGATAAGGTTCACAATGAAATGCTCAAACATCTGGGCAAGACAGGCCGAATAAAACTATTGAGTTTTATTAACAGAACCAGGACTACAGACACGCTGCCGAAACTGTGGGAAAAGGCCATTATACCCCAATTCAAAAGGAAGGTAAGCCAGGCGAACACCCGTCCAGCTACCGGCCCATTACCCTCACGTCGTGTGTTGGGAAGGTGGCTGAACGGTTAGTGAACGCACGACTCTACTGGCACCTCGAAAAGACAAAAAGCATTCCGAAGGGTGGGTTCCGCAAGGGACGTAACCCGATGGACCAAGCGCTCCGCTTAATTCAGACTATTACAAATGAACTCCAGTTGAAGAACCACACGGTTGCAGTGTTCTTCGATCTGAAGCAGGCATCTGGGGGGCTACTTTACAAACTACAGCAGTTGGGTGTCACTGCTAATATGTACTGCTGGATAAAATCGTTCCTCACGGACCGAACGATTAAGACACGGCAAGTTGAAGCGTTATCCAGCGAGGCACGACTGGAATTCGGACTCCCACAGAGGTCAGCGCTTAGCTTTACATTGTTCTTAGCCTACGTCCACGACCTACAAGGCATTCTCGAGTCACAGAACGCCATGTTTGCTGACGATCTGGTGATATGGAGTTCAGGAAAAGACGTTGCAACACTGCAGAATCGGCTGCAGAATGATCTGAATCGTATTGAAGATTACGCCAACCAATGGCACCCAGAAGTCAATATGGAAAAAACGGTCCATTCTATTTTCACTAATGGACGGAATGCACTGAAGCATGAGCTGGTGCTTCAGATCTGCTGAAAGAGGTTAAATTAAGATCGGACACCAACGTACTTGGGAATAAAACTGGACCAGAAACTGCAGATGCATAACCATGTACGTGAATTATGCGCCAAAACCACAGCAAAACTGACCATGGAGAAGAAGCTATCTAGCACTAGTTGGGGTACAGACGCAAGACTACTGAGAGCTCTTTATCTCGGTATCTTGAGAAGCGCTATTGATTACAGCCTCCCGGTCCAGGCCTTTGCGAGCCGTGCGGCTCTAGAAGGACTGGACCGATTACAGAACCAAGCTCTACGGTTCATTTGCGGGGCGTTACGTACCACACCCACCGCTGAGGTAGAAATTATGGCAAACGTAGAACCCCTGGCGATAAGGCGAGAAAAAGCGATCATGACCACTGTTGAGCGATACCGCAAGTTGGAGCATGTTGAACCCTGCTATCAATTAAAAGACCGCTGGGTTAAGAGGACAAGACTGAAACGACCCTCCTTCGTGGATGCGGTCCACGAACTAGTAGATTCAGACCCCCTACCAAAACACAGGGAGCGCATGCAACTGGTTCCTGCTCGAGGACAACATGAAAGTTTTGACCCGCCTGAAATACGTTTGACACTGTCAAATGCTGCGGTGACAAAAGCCAGCCCCGTTGAGCTTTTGCGAGACTAGACAGCGTGGTAAAAGTCTTTACAGACGGCTCACGTTTCAGAGATGGCAGATGTGGATCAAGTGTACTAATTCAATACCCCCAGCCAGAAACTGACAGCATCGAACTGTCTGGGCCGTGTGGATCCGCAAACAGTAGTCACGAAGCCGAACTCACACACTGGCGAAGGCAGGCGCAGCTCAGCCCCAGCCAGAAAAGCCCTTGACCCAGCTGGGGGTCAAGTCGTGGCTAAAAGACCATTTCCGCGAGAAGTGGCTTGAGGGCTGGGAAAATGGGAATACGGCCAGGAGAATGCCACGACCGAGTAAGAGCGACCCCTGGTGGAAACTTGAACGTAGTAATCAGACACTCATAACACGGTTGAGAACTGACCATTGTCCAATACGAAGCTACCTGTATAAGTTTGACAACAGGAGGGAACTGGCCTGTCGGCTGTGTGGCTGCCCCGAAGAGATGGCGGCCCTCGTACTTGAATGTTGCCCCGAGTTGGACGGGGCTTTACAGGGTGAAGTTGCGTTACCTGCAGAGGACTACCTCTATGGCGATGCACGCTTGATGAGGTTTGCTTGCGATAGACTGAACCGGGTCTTAAGAGCCTAACGGCTCGACCCAAAAGAGAATGTACATTCACTATGTTTTGTGAACCAAAAACAGAAAGCATCGCCCCACATTGTCTGGTGGACTGGACCGATTACAGAACCAAGCTCTACGGTTCATTTGCGGGGCGTTACGTACCACACCCACCGCTGAGGTAGAAATTATGGCAAACGTAGAACCCCTGGCGATAAGGCGAGAAAAAGCGATCATGACCACTGTTGAGTGATACCGGACGATTCGACGCCGGACGGTTCGACCCTGCCAGTTCGACGCCAGGACGTTTCGACGCCAGGTCGTTTCGACCCCGGTCGGTTCGACCCCGGACGGTTCTACCCCGGACGATTCGACCCCGGTCGATTCGACCCCGGACACTTCGACCCCAGGACGTTTCGACCCTAGGGTGTTTCGACCCCGGACGATTCGACCCCTTTCTCTTTAAGGCGTGAAATGTTTTGGTTTTTAAAAATCCATTTTAATCCTTTTTTTAATTAAAAAATAATTAGTTTAAGTTTAATATTATCTCTTTAAAAATAAAAACAGTAGGAAATAGTTATGTTTAACGGTTTTTTAAAATGATAGTATGATTGAACAAATAATATAGTTTTATATTAATAT
>MUZC01002185.1:646750-661420 GCA_002072015.1 Radix auricularia
ACTATCACTAAACCTAACCCAAACCCTAATAACTATCACTTAACGTAACCCTAAAGTCTATCCCTAAGCCTAACATCAAAACAAACCATTTAAAAAAAAAAAAATCTTATTCATAATCAATTCATGTAGTATTGTTTGAAAAAAAAAATAGGCATCAATAAGAAATCGAACCCCGGACCTGCGATGTAGCGTACTATCGTACTATCAATATTACCACACAGCCACACAATCTCCGATGAAATTTTTAACCTTATAAAAAAAAATATTACTAAGAATAGCAATAACCGGAAGTGAACGAGCGCGTATGCAGCCGCATATTGGGTCGTTTTGACGAGGCTATACTCACTACCTATAAACAAATAATGTTGTTTTGTCAGGGAAATATAGTTTAATTGGGTTTTCCCGATCTATGAAGGTTGCAGCTGGTCTTCTGCGCGGTGCGCATTATATTAACACATTTTTGGTATGACGTAATGTGAGGGTATATGTCGCGAAATAGTGAACGTGAGTAGAGACTTTTGAATTTATGTTGGGAGTCGATAGTCAGAGTTAGTGGATTGTTGTTGTTGTTGTTTGTAGAAGGACATTATTAGAGAGTTGGATGATATTCAACTTATAGAATGTTCTGTATTGTGTTGGATTGATTTGTAGCCAATCCCTGTTGGTTATAAAATTAACAGAAGACAGAACGTAACAGTTTTCAATACATATTTTTAATGTTGTTCTTTATACATAATAAGGATAGAATATGAATGTTACTTACGTAGCTTATCTGTGATTAAAGCATCTCATTCGGTATCTTTAAAAAAACAATCTTAATTGCTCTTAAATAAATACATTCGATTTATTTTAACATTAAAATCCAGAACACTTGCATGTTAAAATACGTGTTGTGGTCGGTGTACATGGCTACAGTCAGAAGTTGTTTGCACAACTGGGGACCGTTTTCCTGCCCTAGACGGACGACACTTACTGTTGGTCCTGGCACTTGTCTTCTCCTATTTTTTTCCTCTTCAACCACTTAAAAAATACAAATCCGCGACTGAAGCGTTGTAAGTAGTTATAATTGTTATAATAAACACGTCAAACATTTTGACAGCTGTAACCAAATGAGATGAACAATAAAAACTATTGTGCAGCTTTGGGAACAAAAATAAATAAATAAAACATAAACAAAACTTTCCCGCTGCCCTCTGGCCAGTTAGGGTCGCTGACTAAAGTTGAAACTAATTTTTAAAATCTTTAATAGATTCCAGGTCATTTTAATTAATAAACAATGTTAATGTGTTTTTTTAAATTAATAAAACTAGAACTGCTCTAAGGGTTTAATTTTGACGCGATAAATTGTACATTTTATCTTATCTGTTACAGACGCTCTTCTAATATAAAGTTCTATACAGAAGATTATAGCGTCCTTTGCTCATCTGTGGTTTGTTTCTAGTCCTGCATTATTGAAGGTATTCTAAATGAAAATTTCAAATTATAACTACATTCAATTTGAATATTTCCCTCGATAGGGCTTATCTTCGATAGAACAGAACAACAAAAGTTATTATTCTACTACTAATAGTTTTGTATAAATGAATTTTTGAAAATTCCAAAATGGCCGCTAATACTTAGTGTGCAAAAGTGTGTTTTCGGCACCCTACGACTTTTTTTTTCTTAAAATTCAGAAGCTATCAAACTTCTCTCCCTCGTAGAAAAAAATACACATAACAAATTATTTTTTTCAGATCTGTAACAGTGTTATAAATTAACATTTAATTCATTCTACAGTGAGCTGAATCACGATATGACAAAAAATAAAATGGGAGACAAAAGTCAAAAAAAAAAATCATAAAAAATTAACCCAATCAGCTAAAAATATAACTTTACCATTCATCTCAAAGACATTTTAAAGCTCTTTATAAAGAAATGGACAGGCACATAATAAATTTACATTAATATAAGCTATACTTTTTAGAAGAGTGTATGGTCACAAAATTTAAGAAATTTGATGAACTTTAAAAAAAATCACAACAAATTAACCAAGTACGATATCAAAGCCGAAATTTGACCATACAGTTTTATATTATTATCATTTTAATAGCATTGCACAGACTTTTTATTAAATGTAGACATAATTGTTTATTTTTAATCTCCGAAACGGGATACTTTAAAATCTAAATTTGATAAATATGGACATTATATATTAAGTTATTGAGAGCGGCAATTCAGAACTGACATTGTACATGTTATTTTTAATCACTATAACTAAACATGTCAATTAATTATAAGTCTGATGCCATATTTCCATGTCTGATGATTTGAAGATGTTCCTTATTTACAATGTTACAATGGCTTTCTGGTTAGACTTCCACTTCAACACATTAACAAAAGCATGTGAAAAAGAAAGTTGATTTTTATTTCTAGCAATAATTATATTAATAATTGCATAATTAAATTACTATTAACTTTATCAACAGGGTTGCCAACCTTCCGTAAATTTACCTACAGTCCGTAAAGATTTGTGGTAAAATTGCCTGTCCGTAAAATACCGTAAAAAATTAAGACGTTAGTATAAAAAAATTGCTATAAACGTGAAATCTCAAAGTTTAACTAAAATTAGTCAATCATGATTGTAATATCTAATTTCTAGATTCAAATTTTAATTTTTAAATTGTTATGTGCCATCCCGCGATAAATGAATAAACTTAAAGATCTTTCAGGACAGCTAGGCTATCGCGGCGAGATGGATAGGTTTAGAAAGATCTTTAGTCGTTACGTCACAACTACGCAGAAATTATGACGACATAAATGTAAAAATAGTATATGTTTTTTGTTAGCACATTTTCGAGAAGTCGAATGCGCTATTTCACCCGTTTTGTCCGTCTGTCCGTCTGTCATCACCCTAGATCTCAGCAACCATAAGTCCTAGACCCATGATGTATATTAAGTTTTGTATGTCCTGACCTGCCATTTGTGCATCAACACTCAGTTACTCGATCCGTTAAAAAACACCGTTAAAACTACCAAAAAACATTGCGAATCGAGAGATAACACTGGCGCAGGCAACGGCCGCCATTGCCGGAAGTCGAATACATCGTTTTTCAAGCATTGAAGAGTTAAAGTAATTGTTTAGTTGTGCGAAAGCGTGCAAAAGAATTAGTTTTTTTGTTGTTGACGTCATTAGAATATGTGTAAAAGTTTAGAGAGTTTTACGTCATCATTTGTGGTGACTTCAATCAAGATCTTAGCGGCCCAGGGGCAGAAATTGAAAACTTTTTCAAAACAAGCTTCAACATTCAACTACTTTCACCAAGATTGGCAACTACGATCTATCAAACAACAATCGACGGAGTATTTGGGCGATTAGCTGATTACAATTTAGAATGTTTCATTTATGAGTCCTAATTAGTGACCACAAACCACTTGTAGTTAGATTAAAGAGAAAAAAAATTTTAAATGTCAAGAAATGACTTTTAAATAATTATTTTTCAGATATATTCATTACACAAGAAAATTCATAAAAATATGTCTAAAATCTAAACACAATTACTTATAACTACATAATGCTGATATCTAACATAAGTACTGATACATAATACGAAAATGCGCTAACACGTCCTGAGTTCCAAAAGGGACCAGGCTTAACATGATTTTTATAAATTAATAAACATTAATAAATAATTGTAATTGAAAGGAAGTAGATCTACATTGTAAAAGTAAAAGTTGTGTAACATGTTAACAATTCCATGCCATATTTCTGTAAGCATTAATAAAATAGGCCGAATAAGATGATATACACATTTTGCTAAAGGCCACAATAAATTTATTGATGTCGCAGGCCCCCCCCCCCAACCCCCAAATGAGACAAAAACATATTCCGAATTTACACCCAAAATTATTAACAATTAATATGCTTTTATTTTTTACTTATAAATATATGATTGCTTTTATAAACAAAGAAATTGAATACATTATATGTAAACAAATTTATACATTTACTTACCGAAATTTCATAAAAGAGAAATCTTGTATTATGTTATCAAAATGTAAATTATGTGTAATATCTTCTTCTATCTTTAGACAATATTGCAAGATTTTGTAGTCTTGGGACGTGGTGGTCGATAGGTAGCGTTCTCGACTGTCATACTGATGGTCACGAGTTCGAATCCACACGAAGGTGAGGATTTGTTCTCGAGGCCTGAGGAGTCCCCGAGTCACCCAGCTCCGAATGGGTACCTAACTAGACAATAGTTAGGCGGCTGGGGTAATGCGTGGAGCCCCTATAGCCGTGGCCTGTGACCGCTACATCACTTGCCAACAGATCATCTCTCATGGTCTGTGGACGCGATTATCTAGCAAAATTATAGTGTTGGGTAAAGAATTTTCCAATCTATACTATTTAATATACTTTAATAGATCAAGGGGACACCCCTCCCCCCAGTATTTTTTTTGACATAATGCCTAACCTTGTTGTGAAGTTAAAGCCAGGGCTGGTCTTAAGCCACTGTCATCTATGCGGCCGCAGTGGGTTCACACTTTCATATGCCCCACCTATCTTAATTTTCACTTATTACCCTTATTATTACCTTATCCCTAACAAACTGGACCCCGCGTATCCATTTTCGCATACTAAGCTGCATAAGGCAATTGCAAAGACTGGCCCTGTGTACATCAATGAAACATCTGGAACCTTTTTGTTCCATTTGAACTGTCCTTTGTCAACGGTAATAAAGAACTCTATTTGATGGTATTTTTTTTTCAATTAGTGGATAACATGGTATTATACGCGAATATTTTCTAGCAAGGACATGTAACTCATCAGTGGGTTCTATTATTTTCTTTTATAATTGCATCTATGGATAAAAACATTTCTCGTTGTACGTCTTGCTCTAAAACTCAAAAGATAGAGCCCATTTCCTGACATTTCTCCACTCATACTTATTCTCCTTCCAGCACGGCGTTCAGTTGATATCTCCAAAACTCTATAATCTATAACAGCGTTCTGTATTAGCACACAACTTTGTTTCCTGAAATGGGTAGGCATTATTTATTTTAAAGAAAACGGATTCCCATAAATTGAGATACTATAGAAAATGAAATTATTGTATTGAACTGAGTAAAGTTCCAGCATCCGATCCCGTTTTACTTGTTATTTCTTCTGGTGTCAATTTTTTCCAAGACGTATGATATTTTTTAATATGTCGTTTTCGAATTTATTTATGTCATAGCGATGTTTATTAACGGATAAATTTGAATATTTTCATGTTTTTGCGCTAAATCTTAAAAATTTTACATAAGATAGAAAAATTCAAATTATTTACGCATTGCTTTAATTGGATGGACGTAGTATTTTAAATTAACAACTAATATTTTAATTAAAAAAAAACACAAATTATATGTGCTACTTTAATGCAATAAAAACAAAATACGTTTAATTTTTTTAGTAAGTTACCTTAAAATAATTTTCTAAAACTGATACAGTAGCGTGAATTAGATCTAGATCTACTATATGCAATAATATTTGCACAATATTTGAACCACCATGTCATGTAAGTACTTGATAGCGCATCATTCTGCACATGTCAAAATTTCACACAAAAACTTTCTTGCTGATATTTATAGTACATTGCATTATTAGGCCCAGCGGTGATGAGTTGTTTTGTGTGCAGTTTTTAATTTTTGAACGGGTTTGCGTTTGTTATAACAACCACTATGTAATGAAACAGATGTTGTGTGAATCCGTGAATTAATATTTGAAATTAAGAACATTTTTGTTTCACCTTTTTCCCCCCCCCCCCACTTCAAAAGAAAAATTCCACTTGTCGGAAATGGCTTTATTTTTCAAATTAATGCCACCAAATGCCGTACTTTAGATGAGTGCCACGCGGGGCGGACCGCCCCCCCTAGCTACGCCACTGAAATTTAAAGTTACCCATTTGATGTGACGTCATACTTCTTCAATCCCCCTCCCCCCTCGTCACACATCGTCACAAAAGTGTGACCCCCCTCCCCCTCGGTGCGTGACGTCGTTTTTTGGACGGCCCCAAAGATTAAAAAAAAATAAAGAAATGAATAAACTATATCAAAATACGTAAATGGTTTAATAATTTCAATATATCAAACTCTATTTTTATACTTTAACAATAATGTTACAGAGCTGAAAAACATAGGATCTGAAGCAGGGCCGGTCTTGGGCCACTGCAAGCTATGCCGCTCTTTCATAGGCCCCACCTATTTCAATTTTCACTTAATACCCAAATTTATTCCTTATCCCAACCCAAAGTGGGCTCCGTGCAATCCGTTTCGCATACAAAGCCGCGCATATGCTTAGATTGACCCTGGTCTGAAGTTTTGTACAAACATGACACTAATAACTGATACATATATATGATAAAGTATTGATATTATATGTAAATAATCTACTGAGGGAAAAAGATTTATGGCGCAAGTAAATGGCTTATTCTTCCAACTCATTATTATCTTAAAATTAAATTTAAAGTCTTTTGTTTTGTGGCATGAACAAAAGTAATGTAGAAACTATCTCAAACATTTTTAATTCAATCCAGGAAATCTTGCAATCTAGATGCATCACTCAAAGTTCAATCGAAAAATCTAAAAATCCGATAACTGACATGCATAGTTTTGTCACGGAGTAAGTTATCGAACCTGATTACAGGGAGAGCACTTTTATCAAGATCGATAATTCACTCGATAACTTCTTTATCAAAAAAAAAAATCGGCAATCCTTCGAGATCCAGTCCCCCATTATTTTACCTTAATACTTAATAAGAGGGCGTATGGTAGAATAAAGTAAATTACATATTGACAGAATACAACACACTTTTTAAAAGCTTTTTATTGTTTTAAAACTAAAAGAATAGTGTTAGTGTTTCGAATATTGTAGTACAGAAGAACACATATCGTTGTCATTGTCGGTGCGTGCGGCAGTATAAAATTTTACAGTGTCAGAAAAATTTATAACTTATAATTTTTAAAAAATCAAGTTAACATTACGCTGCAAAAACGCCTCTCCTTTATTTAATACCGGGTTCAAAACCCGGTTCTACCATTAATCCCGGCTGCAAACTCCCCACCTACCATTAATCTCGGCTGCAAGCTCCCCTCCTACCACTAATCCCGGCTGCAAACTCACCTCCTACTATTAATCCCGGCTGCAATCTCCCCTACCATTAATCCCGGCTGCAAACTCCCCTCCTACCATTAATCCCGGCTGCAAACTCCCCTCCTACCATTAATCCCGGCTGCAAACTTACCTCCTACCACTAATCCCGGCTGCAAACTTACCTCCTACCATCCCGGCTGCAAACTCCCCTCCTACCATTAATCCCGGCTGCAGGCTCCCCTCCTACCATTAATCCCGGCTGCAAACTCCCCTCCTACCATTAATCCCGGCTGCAAACTCCCCTCCTACCACTAATCCCGGCTGCAAACTCACCTCCTACCACTAATCCCGGCTGCAAACTCACCTCCTACTATTAATCCCGGCTGCAAACTCCCCTCCTACCATTAATCCCGGCTGCAAACTCACCTTCTACCACTAATCCCGGCTGCAAACTCCCCTCCTACCATTAATCCCGGCTGTAAACTCCTATCCTACCATTAATCCTGGCTGTAAACTCCCCTCCTACCATTAATCCCGGCTGCAAGCTCTCCATACTATGATTAATCCCCGCCTTCTACTCCCATTAATCCCAGCTGTAAATTCCCCTACTACCATTAATCTTACTACCATTAGTCCCCCTACTATAATTAATCCCGGCTGAAAACTCCCCCTACTACAATTAATCCCGGCTCCGTCCTACAAACTGCAAACCACCTGTTCCAATTACATTCTATCTAAGTTCATATTATTTCTTAATCCTAAGACAGACATTGTTTATAATCATCATTTTAATCGTAGTTTAATGAATCACCTTTAAAGATAACATATAATTATAAACCTTTGAAAGGTCAGAACCACTGACAGCTTCTTACATTCATAGTCCCAGCATCTTGACCACTCAGCCAGCACTTCACGATAGAAGTTGACAGTTGTAGACTTAAAATACTTGATATCCATATTTTCATATTATCATTATTTTGTTTTATGGTTTTAATTACTGCGATATTTCCTTGCTATTTGTTGATTAAATTTTTCATTGTCAGACAGGTTTATTATATTTTCAGATTATATTTATTGTACGAAGATAACTCCAAAGTTGTTGAATAAAAAGTTATTTCCGGAAAAATGGGTCTTCGGCTGATGTCAACATTGTTATCATGGACACTGGATACTCCTAAGTATAACAGGGGCTCTAAATGGTAAGGTCAGTTATAAGTCCGACTTTAAAATCGTGATCGAAATCAAAAGTTTTTCAACCCCATAAATCAATTATTTTATTTTATTCATTTATTGTCATAGCTCAGTAAATAGTTTTACTTGTTCTTTGACTATTATTTGTGTTGACCAAAGCAATAAACTTTTTTTTCTCCAAATCCATACTGTCCATAGCTTTCTAGTCCCTTATCTATCATTTAATACTATTATCTAAGGTTGCCTGCCTGTAAGTCTTTCTTAGGTGTTCATGGCTTTGTTTAACCATAATGTGAAGATTCATATTCATTGTTTTTAATTTTAGCTATAGAACTTGATGGCAATTGTAAGGAATTTGATTGATTTATTTAATTTCACTGTGGCGTAATGTGTTATAATGAATAATTCATTGAATATGTACTGCTAAATGTTTTGCTTATCTTGGGAATTTCTTTCAAAAGTATTAGTATTTTTATTATTAATGTGTTTGAGTAATCAAGAACTGTTATTAATTTTATAATGAAGCTATCGCATATTAAAGATTGACCTCCCTTGTTTACTTTAAAAAAAATCTTATGTAATGTGGCATGAATGCTCGCGACGCGGGGTAAGTCTTGATTATGTTTTGTTTTGGTGTGTTTTTTTAAAATTCAAAATTTAGTCGTAAAGTAATAAACATTTTGGTGACGAGATTAAATAAATATGTTGTGTTTCTCGACGTAAAATATATTATGACATGACCTCATTTTTTTAGCTTAGGGCCCGCCCATAAATGACGTCATACGATTTTGGCCGATTTTTTACCCCCTCCCGAGTGAAACAAACGAAGCTTAGGTTACATCACAAACGCTTTGATGACAACATCAAACGACGCAGGGTAACAATTCCGTATGTTCTCTTGTGGGTTCTCCAACTTAATAATTATAATTATATTTAATTTTCATGTCTTGATAACTTACGCCAATCGGCGTCTGATGGCCTATCGACCGGCACTTTGAGAAGCACTGAATTTTAAAAAGTAAAATAAAACAACAACAACAAAAAACACTATTTTCTTTTTCAAAATAATTATTTTACAAATAACTCGCAGATGAGTCTACATACCCCCAAGAATTCCCTTTTGACCCCAAATGAGGTAATTTACCCAGTGGCGTAGCTAGAGCTTTTGCCGCCCGGGGCGGACTCCAATATGGCGCCCTTTTAGGAGACACCCATAAATGACGTCACGCACCGGGGGGGGGGAGAGGAGAGTCACACATGTGACGTCATTCAAAACGCGCAACTTTAAATAAAATTTCCACTTAAATATATAATTACCAACACTTTATTTAATGATGTTTTACGTGGTTTCACGCGTATTACGATATTAGAGTGAGTGCAGCATTGCACTAAAAAAACATTTAAATGACCACCAAAAAAATGATTTAAAACATGCACATTTCAAAAGAAAATACGGCTTTTATGCAGGGAGGGGGGTGTCTTTGTGACGTCACATTGAGAAAGGTGTCTAAGTTTTCGATTCGTAACTCCGTGTGACGAGGGGGCTGTGGGTAAAAAATGAGCCAAAATCACATGACGTCATTTATGGACGGCCCCTTAAGTCAATCATATGATGGTTTTTATAAATTAATAAACATGAATAAATAATTGTAATTGAAACGATGCACATTGTATGAGGTGGGGGAGAATTTTACCACAGCATGCCCTATNAATAAACAAAGACATTGTATACATCAGTGAGTAAACACATTTCTTATTATTTCTACATTTACTTACTTACCTAGCTTCCATAGTAGAAAAATCGTGTATTATGTTATCAAATTTAAATTATTTGTAATATCTTATTCTATGGACAATATTGCAAGATTTTGTAGTCTTAAATAACTTATTTTTGAGCGAATATAATTTCTTCTTCAACTAGATACATTGATAGCAATTGTTGAAAAAACTTTTAGCCAAATTTTAATTTTGGGTAAAGAATTTTCCAATCTATACTGTTGAATATATTTTAATAGATCAAAGGGGATTTACCCCCGATTTTTAACATGATGACTCTTCTTGTAGTGTGGGTACAGCCGGGGCTGGTTTAGGCTACTGCAACCTATGCAGTCGGAGTGGGCCCCGCGCTTTCATAGGTCCCACCTATCTTAATTTTCACTAATAATCCTCATTAATACCTTATCTTTACCCGAACTGGGCCCAGCGCAATCCTTTTCGCATACTAAGCTACATTGCGCCCCGCAAATGCTAAGACCGCCCTGTGGAATGCCATGAAAACCTGGATCCTTTCTGTTTCAATATCGAAAAATTCTTTATCATTGTAAATTAAAAAATTCTTTTTATTCAAATTCTTCATTTAGGAGGTTAAAGGGTATTATACACGAATATTTCTTTGCAAGGACACGTAACTCATCAGCGCGTTCTTTTATTTTCTTTTATAATTACATCTATGGATAAAAACACTTCTCATTGTACTTCTTGCTCGAAAAATAGAACCACGTCTACTGAATTTTCCCCACTCATATTTTTCTCCTTATAACCCGGTGCTCAATTGATATATCTCCAACTCTCTGTAACAGCGTTCTGTATTAGTATAATACAAATATCTTTGTTCCATGAAATATGTTTGCATTAATTTAAAACAGATACGAGTTCACATAAATTGAGATAACACAGAAAAGAAAAAGATTGCATTGAACTGAGTAAAATTCCAGCATCTGATCTCGTTTTACTAGCTACTTCAGATGTCAATTTTTCATAAGTTAATAAGTTACCTTACAATAACTTTATGAAACCTGAAAAGTAATATAAGTTACGCAAAAAATGTCATGGTGATATTAATGTTACATATTTTCGAGTCAGCGGTGATTTGTTTTGTTTTTTTTTGTTTTTTTCAGTTTTCTTTTAAAAGCGCCATCGGTGACGTATACCACTTAATTTGTCACCTTACCTTTTTTGAGCAATTAAAAATTTTTAAACATTTTGCGTCAGTTATGACAACCACTGTGTTATAAAACAAATGTTGCTCGAATCCGTTAATTAAGACTCAAAATTAAGAATATTTTTGTTTCATCTTGGTTTTCCCCCTTCAAAAGAGAACTTTTTTTTTTCGGAAACGGTTTAGATTTTCAAATGCCCACAAAAGCCGCCCTCTGAATGAGTGCCACCCGGGGCGGACCGCCCCCTCCACCACCCCCTAGCTACGCCACTGGCTCATACAGAACGCTGTTATAGAGAGTTGGAGATATCAACTGAACCCCGAGTTAGAATTATAAAAAATATGAGTGGGGAAAATTCAGATTTCGTGGTTCTATCTTTAAAGCAAGAAGTACAACGAGAAATGTTTTTATGCATAGATATAATTATAAAAGAAGAAAAAAAAGAACGCCCTGATGATTTGCATGTCCTTGCAAAAAAATATTCGTGTATAATACCATGTAGCCTACTAAATGAAGAATTTGAACATCAAATAAATTTCTTTATTTACATTGATAAAGAACAGATCGATATTGTTAGAGAAAGTATCCAGGCTTTATGGCAATACACAGGGCTGGTCTTAGCTATTGCGGGGCCCTGTTTGGGTAGGAATAACGCATTGATGAGGATAATAAGTAAAAAATTAAAAATTAAAAGTAAAAGTGGGACTTATGAAAGCGCGGGGTCCACTGCGACCGCATAGGTTGCAGTGGCCTAAGACCAGCACTGGCTGTACCTACACTACAAGAAGAGGCATTATGTTAGAAAAAAGCGGGAGGGGGGGAGAGACCCTTTTATCTATTAAAATTTATTTAACAGTATAAATTGGAAATTCTTTACCCATCATTATATAATATAGAAATATTTTCAACTATTGCTATCAGTGTATCTAGTGGTAAAAGAAGCTTCTTTAAACTGAAGTTGAAAAAGTATATATATATATTCGCTCCACAATAAGTGATTTAAGACTACAATACCTTGCAATATTGTCCAAAGGTAAAAAAAAAAGTACAAATAATTAAAATTTTGAAAACATAATACACGATTTTTATACTATGAAAGTTAGGTAAGTAAGTAAATGTATAAAAAATATGTTTTCAAAGTGATGTATAAAATTTATTTGTTTATATAAAAAAAATCATGTATTTATACATAAAAATAAAAGCATAATAATTGTTAATTTTTTATTTATTTATTTTTTATTTTTTTTTGGGGGGGGGGGGGGTAAGTTTGGAATATGTTTTTTTCTCTTTGTGGGGTGGGGAGGCGGGGGGACCTGCGACCCCAACTTCTTTCTTGTGGCCTTCAAAAAAATGTATACTTTTATAAATGTATATTTATAGGTATATCATCTTATGCGGCCTTTTTTATAACTGCTTATATAAATAGAGCATGTAATGGTAAAAATATTTTCCCACCTATTACAATGTGCTTCGTTTCAATTACATTTATTTATTCATATTTATTAATTTAAAAAAAAATCATGCGATTGACTTAAGGGGCCATCCATAAAAGACGACACGCGATTTTAGCTAACTTTTCACCACGCCCCTCAACACACGTCATCACGAAACGAAAACTTAGACCCCTTCCTCAATGTGACGTAACAATGCTCGTTTTGAATGACGTCAAATACGTGACTCAACGGTGCGTGACATCTTTTATGGGTGACCATTTTAAAAGGGCGGCACATTGGAGACTGCCCGGGGCGGCAAAGGCTCTAGCTACGCCTCTGTGTAGGGGGCTGCCTCAACGCAGCATTTTTAAAAGTTCCACGCTGGATGGATGTTGCGTACTGGGTTCTGGATACAATCTTAATAAAGACAGACTCTCGTCGAATAGAAGGTGTTCTTTATTGAACTATAAATACACGTATAAATCCTTCATACAGCCATCGAGACATCACATCATAGGCTTACAGGATCACAGTCTTCACAGTGTTCGAGACATCACAGCATAGCCATACAGGCTCACAGTCTTTACAGTGTTCGAGCCATCACAGCACAGTCATACAGGCTCACAGCCTTCACAGTGTTCGAGCAACCTCGATAACACCATCCGTCAACAACACAGCCCTGGCCGAACGTCCACACACTGACGTTACAAGTCTCTCCTATGTTTTTCCACTCGTCTCACACACACTACACAGACCCACACTACATATAGCCCTTGCGCGCACTCTCAAGTCATTGCCTGACGGTGGTCGGACACTTCGACACCGGACGATTCGACGCCGGACGGTTCGACCCTGCCAGTTCGACGCCAGGACGTTTCGACGCCAGGTCGTTTCGACCCCGGTCGGTTCGACCCCGGACGGTTCGACCCCGGTCGATTCGACCCCGGACACTTCGACCCCAGGACGTTTCGACCCTAGGGTGTTTCGACCCCGGACGATTCGACCCCTTTCTCTTTATGGCGTGAAATGTTTTGGTTTTTAAAAATCCATTTTTAATGCTTTTTTAAATTAAAAAACAATTAGTTTAAGATTAATATTATCTCTTTACAAATAAAAACAGTAGGAAATAGTTATTTTTAACGTTTATTTAATGATAGTATGATTGAACAAATAATATAGTTTTATATTAATATCTCTTAGAAATTAAAAATAGAAAGAGATGCTATTTTTATTTTCTAATATAAAATAGTACAATATATAAAATAAAATAGTCTAATTTATATTAATAGCTCTTAAAAATTAAAAATAGAATGAGATATTTTTAATAATTAAAAATTGTACAATATATAAAAGTCTAATATATATTTAAAAAAGTAGGAAATATTATTTTGAGCATTTATTTTCTAATAGGAAAATGGAAAAAAGTATATACACTTAGAAAAAGTTGACATACATTGTGAATTCATGATTGTGATAAATGCGCCATTCCTCTCAGGTAGGTCAAGGCGTTGATGCGTGTGTATGTTTGCAATGATCGTTCGACACGTTTCTGCAGTTCCAAGCCTATCCAACTCCACCCCTCCCCCATCCTATGTAATCGGACAATAAAGGGGCCATGTGGTCAGAAAAAGGTATGTACATTCTAATCCGCCACACTCCCTATATTTACCTTTCCCATAACTCTCGCCAGCACACAATGTCCTGTGGTCGCCACTTAGTCTGGTCTTCGCAACATACCGCTATGTGCCGGCCAACTTACAGTCCCTGGTCTCGGTAGACTTCTCTTGATCTCTCCACCCCAATCAAAGTCACGATGTAATCGGACAATAAAAATGGCTTGTGGTCAGAGGGTTCTATGTAAAGGTCACTACATTCTCTAAGCCCCTACTCCCAGTATTAATTTCCACATAACGCTCGCCAAAAAACTAGGTATAACTATAACTTATAGGTCACTACTCCCTACACTCCTATCGCAAACATCTTTTTTTTTTTTTTT
>MUZC01002185.1:668147-690837 GCA_002072015.1 Radix auricularia
AGTGTCTCAATGTGCCGGGTCATAAGTCAGTGTCTCAATGTGCCGGGTAATAAGTCAGTGTCTCAATGTGCCGGGTCATAAGAAAGTGTCTCAATGTGCTGGGTCATAAGTCAGTGTCTCAATGTGATGGGTCATAAGTCAATGTCTCAATGTGCTGGGTCATAAGTCAATGTCTCAATGTGATGGGTCATAAGTCAGTGTCTCAATGTGCTGGGTCATAAGTCAGTGTCTCAATGTGCTGGGTCATAAGTCAGTGTCTCAATGTGCTGGGTCATAAGTCAATGGCTCAATGTGCTGGGTCATAAGTCAGTGTCTCAATGTGCCGGGTCATAAGTTAGTGTCTCAATGTGCCGGGTCATAAGTCAGTGTCTCAATGTGCCGGGTCATAAGTCAGTGTCTCAATGTGCCGGGTCACTTGTTAGTGGCTCAATGTGCCGGGTCATAAGTCAGTGTCTCAATGTGCTGGGTCATAAGTCAGTGTCTCAATGTGCTGGGTCATAAGTCAGTGTCTCAATGTGCCGGGTCATAAGTCAGTGTCTCAATGTGCTGGGTCATAAGTCAATGTCTCAATGTGCCGGGTCATAAGTCAGTGTCTCAATGTGCTGGGTCATAAGTCAATGTCTCAATGGGCCGGGTCATAAGTCAGTGTCTCTATGTGCCGGGTCATAAGTCAGTGTCTCAATGGGCCGGGTCATAAGTCAGTGTCTCAATGTGCCGGGTCATAAGTCAGTGTCTCAATGTGCTGGGTCATAAGTCAGTGTCTTAATGTGCCGGGTCATAAGTAAATGTCTCAATGTGCTGGGTCATAAGTCAGTGTCTCAATGGCTGGGTCATAAGTCAGTGTCTTAATGTGCCGGGTCATAAGTAAATGTCTCAATGGGCCGGGTCATAAGTCAGTGTCTCAATGGCTGGGTCATAAGTCAGTGTCTCAATGTGCTGGGTCATAAGTCAGTGTCTTAATGTGCCGGGTCATAAGTAAATGTTTCAATGGGCCGGGTCATAAGTCAGTGTCTCAATGGCTGGGTCATAAGTCAATGTCTAAATGTGCTGGGTCATAAGTAAATGTCTCAATGTGCTGGGTCATAAGTCAGTGTCTCAATGTGCCGGTTCATAAGTCAGTGTCTCAATGTGCTGGGTCATAAGTAAATGTCTCAATGTGCTGGTTCATAAGTAAATGTCTCAATGTGCTGGGTCATAAGTAAATGTCTCAATGTGCTGGGTCATAAGTAAATGTCTCAATGTGCTGGGTCATAAGTAAGTGTCTCAATGTGCCGGGTCATAAGTCAGTGTCTCAATGTGCTGGGTCATAAGTCAGTGTCTCAATGTGCCGGTTCATAAGTCAGTGTCTCAATGCGCCGGTTCATAAGTCAGTGTCTCAATGGGCCGGGTCATAAGTAAGTGTCTCAATGTGCTGGGTCATAAATCAGTGTCTCAATGTGCTGGGTCATAAGTCAGTGTCTTAATGTGCCGGGTCATAAGTAAATGTCTCAATGGGCCGGGTCATAAGTCAGTGTTTCAATGGCTGGGTCATAAGTAAATGTCTCAATGTGCTGGGTCATAATTAAGTGTCTCAATGTGCTGGGTCATAAGTCAGTGTCTCAATGTGCCGGTTCATAAGTAAATGTCTCAATGTGCCGGTTCATAAGTCAGTGTCTCAATGTGCTGGGTCATAAGTCAGTGTCTCTATGTGCTGGGTCATAAGTCAGTGTCTCTATGTGCTGGGTCATAAGTCAGTGTCTTAATGTGCCGGTTCATAAGTCAATGTCTCAATGTGCTGGGTCATAAGTAAATGTCTCAATGTGCTGGGTCATAAGTCAGTGTCTCAATGTTCTGGGTCATAAGTCAGTGTGTTAATGTGCCGGGTCATAAGTCAGTGTCTCAATGTGCCGGTTCATAAGTAAGTGCCTCAATGTGCCGGTTCATAAGTCAGTGCCTCAATGTGCCGGGTCATAAGTCAGTGCCTCAATGTGCCGGGTCATAAGTCAGTGTCTCAATGTGCCGGTTAATAAGTCAGTGCCTCAATGTGCTGGGTCATAAGTCAATGTCTCAAAATGCCGGTTCATAAGTCAATGTCTCAATGTGCTGGGTCATAAGTCAATGTCTCAATGTGATGGGTCATAAGTAAATGTCTCAATGTGCTGGGTCATAAGTAAATGTCTCAATGTGCTGGGTCATAAGTCAGTGTCTCAATGTGCTGGGTCATAAGTCAGTGTGTTAATGTGCCGGGTCATAAGTCAGTGTCTCAATGTGCTGGGTCATAAGTCAGTGTGTTAATGTGCCGGGTCATAAGTCAGTGTCTCAATGTGCCGGTTCATAAGTCAGTGCCTCAATGTGCTGGGTCATAAGTCAGTGTCTCAATGTGCCGGTTCATAAGTCAGTGTCTCAATGTGCTGGGTCATAAGTCAGTGTCTCAATGTGCCGGTTCATAAGTCAGTGTCTCAATGTGCCGGATCACTTGTTAGTGGCTCAATGTGCCGGTTCATAAGTCAGTGTCTCAATGTGCCGGGTCATAAGTCTGTGTCTCAATGTGCCGGGTCATAAGTCAGTGTCTCAATGTGCCGGGTCATAAGTCTGTGTCTCAATGTGCCGGGTCATAAGTCTGTGTATCAATGTGCCGGGTCATAAGTCTGTGTATCAATGTGCCGGGTCATAAGTCTGTGTATCAATGTGCCGGGTCATAAGTAAATGTCTCAATGTGATGGGTCATAAGTCAATGTCTCAATGTGCCGGGTCATAAGTCAGTGTTTCAATGTGCCGGGTCATAAGTCAGTGTTTCAATGTGCCGGGTCATAAGTCAGTGTTTCAATGTGCTGGGTCATAAGTCAGTGTTTCAATGTGCTGGGTCATAAGTCAGTGTCTCAATGTGGTGGGTCATAAGTCAGTGTCTTAATGTGCTGGGTCATAAGTCAGTGTCTCAATGTGCTGGGTATTAAGTCAGTGTCTCAATGTGCCGGTGTAACAGGCCAGATTAAGCTTCTGACCAGAATATACCCCTTTGACAACAAGACGATATATAGTAAAAAATGGATGAATGAATAATTAGAAATTCTATTTTTGTCTTATCAGTGACGTTAAACTCATTTCTTAAGTATGAAAGATGTTTTATTTACAATAAAATAATAATAATAATAATAATATGATTTCTTTTATTACGATGTCTGATAGAGCGGTTAATTTTTATCTCAAGTTACAGTCTTTACAAGTAAGAAGGAATCAGATTTTTTTATTATTTTTTTTATTTTATTATTTTTTTAATTAATTTTTTTTTAATTTAAAAAATAAACTCATTCAAGCACTAAATGGATTGATTATTTTTAAAAATTATTTATTTTTAGTTTTTGTTTATCAGCGCTTCCGAATATTTGTTAATTCTTGACCTCGCTTATTAATGGAATAAATTTGGTTCATTATTTGATTCTGGGGCCTTAAGAACCGGGTAAGACTAAACATCGTTTGACTTCCCCAACGTTGCTTGTCGTATTTCAGTACCTTTATCATTATCTTATCTGATTTGTTACAGGCGTTCCTTCAATAAAGAAGATTATTGCGTCCTTCGCTTATCTATCATCCGTCCATCACTGTGGCAATACAGTATTCTTAATACAGTACGGTCAATCTTGTCGGATTTCGTCAATTTTGGATTTCCATTTACCATACTTCCATCTTTTGTTAATTGAGCACATGAACACTGTCATTACAAAAGAACTAAATGACTACTTGAATCAGAATGTGGAGGAGTATATAAACATTTCTGGTATTTCTCTTGATGGAGTCTGGGTAACTGATGCAGAAATTATGGCAACAGCGAACCTTTTACGTTGGGATATTGTTGTCTACACCAAAGTCGGTGATTCGATGAATTGGTTTACCTATCCAGCAAGCTTTGATCTTCAGTCAAGGACAGGACATGGACTTTACCTTCAAAATCAGAACGGCCATTTTGATGTTGTTATTAGTGTATACATCTTACTTTAAGTAATTAATTTTCTAAATGCTGTTTATTTTTGGACTTGGTTATCATTTACTGTTTAAACTTTAAAAAATCATGTGTCTTAATTTCTATTCGAATGTTCAGGTTATGTCCTTTTAATGAATACATTTTTTTTAATGTCTTAATTGAAACCTTTATTCTTTATTATCAACATATTTTTTTTTTTTTGAAAGAAAAAATCAATTGAATTATTATTTGAATTGTCACTTTAAAAAAGTGGGACGTGGTGGCCGAGAGGTAGCGCTCTTGACTGTCATACTGATGGTCACGAGTTCGAATCTACACGAAAGTGAGGATTTGTTCTCGGGGCCTGAGGAGTCCCCGAGTCACCCAGCTCTGAATGGGTACCTAACTAGACAATAGTTAGGCGGCTGGGGTAATGCGTGGAACCCCTATAGCCGTGGCCTGTGACCGCTGCATCACTTGCCAACAGATCATCTCTCATGATCTGTGGACGCAATTATCTTCTGCATAGAAGGAGCGTCTATATATCTAAGATATATAAAAATATATGCAAACTATTTCATTCATGGAAAACATTAAATCCAAACTTCTGTATAGAAATAGAAGAAGCGTCTATAAATGATACGATAAGGATAACGAGCCGAAAGTGATCGCATCTGTTTGTAAAGCAACAAATTTAACACTGCTTAAATTATTTATTTTTAAATTAGTGATGTAGTGCTGGATTAAGTTAATGTTAAATGGAAAAAGAAAATTATGCTGTTTCCATATATTTTAGTTTGGACTGTAATTCTTTAACTAGAATCTTGGAACAAAAAAATAAGATCTAAATTGTTAAATAATACAACGCGAGTATTATTTTTAAAGAAAGGTCATGCTCCTTTCATTCATATTAAAGTAGTTTATAAATAATTTTTCTTATAGAGCTAAAACATCAATAAAAAGTTTAAAAAGTCATTCATCCATTTTTACTATATATCCCCATGTTGTCAAAGTGGTATATTCTGGCCTGAGGGGGTATATTCTGGACTAGGCCAGTTTAACCCCGGGTATATTCTGGTCAGGGGTTTAATCTGGCCTATTACACTGGTACTTGCCTCTAGTATCTATATATATATATATAAGACGCATTTGTTGTCTGTCTGTCTGTCTGTCTGTCTGTCTGTCTGTCTGTCTGTCTGTCTGTCTGTCTGTCTGTCTGTCTGTTTGTTCCCTAATAACTCAAGATCCAGACAACCCACTACAGTGAAGTTTGGTAAACGTACACATAATTATATGGGGAAGGTTCTTAAATAGGTTTGGTTTCATATATTCAAACTCATGGGCGCCGGGGGCCCAACAACTTTTTTTTCCTTATTTGAGTTATATAAAAAATGAAAATCAACAATTTTTTTATTTCTCGAGAAGGCAGAAGCGTGAAATTTTAGGAAATTGGGGGCTGGGGGCCCAAATTTAGTTTTTTCTCTAATATAAACTATATATAAAAACTAAAAATCACTAAATATCCTATTTTACTGATAGATAGAAGCATGAAACTTTGGCAAGTTGTTAAGATATTTTGCGATAAACAATTTTTAACATTCCACTCATGGGAAGCCGGGGGCCCAAATGTAGTGGTTTTTTTTTACTTATATAAGCTATATAAATACTGAAAATCAACCATTCTTCTATTTCCCGTGTAGTTAGAAGAATGAAACTCTGGGAAGTTGTTAAGTACACTCTCCTAACGCTAATTTGCGAAAAAGAATTTCAAATTTCCAAATCATTGGGGGCCGGGGGCCCAGATGTTTTTTTTTTTTTAATAGAACCAAACTCATCACTTATTCTCCAATGAACCGTGTCGTAAAAACATGAAACTTTTGGAAATTACTCTCCTGGCAATAATGGCAACAAAAAAAAAAAATACAATTCTCACTTATGTGGTGCCGGGGGCCCAAATGTACTTTTTTTTAAGCGGACTATATTAACAAAATGTAGACAACGAAATACAATCACGTCTCACGAAAGATCAGGTTTCTGATTAGGTGGAAGCATGACATGACCTAGGAATCGATGAGTACAACCCCGCAGTGGTAACAGGTGAAAAAAATATTTAAAGTATAAGTTACTGGGAGCCGGGGGCCCAAATGTAGTTTTTTTTTTTTTACTATTATATGCTATATAAATACTGAAAATCCCCCATTCGACTATTTCCCGTGTAGGTAGAAGAATGAAACTTTGGGAATTTGTTAAGTACTCTCTCCTAACGCTAATTTGCGAAAAAGCATTGTGTACGCTTCTCCAGAAATCCCTATTTAAAACCCGTGCGAAGCCGGATACTTGCCTCTAGTATATATATAAGACGCATTTGTTGTGTGTCTGTCTGTCTGTCTGTCTGTCTGTCTGTCTGTCTGTCTGTCTGTCTGTCTGTTCTCTGATAACTCAAGATCCAGACAACCAAGGTAAGTGAAATTTGGTAAACGTACACATAATTATATGGGAAAGGTTCTTAAATAGGTTTTGTTCCATAGGACTTTTTTTCCTTATTTGAGCTATATAAAAATGAAAACCAACAATTTTTCTATTTATCGGCAGAAGCATGAAAATTTAGGAAAATTGTTGAGTACACTTCTGCAATGGTAACAGGTAAAAAATATATTTAAATTATCTCTTTCTGTGGACTGGGGACCCAAATTTAGTTTTTTCCCTTATATGAACTATATATAAAAACTAAAAATCACTAATTATCCTATTTTACGAATAGGTAGAATCATGAAGCTTTGGCAAATTATTAAGTATGCTACCCCAGACGATATTTTTCGAGAAACAATTTTAAACTTCCCACTCATGAGGAGCCGGGGGCCAAAATGTAGTTGTTTTTTTTTAAAACTGATATACGCTATATAAATACTGAAAATCACCCATTCTACCATTTCTCGTGTAGGTGGAAGAATGAAACATTGGGAAGTTATTAAGTACACTCTCCTAACGCTAATTTTCACAAAATAATTTCAAACTTCCCACTCATTGGGGGCGGGGGCCCAAATGTTGTTGTTTTTTTTATTATATTAGAAACAAACTCATCACTAATTCTCCAAATTTACCGTGTCGTAAAAACATGAAACTTTTGGAAATTACTCTCCTGGCAATAATGGAAAAAAAATATTCTCACTTATGTGGTGCCGGGGGCCCAAATGTACTTTTTCTTATGTGGGCTATATTAACAAAATGTAGACAACGAAATACAATCACGTCTTAAGAAAGATCAGGTTTCTGATTAGGTGGAAGCACATACTGTAATAAAATTATCGAGAACACCCCGGCATTTGTAACAGGTGACAAAATATTTAAATTATCACTTACTGGGAGCCGGGGGCCCAAAAAAAAGTTTGTTTTTTTTTAAATTTTTTAATTAAATTTTTAAACAAATATATGCTATATAAACACTAAAAATCCCCCATTCGACTATTTCCCGTGTAAGTAGAAGAATGAAACTTTGGAAAGTTGTTAAGTACACACTCCTAACGCTAATTTGCAAAAAAGAATTTTGAACTTCCCACTCATGGGGGGCCGGGGTCCTAAAAGTAAGTTTTTCCTTATATTATAAACTCTAATTCTCAAGTCACCGTGTAGGTAATATCATGAAACTTTGGGAAATTCTTGAGCATACTCTCCCGACAATAATGACAATCGTTCCATAAATTCCCACTCATGGGGGCCGGGGGCCCAAAAATGTTTTTCCCACGTTATTTGAGGTACATAAAATTGAAAATAAATAATTTTCCTATTTCCCGAGTAGGCAGAAGCATGAAATTATAGGATATTGTTTAGTACATTTCCCAAATTATAACAGGCGAAAATATATTTAAATATCACTTTCTGGGGTCCAGGGGCCCAAATGTTTTTTTCCCTATATGAGCTATATAAAAATTGAAAATCACCAATTCTCTTATTTCCCGTGTAGGTAGAAGAATAAAACTTTGGGAAGTTGTTAAATACACTCTCCTAACGCTAATTTGCCAAAAAGAATTTTAGAATCCCCATTCATGGGGGCCAAGGGCCCAAGTGTAGTTTTTTCTTATATTAAAAACCTTCTTACCTCTAATTCTCAACTTTGCCGTATACGTAAAGACATGAAACTTTTGGAAGTTTTTGAGCACAATCTCCCGACAAAAATTCAGAAAAAGTCTTTTAAAATTCTCACTCACGGTGGAGTTGGTGTACCCAACTGTATTTTTTTCCTTAAATGAACTGTATTTCACATCTCAAATGGTAACAGGTGATAACATATTTAAATTATCTCACTGAGAGGGCAGGGGCCCAAATGTAGTTTTCTTCTTTATATGACCGATATAAAAAGTGAAATTTACTAATCCTCCTATTTCCCGTTTAAGTAGAAGCATAATACTTTGAGAAGTTGAGCAACACATATCCGCAATGGTAAGAAGAG
Source organism: Radix auricularia (assembly GCA_002072015.1). Lineage (NCBI taxonomy): Eukaryota > Metazoa > Mollusca > Gastropoda > Lymnaeidae > Radix > Radix auricularia. The sequence continues at coordinate 676,532 of MUZC01002185.1, forward strand.
TAAAAAGAAATCACTCCCCTGGGGGCCGGGGCCCAAATGTATTTGTTCTAATATAAAAACGGACTCATCACGTATTCTCTAATTTTTGGTGACGGTAGAAACAGAAAAGTTTGGAACTATTTTGGCGAGGCACTCACGATGTGGCGAGGCACTCACGATGAAAATTAACAAAGAAATATTCCTGCTCATGTGGGGCAAACGTTTATAAAATTTAAAAATCATTAATTCTCCTATGTCCGAGTAGGTAGAAGTATGAAATTTTCGAAAGTTGTTGAGTACACTTCTGCGATTGTAACAGGCGAAAAAAATATTTATAACACTGTTGCCCAAATGTAGTGTTGGTTTTTTTTTTTTTTTTAAACTCATATAAGCTATATAAAAATTGAAAAACTTTAATTCTACTATTTGGAATAATAGGAATTCGGAAAGTTGTTAATTACACTACCACGATGGTGCAGTCTTAAATGGTGTGTCAGACTCTTGGGATTGCTGGTATATAATTGCAGACACTAGGCGTTTCTTGTATTTGACCTGCTTTAAATGTACTCCTTACTTCATGCAAATAAACAGTATAGTATGCTGCTACAGAAAACCTCATTTAAAATCCGTGAGAAGCCGGGTACTTGCCTCAAGTTTTTTTTGTTTTTTTTTAGTCCCATAACCTCTTTTTATCAAGGTCGTAGAGGATTCTAATGTTTCCATTCTGTTTCCATTAGAATATTCTCGGGCTTAATAGACACTGGCGGCGCCCATCCCTCTCCAGGTCAGCGGAGTGCTTTCTAAGCGTTGGTCATTGCACAACAATTTTATGGTGGCTTTTCGTGGGCTTGAACCCACGCCCCTCAGCTTGTGAGACGAGCGCACTATTGACTTCGCTACCCAGCCTCTAGTATATATTTATATATATATATAATAAAATTATAGATTAAGAATAAGGAAAATATTTTACATGATTTCGTCGATTTATTAATAATAAATAATTAATTATTAATAATTAACAATAGTTTGCTTTTTTGACGTACAAACTTCTCCATTAAGTTTTTTTTTTTTAAGGTGTAACCTTTAAAATAAGCTGTTTTATAAGGAAAATGATGTACAAAATTTAACATTGTTTATACTGAATTAACAATATCCAGAGGCGTCACTAGGGTTGGTGTCACCCGGGGGGTTAGCTCATGGTGTCACCCGGGGCGGTAGCTCATGGTGTCGACCACTCATGATTTAACCCATAGAAATCCTCTGAGTTTTCCAGTGCCAAATAACGGGAATATATGGAATTTTACGGTCTGGTGTCACCCCCTCTGATGGTGTCACCCGGGGCGGCCCGCGCCCTCCGCACCCCCCTAGCGACGCCACTGACAATATCTAAATTTAAATTCATTTAACTTCTTAAATTTAAATAAAAATCCATTGCCTGTTTTTGTTACTTCCCTTGACATTTTTTTAGTTTAATCATGTCATAATCTTATTTTTAGCTTTAATCTAAATTATCGATTAATTATAAAGTAATTTTTCAAAAGTTAACGATTAATTTTAATTTAATATATACGTATATATATTTTCTTAAAGCTAAAAATAAAGATGAATGACGTCATTAAACTGAAAATTTCAAGGGAAGTAATAAAAACAGGCAATTGTTTTTTTATTTAGTTATTTTTAAAACATAGTTAGCAATAAAAGTAAGTTAAATTACGTATTAAATTTTGGCACTATGATGAACATATCAAATTAAAACATTAAAAATATAAAAGTAACATTAACAAAAACATCAAAATCATCTTTTTATCCCAAGTGGTTCAAAAGTTATTATTATTTTTCCTAAGACCTCATAATCACTTTTTTCATTAAGATGTTTTCCTTCACGTTTTGTGCCCCCTTAAGGCATTTTTTAAAATGCCCATAACTTTAATTATATATTATATTATAATATTAAGTATTTAATGAAATTTAATTTAAAAATAAACGATTTTTATCAGATATATTTAAATACGAGCAGTTCAAAATAATGTCAATGAAATTAAATTTTGTTATTGTTAATTAATTTTAAAAAATGTTTTGTTTTTTTTTAAATATCATTGCCCTCATAAAACAGGTTATTTTAAAATTTACATTTTCAGAGCCTGTTTTTTAAATAAAGTAGGTGAAAAACACGGTATTATTAATTATTTATTAATAAATAGATTTTAAAAAAACAAAACTTTTCTTAATTTTAATGACNTATATATATATATATATATACAGTCAACGGTCGAAACGAAGAGAATTGACTTGTGGTTGATGAATAATATGTAAAATAGGTAAGAGTGAGTTTGACACGGACAGAACGTCCATTCTGTTAGGCCCACTCTTACCTCGTTGACATGTTTTATGATTCATGTACTAAGGGAAATAACTTCCAATTCAGGAAAATATTCATCAGTTACCCTGCTTAGAGCTAACGCAATATAACATTTTTTAGCGCATTTTCGAGATGTCGAAATCGCTATTGCACCCGTTTTGTCTGTCCGTCCGTCCGTCTGTCATCACCCTTGATCACAGCATCCATAAGTCCTAGACCCATTATGTATATATGTTTTTTGTATGCCCTGACCTGCCATTTGTGCATCAACACTCAGTTACTCAATTCGTTTAAAAACCCCGTTAAAACTACCAAAAAATATTTCGAATCGAGAGGTAACAATAGCGCAGGGAACGGCCGCCATTGCCGGAAGTCGAATGCTCAATTCTTCAAGCATTGAAGAGTGGTGCGAAAAGGTGCAAAAGAATTAGTTTTTTTTTTTTTTTAGTTGACGTCATTAGAATATGTGTAAAAGTTTAGAGAGTTTTACGTCATCATTTGTGGTGACTTGTAGTTGGATTAAAGAGAAAATAATTTTTTTTGAATGTAAAGAAATGACTTTTAAATAAAAAAAATGTCACATATATTCATTACACAAGAAAATTCATAAAAATATGTCTAAAATCTAAACACAATTACTGATAAGTACATAATTTTGATATCTAACATAAGTACTGATACATAATACGAAAATGCGCTAACACGTCCTGAATTCCAATAGGTACCAGGCTTAACATGATTTTTTTACCTGTTCTCTTCCACACACACACACACACACACAAAAGAATTTTAAAAAAAAACGTGCGTAAGGCCTATATATGTAAATTTTAACGAATTTGATTCTCAATAGTCGTAAATATTAAAATTTAATTGATTTACAATCACTACTTTTAATGAAACATTTTTAGAAAAACGTTCTCCCTTAAAGATTTTCCATCCTTAAGTAAGGATATCAGTTCTGTAATTTAGTTCCAAATACCAACAAACAACTTCCAAGGCTTGATCGTCATCATCATCAGTTCCCTGGTCGTTGGGGGAGTGCATGGACACATCAACAGATAACGATCTCCACAGTTGCCTATCTTAAGCGACGGCCAATATTTCATTCAATCTCATCCCTGTCCATTCCTTTATGTAGTCAAGCAAGCTTTAGTGCTGTCGACCACTTCGCCGACCACCTTCTACAGCGCCTTGAAGGATAATTATTTTCATGTTATTATGTCACGGTACATGACCGAACCATGCCCTCTTACGTTTGTTAATTGTTGTTATAATAGATTCCTGATGACCCGCAATAGAGTTTACTTTGTCTCAGACATATTAATTGGTCTTGTGTTCTAAACAGGAGATCTGGAGAATTTTCTCATCCATTCGTTTTCAAATTCATGCAGCTTGTTTTCAATGGTAGCCATTAGTGGCCATGTCTCACATCCATAAAGGACAATGGTTTTAATGAAAGCTCTGGACAGCCTGAGCTTTGTTGGAAGGCCAATTTTTTGCTATGCCATATTTTAGTTAACTTTGTCATTGCTGCCATGGCCGACACAATTTTTGCTCGAATTTCAGGATCACAGATACCATCTCAAGATATAATGGCTCCTAGATATTTAAAGTTATGTACCTCCTCCAGCTTTTGTTGGTTCTTTACGATGTTTGCCATTCACAAGTTGTACAACAACATAGGATATTCTTGTATATTAATGAAGCCTGTCGGGTTTTATTCTTAGTATAGTGGGACGTGGTGGTCGAGAGGTAGCTCTCTCGACTGTCATACCGATGGTCACGATATTCTTGTATATTAATGAAGCCTGTCGAGTTTTATTCTTAGTATAGTGGGACGTGGTGGTCGAGAGGTAGCGCTCTCGACTGTCATACCGATGGTCACGAGTTCCAATCCACACTAAGGTGAGGATTTGTTCTCGGGGCCTAAGGAGTCCCCGAGTCACCCAGCTCCGAATGGGCACCTAACTAGCCAATAGTTAGGCGGCTGGGGTAATGCGTGGACCCCTATAGGCGTGGCCTGTGACCGCTACATCACTTGCCGACAGATCATCTCTCATGATCTGTGGACGCAATTATCTTCTGCATAGAAGGAGCGTCTGTATATCTAAGATAGTATAACTGCTTTAATGTCTTGGTAAGCTTTTTAGTTTTTGTAGTGTGTATTTATCAAATTTATGATATAATATTTAGTAACATTCATCCCCACCCCCGCATAATGTCAATGTGTCTTGTGACTATTCTTGCTAAACACATCATATATCATAAAAACACTGTAAAAGTGCCATAGACTTTGTTTGTCTATTGTAAAATAATTCATAATGTTTAATTTTTAAAAAAAAATTATACTTTCATGCAGTACATATTTTATTTATGAAAAAAAAATGTAATTCTTGGATTTTAAAACAGAAAATAAATTTTTTTTTGTTGAAAATATTTCTGAAAAAATAAGTTTGAATTACATCCCCTGTCAGTTCCTTTTAAAATAAATGAAATAGAAACAAAGAATAATCGATTTAAATGAAATATTTGCATGACTTTTATTTATGCTTTAAACTGTAGTCAATTGGTTTGTTTTCAATGTGAAAAGTAAACCGTAAAATGTCATCCTTAATAATTAATATTCCTCAAGTACTTTTTACATTTCAATGCAAAATATTGTCCATTAAATGTACAATACAAGTATACAAGATAAAAATTCATAAAAGCAACATTTTATATGACATTAGAAGGCAGAATTACTGTATAAAAAAATATTAAAAAACACTAAGACTTCACTTTTATCAAAAATAAGAGCACGTACGTACCTGCATAGTAAATACACACGTGCACACATGCACGCAGACACACACACACAAATATATAAGATTTTAATTTATCACAGTATTATTATCAAATTCAGCAGTTTTAAAATTTCATGATTGTTTATAAAAACATTTTATAGTGTAATTAAATTAACATTTAAACTTATTTAAGTTTATGTTCGCAAAAATATATTAAAGTCTGTACCAAATTTTTTTTAAAGTTAAAATACTACAACTCAAGCCAACTATTTTTGTTCTGATGGTAATAACCTAAAAAACTGATTTAAGCAAAGAAAAATGTTTCAAAACGTACAAATTTGATGTCGGACCACAATTGAATTTTTTTTTCTGTCATTGAAATATTTAAAAGTTATAACTTGCTTGACTTCGAAACAAACTTACCTACAAAAAAAAATTTCTAAGAAATATTATATTATTTTTTAATTGTTCATTTAACAGATTAAATATGTTATTCCATTTTTTAATTTATTATTTTTTTAAAAACATTGCTTGATGATAATTTAATAGATTTTATATATTATAAGTATTTTAATACAAAAATATCTCAATATTTTTAAAAAGACATTGCATATCTCTCTTTAACACAATGAGAAAAAAACTATATAAAATATGTTCAATTTATAAGTTATCTGTAAAATCACTTAAAGGCTTCCATTAAAAATATTTTGTTTTAAAATGAATGCCAGGCAGATCCAGTAATCACATTTTAATATTCAGCGCAAATAGTTTTAATGCACGGACCTTATTGTAACAAATATTTGACTATCATTGTGCTAGAAGTATTGACAAAAGAAAAGTGTTGTTTAATATTATATACATTAATTACAAGAAATCTTTACAAAAATTAAGATAACAAAATGAAATTCAATTTCTGTAGTCTTTTTAAAAATATTTAAACGTTTTACATTTTATTTTTTAAACGTTTTAAATAGAAATTTTAAAGGCATAAAAAAAGTTTGAAAATGTTTTCTTCTAATTTGTAAAAGTAGGCATAACATGTCATAAATAAAAGAGTATAAACACCAATATAGTACAATTGGTTAAAATAATAAGAAGCAACAAAAAAGAAAGAAAAAAAACAGTCTTTAATTTTCATTTTTCCATTTCCCTTATTTTGCAGGAAAATTTATGAAAGCACTGTACAAACTGAAATATGTTATGGGGAAATTAATGATTTGATATCACAATAGTGCTTATATTTAAGATATGATATAAAAAGGAACAAGAAATCATAACTCCAGACCATTGCTGTGTTAAACTTTTTATGTAATGGTTTACTTTATATTCTGTTCAAATAATTTTATATCAAAAAAATGTTTTGATTTAAGAAAGTTCCATTAATGTAATTTCCATGACTGCTGTTTATTGTTTAACTTGCTATTTTTTGCTATTTTTGAGCAATTAAATGCTAATTTACTAATACTACATAAAATAAGTTTTTTTAAAATATCATGACTTATCTCTTGGGATAAAATTTTATCTGCTACAAATTTGCTATTTTTTCCAATCTATAAAATTCTTATCACAAACACTTAGACGATCTGCACTGCTAGTGCCATTCATTTAATATTGATTTTGAAGGTTTCAATAAGAAATATAATTTTAATTTTTTTTAAAAGGATGTGAGCAGGAAACAGGGATCTAAAAAATTTTAAAACAAATTATGGCATAGACTACAAATAATAAAAGCCTATAATTATCAAAATTATTTAGATTTATTCTTAAACTTTAGTACAAGTTTGGAAACGTGAATAATTTTGTGCTTCTTTTAAAATTTACATTGTTAAAAAAATTAAGCTGATATTTTAGGCCAAAATAAAAAAGTATTTGCTTTAAAACAGTAATTTAGCAATAACTTTTAAATTGTAACTGGATTTGGTTTGCTGTTTAGATCTGTGTTTCCTCTGTCTCCTCTGTTCTCCTTCTGTAGATTTCATGGCTTATGGCAGGTAAAGAGTGAGCCTGAAATAAAATAAAATTGTTGCTAAAATATAATTTCCGGGATGCAAGAACCTAAACATTTAGAAGAAAAAAACCTATATAATAATAATGATATATTTTATAGCAGTGTAGCCCAAATGGTAGCTGGGCCACAGCACTTTACAAAAAAATATTACAAAACATATCAATGCTTTAAATGTAAGACATACAAGCTATATTTATGTAAATAAATGGTTGTTGTTAAATTAATTTTAAAAGTAAAATTTCAAGAGATGTGTTTTGGGTTCAGTCTTGAAGGTATTAGTATTTGAAATACTGTAAATGTGTAATGGTAGATAATTCCAGTGTTTGAGGTCACAAAAGGAGAAAGACAATTATTCCCATATTATATTGAATTATTTCAATATTTGGAATATATTTAGACAACCATTAAAATGTGGTAAACTGTGTTGAAACTTAATATTTCTTTATTGCCATGGTGATATATTGAACCCCTCTTTTTTTTTTGTTGCTGTTGTTTTACACAAAGTACTAATAAACCTTCCATACATTATCTTTAATTGCAAGATATTTTAATATTTATTAGCACTATCAGGAACATAGTTAATGGGATTTTCCCAATGTTGAAGTGTTTTAAATAGCATTGGTGGGGTGCGCATTGTATTGAACACCATGATGTAAGATAGTAAGATAGATACTACTGGCTCAATGAAAATGTGTTAGCTGTACAAAAAATTTACTAGTGAAAAAACAATAGTCTTCTTAATTTCTAAAACAGATGTATTTTAAATGGCTAAAAAAGCCTGAAAATTCAAATATCTTACCAAATTGTGTGTGTTGGTTCCATGATTATTTAGCAGCCTTGATTTCAAATTTTTAAAAATTTTCCACAGGCCACTCCTTATCTAAAAAGATATATAAATGGATTTCACATAATATTTTTAAAGTGAAAAATCAGTGTTTAAACTAACTTTTTCATGTAGATAAGTTTAAAAGATGTAGCTCTATTAATATATAAATTGGAATGATCTTACTCAAATATATATTGTATTAAATTTAGCAAAGTAAAATAAGGAATGTTTTGCTATTCTTCAAATGATTTTTGGATTTTAATGATTTCAGAATGTGACTGGATGCAAGTGCTATTTTGAATTGCTCAAAGAATTAGCATGTGATTGAATAAAGAAAAATTTAATCAATAATTGACACTGACATGTCAATTATTGATTAATAAGCTTAAAATTGATCTGTAGACTAATAACATTTATTTTCTGAAATAAGAAATTTTAAAAATGTTGCCATCAGACTACTGAATTCATTTTGCTGAATGGTATGAGTATGAGGCAGCATGCTGACAGATTTTGGGCTCCTGAAATACATTAACTAAGAGTAGCATTTTGAGGGGTTGTTTTTTCTTTGATGTATATTTTTTTTTTGGTTTGTTTTAATCTAAAAAAGGTATCAAATAATATGTCAATGTCTTACTCTGGCATTTATATTTTTAAAATAAAGAATTACTATTTTTAGAAATCTAAATCCAGTATTTTTTTAGCCTGTGCACATCCTTGGTATCCCCTTAACATATTTGCAAAAGACCCGAGCATTATATCTGGTATCTTGTTACTAGTTCAATGGTAAAGTGACAGCACACATGTATGTTGTTAATAGTTCAGTAGAATCTTGTTAACAGTTCACTTATGAAAGACAGCATGTTGTAAATAATACAATTTAATGAAAATAAAAAAACAAAATAACAAAGCAAAGTCGCATGTAGGAATACATTGAGTGTTTCTAAAAATAAATTTTGTTGGGTTTTATCCAAAAGAGTTATCATTTAAATTATAAAAGAAAAAGATTTATATTTTACTTTTAAGAGAATCTGATTGGTTTCATAATGTCTTGTCTTATCTATAAAGAAACAAAGAAACTTTTTCTATATACAAGGTTATGGGATAAGAAGGCCATGCGGGTCTAATGATAAGTGACGCAGCATTTACAGGCCACAGCCATGAGGGTTCCATGCATTATCCAGCGGCTTGGGTTTCCTAAATAGTGTTAGGTACCCATTCAAAGCTGAGTGCACTCAGGGCCATGCTAGGCCTTGGGAACAAATATCTGCCTTTACAGGAATTCCAACCTGTTTGCACCGGTACAAAATAAAGTAACAAGATTGGTTAAATTCAATGTTTTCACTATTATAGTACAAACCTCTTTCTGGAGAAGGCAATCAAAGAACAGTACAAGTAGTCCCTGCAAATAAAAAAATAAAGAATTTGTTAAAATATTTAATTCAATTATTTTTTTAATGTTTAAATCAATGGTGGCAAACACTTCAGCCCTAAGCTATTAGTAAGGAAATAATTAAGTATCGAGAATGTTTTTTTATTTAAGAAATGTAAATGTGAAAATAGAATTAATAAATTAAATTGAATAAACATATAAATAGAAACTGAAAAAGATAAATAAAATTAACAAATAATAATTTTTAAAATATATATATTAGATGGCTTAATAAAAATTCATTTTTTTCTGTCATGCNCCCCCCCCCCCCCCCCCAAAGAAGAAAGCATTTTGCGGCCCCCTCACGACTGTAAAACATATCATTTGTCCATAAAACTGTTATAAGTACTCCTCAAGCTCATGGTAATACTAAACAGACTAAAACCACAAGCAGAGCAGATCATTGCAGAAGAACAAGCAAGCTTCAGAGCAGGAAGAAGCACAAAAGAGCAGATCTTCAACTTGCGAGTGCTCTGTGAAAAACATCTGCAACACCAGAGGGACTACTTTCATGTCTTCATAGACTTCAAAAAGGCGTTTGACAGAGTGTGGCATGCAGCACTGTGGGCAACCATGCACAAGTACAATATTAACGCCAACCTCATTACTGTGATCAAGAATCTATACAACAGAGCATCCAGCGCAGTACTCTACAACTGCAAGCTGGGAGATTGGTTCAAGACCACTGTTGGTGTCAGACAAGGGTGTTTACTTTCCCCCATCCTCTTCAACCTCTTCCTAGAAAGAATTATGACTGATGTGCTCGAAAACCATGTCGGAACGGTCAGCATCGGAGGAAGGATTATAACTAACTTACGCTTCGCCGATGACATTGATGGCCTAGCTGGCAGCAAGGACGAACTAAAGGAATTCCTTGCAAAGCTAGAGAAGACGTCGAAGGCCTATGGCATGGAAATTAATGCAGAAAAGACCAAGGTCATGGCAAACAAGAATTTCACAAGTGAAATACGGATAAACGGTCAAAAACTCGAGGAGGTCCCTAACTTCAAATATCTAGGGGCTGTAATATCCGATGCAGGCTCAAAGCCAGAAATTCTTGCCAGAACGGCCCAAACAACTGCAGCACTAAGCAAACTGAAAAACATCTGGCAAAGCAAGAAGCTCTCCCTGAGATCAAAGATTCGACTAATGCGCTCTCTGGCGATGTCAGTCTTCCTTTATGGTTGTGAGGCCTGGACGCTCACCGCAGACCTCCAAAAAAGAATTAGTGCACTTGAGATAAGATGTTTTCGAAAGGTATTAAACATCTCCTACACGGCGCACATCACGAACGAAGTGGTCCGCTACAAAATAAGTGCTGTCATTGGCCCTTACGAGGACCTTCTCACCTCAATTAAAAAGAGGAAACTACGGTGGTACGGACACGTGTCAAGATCTGGAGGTCTCTCAAAGACGATATTGCAAGGCACAGTCCAGGGAAGAAGGAAAAGAGGCAGACCAAGGAAGAGTTGGGAGGACAACATCAAAGAGTGGACCGGTCTATCATTTAGCGATTCCCAGAAGGCAGCTCAGAACCGTGACACTTGGCATGAGTTAGTGCACAGCTCAAAATGGTGCCCCAATGACCCAGCGTCGGGTTAAGGGATAGTTCAAGTTCAAAGTACTCCTCTGCTGAGGTCAAACGAGCCCCCCTCCCCCCAATGAGGCCTTGCCCGCCCAGGGGTGTTTCCCGCTATTTGAGAACCACTGCTATCTAACAATGTGACTATCTTTGCCTTCCCTCTCTTTGTGACACACAGAAGTGAATCTTTCCTTACCCTAACCTTATAATCCATTTACTAGAATATTTGAACATAGACATAGTCATTATAGAATAAAGTGCAGATTTGTTTTGTTTTTTTAAATGTTAAGGTTTTATTTATAACATAATCTTTCTAGCTTTGATATTTAAAATTTTGCTGCACTTTAAAAAGTAACTACAGGTATATGATAAAATTAAAGCCAATTTAAAACATCTACTTACTTGGCCTCCGCTAAATGTGATGAAGACATATTGCGCATCTTCAAAATCTGGGATGAAATTTCCTAAGCCAAAAATGTATCCTGTGCCGAATAATGGGGTGAGTGCTGCTATTGCCCAAAGACCTGTCCTAAGAAAAAAAAATTTTAATGAACATATCGCCAAATGGAATAGAAGAGACTGCCATTGTTTTGTACTACGTAAATGTATTAATTTAACATAAAGTTAGTTTCCTTTGTTTTTAGTTACAAGTTTTTTAAAAAAGAGTTTAGAAATTTTTAGCTAGGAATTCTTAATTAGGAACCACAATTACAACAAAATTTTTATCATTAAATAAAATAAACCTCATCTTTTTTCTTCCTTAAAAATAAATTTTCCTAATCTAAGAGAGATGTATGGGTCATTAAACTGAAAATTTCAAGGCACGTTGCAAAAACAGGCAATTATTTAATTGTTTTTATTTAAATATCAGTAGTTCAATAAAATGTCAATGAATTAAAATTTTTGTTATTGTTAATTAAGTAAAAACAATATTAATTTTTTATATCATTTTTCTTATAAAAAGAGCTTATTTTAAAGTAAACACTTTCAAAATCTTTTCTTTTTTGCTGGAGAAGTTTGTTAGTAAAAAAGCAAACTATTATTAATAATTTATTAATAAATTTTTAAAAAATCTAAACCATTCTCTATCATTGCAATCCCTATTTTATCGATTAAAATAATTTTAATCAATAATTATTTGAACAATTAATCCAGAAAATAATCATTATTATCCGCAGCCCTAATCTTGTATTTTGATAAAGAATTAGGTATGGATCCTAAGCAACACACAGTTTAGTTTTTTCCCTTGATTCAACAAACTAAACCCCAACAGAACCTAGGCTAGACCCCAACAGGGCCTAGGTTAGACCTCAACAGGGCCTATGTTAGACCCCAACAGGGCCTATGTTAGACCCCAACAGGGTCTATGTTAGACCCCACAAGGCATAGGTTAGACCCCAATAGGGCCTAGGTTAGACCCTAATAGGGCCTAGGTTAGACCCTAATAGGGCCTAGGTTAGACCCCCAACAGGGCCTAGGTTAGAACCCACTGGGCCTAGGCTAGACCCCAGCAGGATCTATGCTAGACCCCAAGGCCTAGGTGAGACCCAAACAGGGCCTAGGTTAGACCCCAACAGGGCCTCAAACTGACATCTCAGCCAAGCATATGGAACAGTGGTGCACCTGTTGACCTTGTCCCCAATTCTGGACATAGCCATGAGACTACCCAAGTTTTTTAATGGATGTTTCATCATTCGTTACCTCTTAGGATCACATTTTTCATGGGAAAAGCTCTTCAAAACATTCGTTCTATTTCCAGGTTAAGCATAACCTTAGTCAAATAAATAGGATAGATTTTAAATTTTTCATATTAATTATGTCAATATTGATTATCAATGAAGGTAAATGTGTGTGTGGGGGGGGGGGGGGGGGGNTTAGTCAAATAAATAGGATAGATTTTAAATTTTTAATATTAATTATGTCAATATTGATGATCAATGAAGGTAAACGTGGGGGGCTTTTTTTTGTTTTTGTTTTAAAGAAACACTTTGATTCGCAAGGTTTGGGCTTAAAATTTACCCTGCTAGTTTAGTTATATATCGGTTACTATGCTATTGTGTTTATGCCATCCAGGATATTATTGACTCCAGCCCCCACCAATGAAATTGTCTTTCAAAAAGTCAGAAATTTACAACTCGATTTAAAAAATAACCATTTCATTTATTAGCTACACTCTTACACCCATGCATATTAAATCCTACATTTCATTCATTTTTGTCTTTAACACTATTAACAGTACAGAAATTTTTAAAAACTTTATAAATTCCTTTGGGGCAGTTTATGGAGAATCTTCCCAGATAAAAATCACGTATACTATTTAAGTACCTGAGATAAGTAAATCTTCAAACTCAAAAAGACTTTCATAATTTTCTTCACTAATCCTAGGTTTCATGTATTAATTATTGTACTGTGTGCATTTTCTATTTATAAATTTAATTCTAGAGATTTAATGTTTTTATTCCCTTGCATAAATTTGAATGATTTATTTAAAAAATATCCCAGCTTGCAATATAATGTTTTCTGATGCCAAAAATTGATAATATCTTACAATAAAGAAAACACAGTCAAAACGTAAATTCAAACAAATATGAATTGTTTAGGAAGATAAATACTAGTAGTCAGGTTAGAGGTGTAACATCAGAAGACATAGAAATAACCGAAACACACATGCTTATTCACACACTCGCATTATCAACAAAAAAAAGTAATAATCAATAACATCAGTTAAATCTTTGCTCTTTTTACATTGTTCCCTTTTCCCAATTTAAAATAATAAAAGTTTCATGACGTCACATCATATATTACTTTACGGCGCGCAACACCACACGCTCTGTTAATCTCAATGTCATATTTTCAATTTTTAAAAAAATCAAGAGTTACCGGAATAGCGGCTTTACACACACACTGACAGATGCGCCTTAGCGCATCATATAATAGATAAGAATTATCTACATTTAGTATATGATGTAAAAAGGAGTAGTTAGAGCAAAGAGCGGTTAAAGTAGGGGTAAAGTAATTCATATTGGTAAACCGCTTTGGGAAAGTATAAGGACTGGGAAGATGAGAAATGTTTAAGTAAAAAGAGGCCTCAGAATATGACATAATCATTGCAAAAATGTGAGATGATTGGGGTAGAGCAAAGACTGTGGATAAAGGGAATAATGCAAGTTTCCAGGAAAAAGTCTGTTGTAAGAGAAGAAGAGTAGTAAAACAAATCATATTTTGTAAGTGGAGGCTGAATTAAAGAAAAGAGTTTGACATTAAGGGGGGAGAATTAAAGTAATTAATGACAGAGAGGCCTCTGGTAAATATGAGATACTTTAAGAGCCAGTTGGGTTAT
>MUZC01002185.1:706471-719889 GCA_002072015.1 Radix auricularia
CTCTCATAAATTACTGGCAACAACAGTTTAGGCCCATATTCATTTTGTTTTTGAAATAATGGACATTGCACAACACCTCCCCCCATCCCCCCTCTTTAAAAAATATAACTAAATATAGGCTGATCTCCAAAATACCAGAATATGACAAGACTAAAAGTGTGAGAAACATAGTTTGACTTCCCCGATGCTTCTTGTCGTATTTCCGCACCTATATCTGACGCTCGGTTTACTTTCGCGCGTCTTAAGAATTTCAAAAGAAAACTTTTGTTCCAGTAAAGCAAATTAATTATATTTTTTAATCATTGCAATTCATTTTTAACTGTATTACTTTTAACCCGCTAAAAATTTCAAGAAGAAAGCGTCTTAGAACAACTCTTGCCCTCACTTTTGACAAGTTTGTATTTTATGGCCCAACTCGAGATATTGAACAACCGAAACTTGCATATTAAAGGATAAAGTGGAAAGGGTGGTTACTTCAGGGTCATAAGCTACATTCTGACAGGAAAAGATGACAATCACATCCTCCTCAGAGGTAAAGTAAAGTAATTCAACACATAAACACTGGTATTACATAAGAACTACATGACTTATTGAATCAAAATATGGAATGGATTGACTGGTATTACATAAGAACTACATGACTTATTGAATCAAAATATGGAATGGATTGACTGAATGCTAAATGTGCAAGACAATCAGTATCAGATAATTCTGGAATTGGTTTTTCCTTAACTTCCATGTACTGCCCAATTTTTTTTTTAATGTGTAGACGCGCTGAAGGGCTGTCCCCCGACTAAACCATCTTATATCATTGTGATACACAACAACTTTGTATTCTCTCTGGATGTCAAGAAGACACTGCTAAAACTGGCTGTGAAACAGGGTTTTAGAGTGAATAGAGATCATATCCTTTATCACTGGTTTAACGACACGATCACATGAAAAGTGTTTAGCACAAAGAACTTCTTTATGAATGATACAGTGAAGTTTAAAAACTTTGCCAGCCTGACTAAGCTGACTTTGTTACAGACAAGTTTTGCTAGTCAACTGTGCTCGAGAGTCATGGCGATAGCCATCAGTAGGCTAATAAATAAATATATTGTCTACTTGATAATTTATTCAAATACATTTGTTCCACTTGTCGGTCTTTAAGACTGAGGTCTAATAAATGGTAAACAATACAATGTTATCGACTTTTACCATCCTTTGACGTACTCAAAACTGTAAAACTTGTCGACTTTTTTATATTTAATGTTGTTAAAAATTAATAAGTAAGTTAATTATTTCAGATGAGGCCGCGGGCCAGTAAAAATTGCTAGGCGGGCCGATGTTGGCCCGCGGGCTGGACTTTGGACACCCCTGCACTAGAAGATAGAAGAACCAAGAGTAAATTAATAATATACATAAAGCGATTAATTATAATTTAGAAATACGACACAGAGAAAATTTAATACAACCCTCAGATAGACATGAGGATTTTAAAAAAAACTTTCCTTATTCCATATGCAAGAAAAAACACATATATAAGTTTTCTTTCTTACCGTCCGGTATTCGGTCGTGGTATGGGTTGCCTGAGTAAAAACCAGGAAAGCCAACACTTTATTATCATTTAAAACTCTAATAATACTAATAAGAGTGCAGAACTAGACACAAACCATAGATAAACGTAGGACACAATAATCTTCTGTATAGAAGGAGCGTCTGTTACAGATAAGAAAAGATAAGATAAATGTCTTTAAATGTTATGATATGATACGCGTACGGAATCCTAAGTGTTTGCACGCGTTTGAAAAACAAACAACTTAACGACTCTCAAATTATTGTTTTAAAATAATCCTTTAGTGCTTGCTTAAGTTAATAAATGTAAAATCAAATTTTTTTTAAAAAAAGAAAAGAAAAATGCTGATTCCAATATACTTGCATTGATATTTTATCGTAAAATTATGTAAGATTTCATATTTCAAAAACGAGACACGAAATCATTATTTTCAAATAAAATGTAGACTAATGCTCCTTTCATTTATCATAAAATATTTTATAATTATTTTTTTATTTTAATTTAAACAATTTTGCTAAAATAGTTTGTTTTCTCTAACTGAGCTCAAACATGAAGAGAAAGTCAAAATATTTGATCTATCATTTTTTACTATATATTCCCATGTTGTCAAAGGGGTATATTCTGGCCTGAGGGGGTATATTCTGGCCTGAGGGGGTATATTCTGGCCTGAGGGGGTATATTCTGGCCTAGGCCAGTTTAACCCCGGGGGTATATTCTTTGTCCTGCCATTTAATGCCAACGATGCGAGCAGGCACCTAAAGTGGAAGCTATTAAGCTTACTCTCATGGGATGTACAAGTGGTCCATGTCTCACTCCCGTTTAGCAGTGTACTGATGACGCAGGCTCGATAGTGCACAGTTTTATTTTCTCCGTTAGCTTGATTTTTGGCCAAACCCGTTTGTTTAGTTTTGGCATTATAGAAGCTGCTTAGCATTTGCTTACTATAGGGAAATAATTATATACTTACCTCAAAAGCAATCTTCGTCATATTCATTCTGCTGAGTGAAGCTAGCGCCAATATTGTGCTTTTTAAATCACCAGAAGTAAGATTTCCCTCTCCATAGAATTTGAACAACTGCTGTGCACCATCTTCAACATTAGCATCTATGTTTGCATTACCAGATATCTAAAGGAAATATTAGAGATTTTAATAAAAAACAAAGTGTAAATGATCAAGTGAATGAAGACATTTCTGTGAATGTTCAGTCAAAACACTTTCAAACAAGTTATATGGCTATTCACTTAAAGTAGATTTGAATAGACGTTTGCTTTGTCTGCTTCAGACTTGTGTAATTAGCTCATTTTATTTAATGGAGCACATTACAACGCTTTGGGGCTTTAAGAGTTAATTAAAGGACAGCTTTGTTACTGTCTATGTAATGCTGCATGAAAATAAAAGTATCTGTTTGCTGTAAGTTTAGTGTTATATCAATTATATTTATTTATTATATTTAAAAAAATACTTCATTGATCCCCATGTTATTTAGATACTGTGCGTGATAAGATTATGCTTAAAATATTAAAATCATATATCAATAACTCTTATAGTTATTACAGCAGAATGCAAAAAACGTTACTTCAATCAATTTTTCTTAAAACTTAAAAACTTGAATATTTTTTTTACATATTTGTTTCTTGTATATTATTTAAAAAAATATTCAGCTATTTTCATTAGTATTAAAGGTTCTACATTAAGAATTTTGAACGATAAATGATTAATTTTCTAATTCACAAATAGAAAATAGAGGAACACATAATATAATAACAAGCAAATGAGTATGAGAACCATGACTAACCTTCTGTAAAATTACATTCAGTTTTTTGTTTAGGCACTTGTTAAAATTGTAATGACCCCAAGTTGTATCGCTTAAACAGGTTCTTTTCACTTCTCCTGAGTTAGATAATATGTTCAAGAATGGGTTAAACAATTCAAGAATTTTACTTTTAAAATTTTTTTTTTAAATAATAAAAATATTTGCATTATTTATAATCACTTTTAGTTTCTTAAAGTGGAGACTTTCCTAAAACACAAATGATAATTAAAAAATAAATAACCGAAGACCTCGAACACGCTATTTTCGTTTGTAATTTTTTTATATTTTTTTATTGTACTGTTGATCTTTAGATCATGCAAAATATAGTGGTAACCTGAGCAAACCCTTAAAAAGGCACACTGAATATATCATATATGGACGAGGGGTCATTTATTGATTATGGCATGGATAGTTGGATAGACCATGGGCATGGGCCATGGCCATGGGCATTGTTCTTTTTCCTCTCATGCGATATCTTCTGGAATATGAAATTTAGTTGAGAAATTCCTTTTATTGCTATTACTATTATTACACACACAAATTGTTTGCTGGAGAATTTTACTTCACTGTATTTTTTTTTCACGATGTAAAAAAAAGTGTTTTTCTTTTTTATCAAAGGCCTTTGATCCGTTAATATAAAACTGAGAATTCTGGGTATTGAAAACTTAAATCACAAATGGCAAATGCTAATTTCATAGCTTTCTAGACCCTGGCAACCACAGATAATAAAAAGCACATGTTAAACTGAAATTTTCAGGGGAAATAATGGGGCACATAAAAAATTATTCAGCATGAGTATCTCTAATTGGCGTAACTTAGTGGTATAAAGACTATTAAACTAAATGCCTTATTTACTTAGGGTCTTATTGTTCTAGTGACAGAGTGTTAAAAAAAATTATGTCTCTCCCTGTATCAGTGTAGATCTACTAGCCCTTACGTGATTACATCTTAAGACTAAAAGTTTTCATTTAGTTTAAGTGTTTGATTTTCTGTGATGAGTTGGTCCCAAAGGTTTAACGAGAGAGAGGAGGGGGGATAGGATATTTCAGTTTATCATACCAAGTACAATGCATGGCATTATTTATACCCCGCAATAACGTCGCTCCCTAAAACAAAACAAAAACAAATGTTTGGGGTATATTAAACAACTATGATGAGCTGTTAAGACAGTTATTTGTAACGTTACCCTCATAGTTCTGTGGACACGCTGTTGTTACTGTTAGCCCCACTGACGTTTCTGGGAAGACGATTTCTCTGTCTAATTCCTCACGACATGTATCTGAAAATGGAAAATAAATCAGTGATTTCATGTTATTAAACATAATTGGACTGTTCACATAACTTTGGTCTACACGAGCCTTGCCTAAAATGCCAGCCGTGAGAGAATATTAATGCTTATATTACCCGATAAACCCGAATTAGTTAGGATAAGTTTATTGGTTTTCAAATTTAGAATTAAAAATTATTTTTTATTCCTTTCTGTATTTAGAAAGAAATATTGAAATATAGATTACTAATATCAAACTTAAATCAAATAAAATTAATCTAAAAGTAATGAACGATTTTCAGTGCAGAGGAAATGTATGGTTGTTGATTTTTTTCTGATATAAAACTTACAATCGATGGACAATATCAAAATTAAAAGAAAAGTAATTTAAATGAGGTTAAATGATATATAATAGATCTCATATTTCTCACTTGTGTTTCTTTTTCCCATATTAGTTGTCCCAGAGTGCATGGTTGCCGTTGTCATCGCAGAAGTGCTAGCGTCTGTAGAGGTGGTGGTTAAGGATGTGATGGTGTCAGTTGTCATCGCAGTAGTGCCAGCTTCTGTAGAGGTGGTGGTTAAGGATGTGATGGTGTCAGTTGTCATCGCAGTAGTGCTAGCTTTTGTAGAGGTGGTTGTTAAGGATGTGATGGTGTCAGTTGTCATCGCAGTAGTCATGCTGGTGTCTGTAGCGGTGGTGGTTAAGGATGTGATGGTGTCAGTTGTCATCGCAGTAGTGCTAGCTTCTGTAGAGGTGGTGGTTAAGGATGTGATGGTGTCAGTTGTCATCGCAGTAGTGCTAGCTTCTGTAGAGGTGGTGATTAAGGATGTGATGGTGTCAGTTGTCATCGCAGTAGTGCTGGCGTCTGTAGCGGTGGGGGTTAAGGATGTGATGGTGTCAGTTGTCATCGCAGTAGTGCTAGCTTCTGTAGAGGTGGTGGTTAAGGATGTGATGGTGTCAGTTGTTAGTGCTAGCTTCTGTAGAGGTGGTGGTTAAGGATGTGATGGTGTCAGTTGTCATCGCAGTAGTGCTGGCGTCTGTAGTGGAGGTGGTTATGGATGTGATGGTGTCAGCTGCCCACTCGGTAGTGCTATCATGTATAGTGGTAGTTGTAGGTATGGATATGGTTTTGTCAGTTGTCATTGTGAAAATGTGATTGTGTGGAGTTGTACTGTAGACAGTGCTACTGGGCTGCCGAGTTCCACCATTGATGCACGAGTATCCAACTTTGCAATTTGTTTTATCTGTGCAGTTTTCGCTTGTCCAACTTTTGTGCACCGTTTTTTCCCCGCCATCAACAACAATACACACCCCTTGCCAATTTTCGCATGCGATTAATTGTAATTGTAACAAGCAATCACACCCATTGCCATCGCACTGTCTGGAGTTATTCTTGCTGGTGCAGTCTTTATCATTAGATGGAACGGTAATAAATAAAAGGTGTTTTAATTCATTCTCCTTTTTTCAAAACAGATATTATTTTTTAAATTTCATATAAGTTAATATTTGTTTGTTTTTTTAATGTAGCTAATTTATCTACCAATTCAGGAAATGTCTTAGGTGTTCAAAATTTCTCCCCTTTAGTGCCACGAGAAAAGGGGCAAAACTCCCTCATCCCCCCCTGCCAAGCCAAAGTTTTATTGTGAATTTTGTGAATTCATTAAGTTTTGGTCTAATATCCACATGAAATGGGTTTAAGTTGCATACACAACCCTTGCTACCTCAAGGTTTTAAGCAAGACCCTTTTTACTTTCAATTTTGTAGCTACCACGTGCACGTTTATTTAATTTTGACATACAAATCTTTTGTCATTATATTGTTTAAAATATTGCACCTGCCCTGCAATTTTACCACGATTACACAACAACCCGAAACCAAAAAAATTACTTTTTTTTCGAATGAAAATGACACATTATACGATCAATTCATTGTTTCTATATTTTATTCTTAGACACTTTACAGATTTACTTACTAGTTATTAAGTCAAATATAAAGTGTAGATATCCTTGATAAACGTGGTCTACATGAAATACAAAATATCCATTTATCAAGGTATGGGAACTATTTATGTTATGCACATAAATAGCTCCGTCTGATGACAAGGACAATTGGAGTCCAGAGACAGAGACTGAAAATTTATTAAAGACATAAATTAATAATCTATTTGTTAATTTTACATGTTATTTTTATTTAATTTTTTTTAAAAGTTGCATTCAATAAGGCCCATGTAGGGAATATGCAAAATTCATTAAATCTTGAAAGCGAGCAGCAATAACACACGTTTATTTAATAGCAAATTCCAACAAATAATGTCCGTCTTTTTTTTCCAAGTGTAATCATTTTAGATTATATCAAAAGTCATTTCAAAACAATAATTCTGGAAGTAAACAAAACAATAATTGCTATCTACAAATCGCTGCTAAATTTACTAGAGTTGAACGAAAGAGATTTTTCAACAAAAAAAATTCCTTTTCCAACATTGTTCTAAATATTATTAGCTATCGTTTAGCTTTTGTTTCAACCCGATAGATGTTATGGTTTGCGAGATATTGACAAAATACATACATATATTATTCGTTAAAAAATTTCAGGAAACCCAGTTCAGTAAACTTTTTCTGGAATTCTTTAACCCGTGCACATCATTGAGACCTCCTTAACATATTTTCAAAAGACGCGAAACCTCTTTCTGGTATGGTCCAAGAG
Organism: Radix auricularia; assembly: GCA_002072015.1. Taxonomy (NCBI): domain Eukaryota; kingdom Metazoa; phylum Mollusca; class Gastropoda; family Lymnaeidae; genus Radix; species Radix auricularia. The sequence goes on from MUZC01002185.1 coordinate 713,815, forward strand.
GAGTTGCTTGTGCATGCTCAAACATGCCGGACAAACATTTCGAATATATAAATGCAATTTGTCCCATGGGGAAATTGCGTTAAAATATAATTTATACAAGTTTTTTTCTGGATTGCACATTCTGCGTGTGTTAGCGTCAAATCTTGCAACCTCATATTAAATTAACGCTTGTCTCATTGCTGGCTCGAGCTGACATTTGCCAGACATCTGTATCTCCGGTGGCAGTACAATATTTTATAAATTTCATTTAATTTGCTAATTGGTCTGTCAAATTTATTTGCATTTCGGGGCATTTTTTGCTAAAAGGGAAATATTAATTTTCTTTTAAATGGTATTTTTCTTTGATGAGTGAACTCTCACTACAGAGACACAGACATATAAAAATAAGTAAATAAAAAAAGGGTAATGAAGTGGATTGAGTTCTTTTTATTTTAGGTATACAACGGACGATGAAGCCATTGAGTGTTCGCCTCGTTTTATTTTGTCTTTAATAACTGAAGAACGTAAACATGTAAGGGACATCACTCAAACATTATAAAACTAATACAAGTACAAGAGAGTGAGTTCCCCTAAGAATAAAACCCAATATCTTACAGGTAAGAAAGGTATTTTTAAAAATACGTTTTTATTTTTATTCCAATGCCCTAAACATAATTTTAAAAATGAATTTTATCATGTCCACAAAAAATAAAAGCGTGGGCTGCAAGAATATTTATTGTTGATATTAATATCCACAATTTTCTCAGAATTGTTCATTGATTGTCATCTCTTTGAAGTTTTGTCATATATGTAACATTTTCTTGTGTACTCACAATCACGGTGTTTTGAAGACTCACTGCATATATGCTTGCCCCTTGGTTGTTATTTAACAGAAATCGACACATTTTTTAAATAATTAATGGTCCTCATGGTATTTTATAACTTGTACTCATATCATTGATTTTACTTGCCTTGTGCCCACGTTTTTTAGTTTTGTAGACATAAGCAAAAAAAAACCTGTTTATAAGCAATTTTTTAAAAATAGAAAGAGGTAGATCTAATTAAAACCAATATTTTAGTGAAAGTTTCCTACGGGATGGATGGGTTGGGGTTATGCTGTATAACAAAGAATTAATAAATATGTGTGACAAAAATCTTTACGGACACACGTACACATACAAATTTGGATAAAATTATCAATAACGTTTACGTTAAAATAATAAAATTACAATACTTTTTTGTCTAGCTTTATTTAGTTGTTTTTTTAAAAACGTTAAAAAAAAACTTTTTGACTATAAATCCTTTACACGCCGGATATAACTAAAATAATGTTTATTAAAATACGCATCACACGAAAACACAGAAATCCAAAAATTTAGTTATGTCTCAAATGTACAAGGAACCAGCTAATTACCCCCACCCTTCAGCGGTAAATTAGGAATTCAGTTAGCGTTGAGAACCCGTAAACACTACTTCAAAACCCATTTGATTTGAATCTGGATCAATGCTAAGTAGATTAACTTAAACCGTCTTTATTTTTCAAGATCTCATAAAATTTAATGCGAAATAAAATCTTAAACATTATCTGAAAAAAGACATTTGGTGCACCCGGCACCGAAGAAATGGACAGCATGAGTTAACTGCACTGCATTATTTTAATAAAGGCTCGCGCGTAGTTATATACTAAGTTTGGTCAGGGATCTTTCATTTACACAGTAGCTAACGCTCAAACTAATCTTTATAGAGCTCATAAAAGCACCAAAAAAAAAAAAAATTAATTAAAAAAAAAAAAAAAAAACATAATGGGCTTGTCACGGATGACCAATTTGCCCTTGTAACTTGTTGTGAGTTGCGCACGGTGGTGTGTTTGATGTTTGCTTTTGTGGTATTTAAAGTTATTGGTTAGTGGTGCGAAAGCGTGCAACGTGATTGTGTAGTTGACGTTATGTGTAAAAGTTTAGAGAGTTTTTGTGTAGACCGGTTGTTGTAGCAAAGAGAAAGGCCATTAAAGTTGTTGTTTTTTCTAGCAGTGTCTTTATTTCTTGTGTAACGGTAATTGTATGAATCTTGGAACAAGCAGTCAAGATTAAGTATTAGGACGCTTGTGACATTTCTGGGGGCTTAGTCCGGGATTACACAGAATACATAGACACTGCTGAAACAACGAGAATGTCAGTCAATACTCCGGTGGAGATATTAGCACTGGTGGATGCCATTCAACTGAGAGGTGAAGAAATGAGAGAGTACATAGAGAGAGAGGTACAACGAGCGAGAGAGGCGGCCGAGAGGGCAGCCGAGAGAGAGCTGGCGGATAGGACGGCCGAGAGAGCAGCAATGTTAGAGGTTAAGAGATTGGAGGCTGACAATGGGGGGAAAAACAAATGGGACAGATAACAGGCCCAGGCAGCCTAAGCTTCCACCATTTATAGATGGTGTCGACCAGCTTGATGGATACATAACAAGGTTTGAAACTTTCACTAGGACCAGCAAATGGCCGGAAAGTGACTGGGCACTGTCATTGGGTGCGCTTCTATCTGGTCGAGCCTTGGAGGCGTACTCTAGAATGCCCTACGAGGAAGCGTTGGTGTATGAAGAGGTGAAGTATTGAGAGATACAGGAAGCGAAGTAGTGGTGGTCAAAAGAAGGTACGTTAGAGATGACCAATTAACTGGCGAAACAGAGCTGATCGGAATGTTAGATAACAGGGTTATCAGAGGGGAAAAGGCGATGATAGACATAACGACACCATACCTGAGTGGAATAGTGGAGGCGGTATGTGTGGAGAATTCGATAGTGGACTTGATTGTGGGTAATGTATTTGGAGCAAGGACCGATGAAAACATGGACAGGGTGGCGATAGTGACAACGCGAACTCAAAGAAAAAAGGAATGTCCTACTGGCCAAATTAGTATTGCCAGGGATTGTTACAGGGGAGGATTCGGGCCCATTCGCTCGGCTAGAGACAGACTTGTTCGAAGCAGTGGGCCACATCGATGGTCCGCTGACAAACAGCGTGGTGAGGGGAAGGTGAATTGTGGGTGTGAAAATCGGAGGAGAAGAAACGTCGGCATGAGTGGAGGAGATTGTTACAAGTGTGGTAGGCCCGGTCATTGGGCCAGAGACTGTCGCAGCGGCCCATGCGGGGGTGCGGGGAGCTTTAGCGGGCGAGATCGTGGTGGTGCTCGCATGGACTTTAGAAATAGGAGAGGAGCCGGTGATAATAAATGCTACAAATGTAACAGACCTGGTCACTTTGCCATAGACTGTGAAAGGGCATTGATTTAGGTGCTCATTGTAACTGCAAGAGCTATGTGCATGTTTAGCTTGACCACCTTGAAGTACTTTAACACGGCTCGTTTTGCGCTGGCAAGGATTATGAGAATAGTGCATGTTCCTGCTGAGAGTCACGTTCTTACAAGTGCACAGTCATCCCTGGATTAAATAAAGTTTTTTATATTGAGACACTGACTTTAAAGAATATTACTATTACGTTCAGGTTGATTTTTGTGAGATTACCCTGTTAATATAATATTTTGAGTGATTATAAGTCATAAATTATTGGGTTTGAAATGTATACTGATTTGTATGTAAATGCTTTGTCGATATATTGGAGAGCAATATTAATAGTTACTGTATTTAAGAGGGAATGGTAGTAGTGTTAAGGGATATTTGAAATATATGTCAATAGAATATGTTAAGAAGTAATCATGGTAATGAGTAAAGTTGAAAATTGGTCATTTGAGATTGTCGACCTCGAAAAATTTCTGGAAAGGGGGCAGGGCTCTATTGCCTCGCATGGTCACCCTAGCAAAATACCCGCACTATGTTGCGAAAGTTAGGATTTTAATAAGCGGTGAAAACCCGTTTCACACCAATTCCTAACACCAAATAATTTCAGTCTGAATCATTGGGGATATACTTGTTTGTCAATATTTTTCCATGTAGTGTAAAATGTGTACTAAAAAGACGTTACTGGCCTATATTTATTTATTTTTTAAATGTAAAGGTAAAAATGCTTAAAATGTTTACGAAAAAAATATTTATGAGAATTAGTGATTTTCATTCACTATGTAGCTAATTTAAGGAAAAGGGCAAAATAATGGGCTCCCTTTCCCTAGGGGCGGTCACCTGGGATCGAAACATAGCCTATGACCTTTCCCGTGTCAAATTGGTGTCTCATGCAAAATTTCAGCCCCCTGTGTCCAACGGTGTGGAGTTCTTATGGTAACGTTCGAACCAACAAACAAACTTTCAGGTTTATATATTAGATTTATAGTTTTATTTTTTTTGTAATTAAAAAAAAACGTCTACAGTCTGCCTGTTAAATCGTGATCGATTTGATCACGAGAAAAGGTTTATAAAAAATATGTTTAACACAGTTCGTACCACGAGACAGATTAGGCTTTAATAGCATCATTTACATTTATTTACTGATTAGGAATATATTTGTCAAAAGCATTATCACTATAATAAGCACCGCACAGCTCAACAGGAAAGTATTAAAAAGGTCGTTCAGTATAATACGCACCACGACACTCAGCACACAGACATAGCATACTACATAGAGAAAAATAGAGATAATTTAAAAATTCATTAATTTAATTACTGTACATTCGATCGATCTGAAATTTTGATCAATCATTTTATCATCGCCACGAGTCTGTCTGCAAAATATCAGCTCGCTAGATAACGATGAAATAGTTTAAAAAATCGAACACATTTTTTTAGCGATTCAAGGCAACAAGCAAGCAAACACAACGAGTTGCTATAAAGGATTTAAAATCATTCTGTTCATACTAAGCTTTTGTTAAGCGTTGCATGCTTATAACATTTTGTCAATGTAACTTACGTGATAGCCTGTAAGCCAAGTTGGAGCTACATTCGCATATAAAATGGCCAACAAGTGTCCTTTTTCCTGTAACTAAAGTAGTATTCTTCATGCTCATGAAACATATTGGTGTCTCGTCTGAAAGGATTATCGGGTCATCTGATGTACTTCTTGATTTCTGTCAAGTTCAAAGTTTATACACTTCAATTACATATTTATGTGCGGTAATTTTTATAATTAAAATTAAAATATTTAAACACCTCGATAAAAACGTACATCGGGCAAAAAGAATATCTATAAATTTGACATAAGTTTCAAACTGATTCTAAGAACTAGCAGTAATCATAATGAAATGCACAAGTTTGACAGGTAGGTATCAACAGTCGTAAACACTTTTTAAAATTAAATTATTCAAAAATGATCAACAATTTTATTAGGCAAAAGGCTTGGGCTGTTTTCTTTTTAATCTTAATTCAAGTGAGTATACGAAATTCTAAAGTCATTTTGAAAAATAAAATAAAAATCATTTTAGAAATAAAACTATGATTAAAAGAGATGTAATTTTTTTTTTAAATTAAAAAAAAAAAGCTTGCAAATAAAGAACCGAGAGAAAGAAAAAAGAGTATCAAGTTCAATATTTAGTTAATGTTATTGTTGCGATTCCATTTCTGGATAGCAACAATTAGTGCAAAGTGAACCCGGTGTGACGCTGTTATTTATGCTGGTATGTTAATGAAGCTGAGTTTCTTCAAAAACGCTCTCTGTCCATACTAGTCCACCATACTAGTCCACCATACTATTGCACCATACTAGACCCCCATACTAGTCGACCATACTAGACCCCCATACTAGGCCACCATACTAGTCCACCATACTAGTCCACCATACTATTGCACCATACTAGACCACCATACTAGTCGACCATACTAGACCACCATACTAGACCCCCATACTAGTCGACCATACTAGACCCCCATACTAGTCGACCATACTAGACCCCCATACTAGTCGACCATACTAGAGCCCCATACTAGTCGACCATACTAGACCACCATACTAGTCCACCATACTAGACCACCATACTAGTCGACCATACTAGACCCCCATACTAGTCGACCATACTAGACCACCATACTAGTCCACCATACTAGTCCACCATACTAGACCACCATACTAGTCCACCATACTAGTCCACCATACTAGTCGACCATACTAGACCAACATACTAGTCCACCATACTAGTCCACCATACTAGACCACCATACTAG
>MUZC01002185.1:720210-739680 GCA_002072015.1 Radix auricularia
CCACCATACTAGACCACCATACTAGTCCACCATACTAGACCCCCATACTAGTCGACCATACTAGACCACCATACTAGTCGACCATACTAGACCACCATACTAGTCCACCATACTAGACCACCATACTAGTCCACCATACTAGTCCACCATACTAGACCACCATACTAGTCGACCATACTAGACCCCCATACTAGTGGACCATACTAGTCCACCATACTAGTCGACCATACTAGACCACCATACTAGTCGACCATACTAGACCCCCATACTAGTCCACCATACTAGTCCACCATACTAGTCCACCATACTAGTCAACCATACTAGTCCACAATACTTGTCCACCATACTAGTCCACCATACTAGTCCACCATACTAGTCCACCATACTAGTCCACCATACTAGTCCACCATACTATTGCACCATACTAGACCACCATACTAGTCCACCATACTAGTCCACCATACTAGTCCACCATACAAGTCCACCATACTAGTCCACCATACTATTGCACCATACTAGACCCCCATACTAGTCGACCATACTAGACCACCATACTAGTCCCCCATACTAGTCCACCATACTAGTCGACCATACTAGTCGACCATTCTAGACCACCATACTAGTCGACCATACTAGACCACCATACTAGTCGACCATACTAGACCACCATACTAGACCACCATACTAGTCGACCATACTAGACCACCATACTAGACCACCATACTAGTCGACCATACTAGACCCCCATACTAGTCGACCATACTAGACCACCATACTAGTCGACCATACTAGACCACCATACTAGACCCCCATACTAGTCGACCATACTAGACCACCAAACTAGACCCCCATACTAGTCGACCATACTAGTCGACCATACTAGACCACCATACTAGACCACCATACTAGTCGACCATACTAGACCACCATACTAGACCCCCATACTAGTCGACCATACTAGACCACCATACTAGACCCCCATACTAGTCGACCATACTAGTCGACCATACTAGACCACCATACTAGACCACCATACTAGTCCACCATACTAGTCCACCATACTATTGCACCATACTAGACCACCATACTATTGCACCATACTAGACCACCATACTAGACCACCATACTAGTCGACCATACTAGACCACCATACTAGACCACCATACTAGTCGACCATACTAGACCACCATACTAGACCCCCATACTAGTCGACCATACTAGACCACCATACTAGACCTCCATACTAGACCACAATACTAGACCACCATACTAGTCGACCATACTAGACCACCATACTAGACCCCCATACTAGTCCACCATACTAGACCACCATACTAGACCACCATACTAGACCCCCATACTAGTCCACTATACTAGTCGACCATACTAGTCGACCATACTAGACCACCATACTAGACCACCATACTAGTCCACCATACTAGACCACCATACTAGACCACCATACTAGACCACCATACTAGTCCACCATACTAGTCTACCATACTAGTCTACCACACTAGTCGACCATACTAGTCGACCATACTAGACCACCATACTAGTCCACCATACTAGTCTACCATACTAGTCGACCATACTAGTCGACCATACTAGACCACCATACTAGACCACCATACTAGACCACCATACTAGACCACCATACTAGTCCACCATACTATTGCACCATACTAGACCCCCATACTAGTCGACCATACTAGTCCACCATACTAGACCACCATACTAGACCACCATACTAGTCCACCATACTAGTCCACCATACTAGACCACCATACTAGTCCACCATACTAGACCACAATACTAGTCCACCATACTAGTCCACCATACTAGTCCACCATACTAGTCCACCATACTAGTCCACCATACTAGTCCACCATACTAGTCCACCATACTAGTCCACCATACTAGTCCACCATACTAGTCGACCAAACTAGACCACCATACTAGACCATCATACTAGTCCACCATACTAGTCCACCATACTAGTCCACCATACCAGACCATCATACTAGGTCACCTTAGTAGGCCACCATACTAGTCCACCGAACTAGGCCACCATTGTAGACCACCATACTAGTCCACCATGCTAGTCGACCATACTAGTCCACCATACTAGACCACCATACTAGACCAGCATTCTAGACAACTATGCTAGTCCACCATGTTAGTCCACCATACTAGTCCACCATACTAATCCACCATACTAGTCCATCATGCTAGTCCACCATTTCAGTCCTCTATGCTAATCTGCCTTACTAGTCCACCAAACTAGTCCACTCAGCGGTGCCGATTTAGGGCCAGGAGCGCCAGTACGAATTAGCATAAGGTACTGCTAAGGAACGAATTGGGCGCAAGCTCTGAAGAAACCTTCAAGTGTTGCGTTAAACCTTAGGTAGGGCAGTGATGATCCCCCGCATTGTGGCGGTCCAAGCCATTGAGACACGTCAGCTTTGCCGGGGTGGCGCCGAAGTGATAGCGAGACAAAGTAGGGAAAATTCCACCCCTCCCTCGGGAGGTCAACTTAGTGGGAGGCGTTTTCGACCTAGTCAACTGGACGACCAGGTGGCCGCTACTAGAAGCGACCGTTCCGGGGGAGGGGCTTCTCGGCTTTTACGAGATGAGAGAGCTGAGGGGGTTTTCCCCCTTTAAGTGGGAATTTACCATTTCCTTTCCCCAACTTTCATCGAGAGATTGTACTCAACAACTTCCCAAAGTTTGAGCTTCTACCTACATGGGAAAGGGAGAATTAGTGGTGTTCAGCTTTTATATAGTTTATATTACCTACACGGGAAATTGGAAAATTAGTGATGAGCCAGTCAGACATTGAGGGCTTTCCCTTTTATTATTATAGATAATTAATTATTAATAATAATTTTCTTTACGTACAAACTTCTCCATTAACAAAAAAAAAAAAGATTTTTTAAAAGTATAAACTTTAAAATAAAAATCATATTTACAAAAATAAACATTGTTTTTACTTGATTAACAATATCAAAATTAAAATTCATTGACATAAGTTGAACTACTTATATCTAAATACATCTCTTAAAAATTCAATATATTTTAATGAAAAATACAAGTTTTCTTTCTTTCCGTCCGGTATTCGGGCTTGGAACGGGTTGCCTGAAGAAACCAGGAAAGCCACCACTTTATCATCTTTTAAAACTCTAGTAAGAATACAGGACTAAACACAAACCATAGAAATACGTAGGACGCAATAATCTTCTGTACAGAAAGAGCGTCTGAAACATATAAGATAAATCTTAGTTATTGACATTTTATTAAATTTTCAGTTTAATGACGTCATACATCTTATTTTCAGTGTTAATCTAAATTATCGATTAATTTTTCGGTAATTTTTCAAAAGTTAACGTTTAGATTTAAATGAATTGATAGCAGCCCTAATAAAAATACAAAATAATATTAAGTGACTTGTTTCTGCAAAATATCGGGAGAACAACATCATTCGAGGTGTGTAATAAGAGTTCTGGGTAAACTAACCATGCAATATAGCTCAAAAAAAGTTTGTTTAAAATTTTATTAAAGCATTTTTTAAATTTAACTAATTTTTTAAAAAAATAATCAGTTTTAAGTTTAAGTAATTTTAAACTATTTGAAAAGTAATCTTCCTTCAGCGACAGTTGCTGCAAATTAATTATTTTCACTAACACAGAGTTAAATAAAGAGTCATCATTAAAAAATCATTTGTTAATAAATAAGTTAAAATTGATTGAAATGACGCGATTTTCATTGATTATTTCAATACTCTCAAAGACTATGCGTATAGCTCAATAAATGACGTCAATTTACCATTTTTGAGCTTTAGCCATTAGCGATGTGTACATAAACATCCGCCAGCTTACATTCATTAAAAAAATTGTTTGCTGTAGATTAATAGGCCTACTTTATAAGTTTATGGTAAATAAAATAAAACTAATAAATTTTGTAAGTGGAAACGCTTCATTTGTTCACGTACATAACCATATAATTGCCACGATACGTTAGTTCACAGTTACGGTTACATTCATTAGTTTTCACAATGGCTAACATGAAGTAATAATAATAAGTTATTTTCATAACGCTTTGAGGCTTTGACCCTTTCCATGCCATATGTCATATGAATACAAAAAATAGATCACAATGTCGTATTTTAGAAAATTTTAAGATAGTTTAGATAGTGCGAATTAATTATATCCTACTTTTACAGACAGTTCTTTAATAATAATTATATATTATAATAACAGAAGATGATTACGTCCTACACTTATCCATGCTTTATGTTTAGTCTTTCTTTTTTTTAATGTCAATAGTGTGTTGGTTTTCTTTGTTCTTTCTCGACTTAAATAACTTAAATTTGTATGCTTTGTCTTGTATAGAGATTTAGAAAATTGCTTTATAGCTATGTACTAATTCTGTCTGATGAATAGTATATGTATAAACCTTGAGTTGTATTTTTAAGTTGGAATTAATTTTCTAATGCATTATTATAACTTTGCTCTATTTAATTTAAAACATAGTTTTCAAAAAGAGGCATGTGTCTAGAGGGCAACAACATTTTTTAAAAATTGTATTAAAATATTGCATGCGATCATCTTTACCAAAACACGATATATCGCAAAAATTACTTACTAATAAGCAAATAATATTTTCACCTTGAAAGAATTGAACTATGAGTGAAGCAAATTATACTATTAAATTAATTTTTACATTCAATTCCTGTTAATTTTCAGAAAGGAAAATACTTTTTATCAAATCGATATGCAACAGCTGAAGTTGATTTTTGCTGTATTCGCCATTCTTCAAGGCCTGTCACGTAAGTAGCCTAAATTATTTTGTGTGGCAAGGTGCCCCAAAACTTTTAGTGAAAAAGACACGCTAGGCTTGGGCACTTAATACTTGTTTATTAGCCCTTAGTTATAGTACAAAGGCATTATCAGAAGGAAAGATTAGGGCACATTAGACTAGAAGAGTAGCCAGAGACGAGTTAAACACAAAATGGGTTTGCGAGATCAGGTATAAATGTTGTTAAGAGATTAAAACAAGTTCTTTAACGTGTCGTTTTGTATCCGTGAAAAACAAAAACTTTGAAAAATAATGTCAATTTCTTCATGGCATGGAAATTTGAAGCGTAATTCTTTAAATAATGGTCGAACACAATTCTTTTAATCTTTTAAAGGAATACAGAACTTGAAAATCACTGTGGAAGAGTTTGAAAATAGAGGATGTACTGCTGCTAAAGTCACAAATTGTAGACACGCCATGGGTTTTTTTAACATCACAGGAAAGATAACTCTGGATGAAGGGGAGGTCATGCCACAATTTATTTCTTATGAATTGAAGTGTCCTCGACGACAGGATTGTTACAGCTTCCCTGGAGTTGGTGAACACGTCTGGCAACTTGTAAGATACATTTCCTTTTGAACAAAATGAACAAAATGGATCCTCAGCATCGACTGTAGAAAACGTTAATATTCTTAAATGTTTAACATGACAAAATAATGAAAACCCTGAACCAAACTTTAAAATTTTATCAGAAATACAACTTTTGAGAATACGGATGAAAGTATGGACTTTAACATTAGTTAAATGTGTGTGTACATATATATATGTATGTATGTATGTGTCTATGTGTGTATATGTATGACAATGTATGTGTGTGTGCGTGCGTGCGTGTGTGCGTGTGGGCGTGTGGGCGTGCGTGTGCGCGTGCGTGTGTGTGTGTGTAATTTGTTTTCTTCTAAAAATATACATTCAAATGTCTTTAAATTGTACATTTCCTTTAAAAAAGTTCCTTTAAGTAATGTACTTAGGTCTTATGAGTAAACGTTATGCTCCGTCACCGGAGTGTTTCAGCAACTTCCCAAAGAAAAAAAACTTAATTGGGACCCCGGCCCTTTTTTCGCAAGTATTGTTGTAAAGGTGTACTCAACAACTCCCCAATGTTCATGCTCTACCTACCCGGAAAACTATTGATTTTCTAAGTTAAAATAGCTCATTTGAGGGGGGATAACTACAGTTGGTCCCCTGGCGCCCCATGAGTAGGAATTTTAAAATTCTTCTTCACCAATTATCGTTGAATACATTCCAAAGGTTTCATGCTTCTATTTACACGTTTTTACCTATTCGTGGAAAGTGGAGAATTAGTAATGCTACAGTTTTTAATATAAGAAAAAGTTATACTTGGGCCCGCCTTCCATAAGAGGGAATGTTAACATTCATTTTCGCCAATTATCGTTGGAAGAGTGTACTCAACAAATGCCAAAAGTTTCATGCTTCTATCTGCAATGGAAATAGGAATATCGCTGATATTTAATTTTTATATAGCTCATGTGAGGAAAAAAAATTTTAGGTCATGACCTCTATGAGTGTGAACTTCAAATTTTCGTCTTGAAAGGGTACCTAGCAACTTCCCAAAGTTTCATGCTCATACCTACACGGTAATTAGCAGAAATAGTGATGAGTCGGTTTTTATAATAAGAAAAACTATCTTTGGGCCCCCCCATTAGGGGGACTTTTAACATTCTTTTATACCAACTTTCATCGGGAGCGTGTACTCAATCGATTGCTATAGTTTCATAATTCTACCTATACGGGAAAAAGAACAATTAGTGCTTTTCTATTTTTATAAAGCTCGTATAAGGTAAATAATGTTTTAGAGGCCCCGGCCCCCATGAGTGGGAAATTCAACATTCTCTTTGGTCATGTATCGTCGGCAGCATGTACTAAAAAAAATTCCAAAGTTTCATACTTCTACCTACATGCGAAATAGGAGAATGATTGATTTTAATTTTTATATACCTCATATAAGAAACAAAAACATTTTTGGGTCCCGGCCCCCATGAGTGTTCATTTTTAAATTCTTTTACGCTAATTTTCGGATTGAGAGGGTACTTAACAACTTCCCAAAGTTTCATGCTCCTACCTACATGGAAAATTAGAGAATTAGTGACGAGTTGGTTTTTAATATAAGATAAATTGTATTTTGGCCCCCGGCCCCCCATGAGAAGGAATTTTAACATTCTTTTCTGCCAATTTTTGTCAGGAGCGTGTACTAAAAAAATTCAAAAGTTTCATGCTTCTACCTATACGGGAAATAGGACAATTGGTGATTTTCGATATTTATATAGCTCATATTAGGAGAAAATAACGTTTTTGGGGCCCCGGCCCTACATGATCTAAATTTTTACAATTCTTTTTCGCTAATGTTCGTAGTGAGAGTGTACTTAACAACTTCCCAAGGTTTCATGCTCCTACCTAAACGGAAAATTGGGTAATTATTAATGAGTGGGTTTTTTAATATCAGAAAAACTATATTTGGGCCCATGTTTTCCAGTAAAAGATATTTGAACTATTTTTCTACCGCTACCATCACGAGTTTGAATTTATCAACTCTACAAAGTTCTATGTGTCCAACTACAGGGGAAATATGAGAATTATAGATTTTCAATTTTTATAAATCTCATCTAAGAAAAAAACTTTTTGGGGCCCCGGCCCCCGTGAGTGTGTATTTCAAAATTCTTTTACACCGAATTTACGTCGTTAGAGTTTACTTACGATTTCCCAAAGTTTCATGCTCCTACCTACACGGGAAAATTGGCGAATTAGTGATGAGTCGGTTTTTAATATAAGAAAAACTATTTTTGTTCTACCGTGAGAGGGAATTTTAACATTCATTTTTGCCAATTTTTGTCGGAAGCGTGTACTCAAAAAATGTTCAAAGTTTCATTCTTCTACCTACAGGGGAATAGGAAAATAAATTATTTTCAATTTTTATAGAGCCCATATAAGGAAAAAATTGTTTTGGGTCTTTGCCCCACATGAGCGAGATTTTAAAAGTTCTTTTTAGCCAATTTTTGTCGTGATAGGTTACCCAACATCTTCCCAAAGTTTCTTGCTTCTACCTACACGGGAAGCTGGAGAATTAGTGAAGAATCAGTCAGTCTGTCAGTCAATCAGGACTTTCCCTTTGATTAGTCTAACTATCTATCTATCTATCTATCTATCTATCTATCGATCTATCTATCTATCTATCTATCTATCTAGCNAAAAAACTTTTTTGCCAAACTTTGTCCACAGTGGGTACTCAGCAACTTCCCAAAGTTTCATGCTTCTACCTACACGGGAAGTCGGAGATTTAGTGATGTAAGCAAAAAAGTTTTTGGGCCCCCGGCCCCACATGAGTTAGATTTTCAAAATTCTTTTTCGCCAATTTTCGTAGTCAGAGGGTATCCAAGAACTTCCCAAAGTTTCATGACTCTACCTACACGGGAAGTTGGAGAATTAGTGATGAATCAGTGAGTCAGTCAGTCAGTCAGTCAGTCAGTCAGTGAGGGCTTTCCCTTTTATTAGTATAGATATATGTATATAATATATATATATATAATTATAATCCCCAGAAATTAGGACTAGCTCAAGACATGATTATGCATGAATGACGAATGCTAAAGTCGCCCAATCACAGTTTTTGGGTGACAAGGGAGGGTGCTACAGGGTGGGGGCATGTATCTCAAACGCAGTGCGCATGTCTCGAGACTAACAATGCATATTGCGTTTATTTATGAATGCTTTGTTCACATTTCTCCGGGCTGCTGTTTGTGTCCGTTGTTTATAACTTTAATTGGACTATTTATGAGCAAGTCTGCGGCGTATGCTACGCCTCGAGACGTATCTTATATAAGTAGTATATTGATAATAAACCTGAAAAGAGTTGGATTGTTTAATGTATGTTTTCGTTTGTATAATAAAACAAGATCTTAAGCGTATGTTTCTTTTTTGAAAATTTGAACTATTTATTTCAACAAATTTTCAGTATAGCATTGTTCCAACAGATGAATGTGACACGAAAACCGTATTTTACTGGTGTGAGTTTCAAGGTGGAAGAACATATCGCCATTCTCTGATGGTGGTGTTTTTTTGGTTCTATAGATTGTGCACAATTAGGGCTCGTATGACCGAGAAACATCCCGATCAAATCTTTACTCCGGTAAATGCTCCTGGAATCAAACATGTCAGCAATGAACTAAAAATGATGGACTATGCAAGTAAGTTCTTAACATTTTCTCCGATATCACAAACATATGTATATGCAATTTATGCAACGTGTTTCTAAACAATAATTATTGATCTCAACATGCTGTTTTAATTTAAATCCAGTAGACAGTTAATTTTTTTATTTAAAATAAACACCATTTAAATTATTAGAATTATAAATTGCTTCGTTAAGTGAATCTTAACACGCGCTATGGTGTTTTCAATCTCCATTTGTTTGTTTACTTGATATTTTTTTGTTTGCTGACAAACATGAGTTTTATTTACAATCTTATCAACTTCAATTCTGAGACATCGAGGAGAAAGGCATTTCAATTCAGTAAAATCTTTTCTCTGTTGTTTGTTTTTAAAAGTCATATGCAGTCATACCATTAGCTTCGATGATAGTTATACTGGTGTAAGCAATTTAAGAATAAAAGCTTTTTTGTTTAATTGGAAACCTGTCCGTCCAATCTTGCTGAATCTGAAAATCATTTTTAAAATTCATTTTAAAGCAAACATTTTTTAAAATTCGATCATAACAATCTTCGGCAATTAATTGCGGAACAAAACTGAATAAATTATCAATTGAAATGTATCAAAGACAACAAAAAAAAGTGTCGTTTGACAGCAAGGTATAATATGACCACCAGTAGTTTAGTTTTATTTTTTCGGGTGAGATAATATCTATTCCGTTTCGGGGCATGTCATAAAACAACAAGCCTTAACACCCATTGGCGTTTTGATTACACGCTCTGTCAAGAAAGGGTGGCCTCGATCGAGAAGGGTTGGTCTCTATGTAGCTCGACAGACGACAACTCATGGCAGGCAAAGCCGAATTCCGATGTTAGGTGTTGGGTGCTAGTCACATAGGATTACAACTACTGTTCGATCTTAGGCAAAGCATTTGGATGCAATGCCGATGATGAAAACAAAAGTACCCATTTAGGGTCTGCTTACTCCAAAGCGACCGTTTCGCCCCCCCCCCCTCGATTTTTACTAGCTAAGCTATTCAGCTGTGCTGGTTTCGGGCCAGGAGCGCCAGTAGTAAAAAGAAACTGCTAAGAAAGAAACTGACGCCAGCTCTGAGGAAACCTTCCAGTGGTGGTTACACACTAGGTAGGTCATTGGTGATCCCTCACATTGTGCTGGCCCTAACCATAGAGACCCGTGTGTTTACGGGCTGACGCCAGCTCTGAGGAAACCTTCCAGTGGTGGTTACACACTAGGTAGGTCATTGATGATCCCCGCATTGTGCTGGTCCTAACCATAGAGACCCGTGTGTTTACGGGCTGACGCCAGCTCTGAGGAAACCTTCCAGTGGTGGTTACACACTAGGTAGGTCATTGATGATCCCCGCAATGTGCTGGTCCTAACCATAGAGACCCGTGTGCTTACGGGCTGACGCCGAAGTGGTAGCGCGTCGAAAAAGGGAAAATTATATGCCTCCTTCGGGAGTTCAACTTGGGGGCGTTTTTTACCTTGTGTCCTGGGTGCCCAGGTGGCCGCTTCAGATGCAAACACTCCGGGGGGGGGGCTTCTCAGCTTTTACGTCCCCTAAGGAGCCAGGGAGCTGAGGGGGGTTTCCAGGAAGCCCCATGACAAGCGCCTGCTCGGGACTGCTGATTTTCTTCCACGTGCAGGATCATCAATACACCAGCTTCCCTAGTGTCGTCACTAGGGAGTGTTGTGGAGTCGGGCCGCCCCGGGTGACACCATCCTAAGGGGTGACATCATCCTAAGGGGTGACATCATCCTAAGGGGTGACACCATCCTAAGGGGTGACACCAAAATGTAAAATTCTGTATTATCACGTTTTTTGGCACTGGAAGACTTTGAAGAGTTTTGTGGGGTAAGTCGTGAGTGGCTGACACCATGAGCTACCGTCCCGGATGACAAAAAACGTTAGTGACACCTCTGTGACTGTGCTTCCCTCATACGCTCTTTGATGACGTTGTCATCAGTAAATGAATTTCTTATTAATGATGTCATATGAATATTTTTTCTAACTGTGGGTCTCGTAAAGGTTTATTGTAGTGTGAGATGCTTACACATTACAATAGAAAAGTAAATTATGACACAATTATTAAGAATTGAAAATCTTAAATTAATAAAGATTTCAGCATCGAAGTCTTAGACCATGTGAAAAGAGTTAAGCATGTTATACTTAATATTCCCTTTTATATTATTTCGTAAAGTTTATCTTTTTTTTCCATATCATAATACTAAAAAAATATATCCTTGAGGCTTATAACTTACAATCGGAGGCCGAATAAGACCTACGGACCCTAGTTTGGCTCTTTTTTCTTTTCGTTCTGTTTATTTCTTTTTTTAAATTCTGACGTGGATGCTTGATACATAATTGGTTGTAGAAATAAATTCTGACGTGGATGCTTGATACATAATTGGTTGTAGAAATAAATTCTGACGTGGATGCTTGATGCATAATTGGTTGTAGAAATAAATTCTGACGTGGATGCTTGATACATAATTGGTTGTAGAAATAAATTCGGAACCTAAACAAATCTAGAAAGCAAATTCTTAATGACTTTTTAAAAAAAATTGAATACAGTGTTTTACGAACTCACACACAATGAACAAGATAAAAACCGTTGGGATTAAGTCAACCAATCCTTTATATAATATATTATGAACAAGATTGTTATCAATAATCTTTGCATGATTTTCATAATGACAAGATGACAGTGATTACAGTAAAGAACGTGAGCATTATTTCTACGAATTCTTAAAGACCAACAACTGTAACGAAAGCAGGTCCACTAACACTGGTGTGGCAGAAAAGGAAAATCTATCAGGTATTACTATGATGGCCCGAGCATTCCTTTCATTATGTAAAATTTATGTATTACTAGAATATCTTTGTTGTGTATGGAATTTAAATAATTTTTGTATGCAGTTTGTATTTAAAAATCTAAATAGGAAATCAGAAGTAACAATATTGATATCTAAATATTCTCTATATAATGATATATTGCTGATGAAAGAGACAAAGTTGGTAAAAGATAAGGGTGGTTAATGAGGTAAAGTTTAAAGATAAAGATATTTGAGTTTAAGATTATGTTATCTGAGATAAATTTAATTGCAGTTGATGTAAGGAGTGTGATAGTTGTGTTAAAGCTAAGATAATAACAGTGGAAGTTTTTCAAAATAGAGGGGGAACTGATGTTAAGTGTAAAGTATCGCTTACTACAGTTAGACATTTTTATACTTTAGGTTTTTTCAAAAATGGTATTTAGAATAATATTTACGTTGTCTTTTAGTAGTCGAAGTCAAAATAATTTTGTAATTGCAGAAGGGCATACATTAAAAACAAACTCATTAAATAGACAAAAAAATGTTTATAAATATATAGTTTTGTTATTAAAAACTAACATGCTTTTCTATAACCGAACTGCTTTAAAATGTAATTCGAATTATACAGTCAGTCGCATTTAACAATTTTCTTTTTTACAGCAGCACTCTTGATGACTTTTGGATCGTTCTTTACCATCTACAAGAATGTTTTTATGTAACAAGAATCAGGGCGCGCTAAAAGTCAACTTCAAAAGAAAGTATCAATTTACGACCAATGTTTAGAGATTATGGGATCATTTAAATGTGATTTCCAACCCACGTAAGGCATAACATATCCGTCAATGATTTACAAAGTTCATTTGGCTAAGGAAAAAAAACAGATAGAAAGGGAACCATCAAAGATTTAATGATAGGTGATAAATAAATAAAACTTTCTTAAAGTTATTATTAACACAAACTATAACAAGATGAAATTGAACGTTTAAATGAAACATGAGAAATTTATTAAAGCCAAAATTAAACATCATTTTTGCAAAACTAAAAATAGTTTTTGTTGTTGAAATTATTTTAAGTATTTCACCTTAATTTTTCTATATAATAGCTTTGAAAACAGCACACTATTTTGCTATACCACCTCAAAAAAATATACTATGTCTATTAAGTTGTTTTCTTGCCTGTCATCATTTCATTTTACAAAGAATTAAATGCATCTAATTCAATAAGAGAAAATTTAAGTAAAGAAGCGGAAAAAATCATGAGATTTTGTATTTAATTTGTAGTCTTTATATCACAAACAGATTGAATGTGTAAATGTCTGACCCAGCGGTTTGAAATGTTTTATTGTCTACTAAAGGACACCTGACCAACTGGGGTGACCCACAATAAGAGTTCATACCCTAAAGTTGAGAAACGACTATTGAATTAATAGAACACGCTCTCAGAGTGGAAATGTCTCACCTAGTAGTTTGAAATGTTTTATTGTCTACTATAGGACACCTGACAAACTGGGGTGACCCACAATGAGAGTTCATTCCCTAAAGTTGAGACACGACTGATTGATTATAGAACACGCTGTCAGAGTGGAAATGCGTTGGAACGTTGTACCGATACTCAAAAAAAATCAGTCACGGGTTTGATCCACTTCAGGTAGATGGGGAAGGAAACTCTCACTTCAAAAACCGAAGCTGCCTTGCGGCTACACTTGTTTCCCGGGAAAGGCTAAGGGAGTAAACCCTGACAGAAAAAAAACAGAAAATGGAGCAACTTCGGGCGGTTTCAAGAAATAACCTTCATTAATTTCAAACTAAAAGTTATTTTCTTATTTTTTTAATTTAAGTCAACGGTCAATACGAAGGAAAATGACAATGACATATCTTAGAAATTATCCTTCGTTTACCCCGCTTAGAGCTAACAATATGGAACCTGTTGCATGTTCTACACCATATAATCACAACAAAAGGTGCGAGTTGTGTAAACATCAACAAACTTGATTCTCAGTGACGTTAAATTCTAAAACTAAAATGTCATTACAATCATTATTTGTAATATAAAATTTATATATTCATTTTTTTTTTTAAAGTTTATGATTGTGCATCATCCCAAACCCTAACATGCGTATGTGCTCATTTCTTGATTTTTAAATTAGGAAGAAAAATTTTGTTACACACTTTCATTTATGAGCCCCATATACTTATACCATAAAACTGTAAAAATTAATCACAATGCTTTTTTTTTTTTAAACTGAATTTGTTCTTTAATTTAAGATGACGAACAATACTAGCATGAAATGAATGCACGAATCATAATTTCAAAAACCTTTACTGAGGATTTTAGTCTAAATATTGGCAGGGCCGAATTAGGCCATCTTGGTGCCCTAGCCACAAACCCACATGGTAGCCCCCTTCTGTCCTGGCCTCTGATACACCAATGGCCACTTTTATTTTCAGTATTATGCAAAGAAATTAACAGAGAAATTAAAGAAAAACAATTCCTAATACATACGTTTGTACTAAAGTCCAACCTCTCATAACGTGCACCTCTCATAAAGAGACATTCGCAAAACGCGGGGATACCGGGACAATGTACGTATTTTTCTTGAGGACTTGTGGTGCCCCCCAAACTCTGGGTGCCCTAGGCATGTGCCTTGTTTTCTAATGGTTAATCCAGGCCTGCTTATTGGGGTTAATGTTTGTTAAGATTCACCCAGTGTTTTAACTCTGCACTACCAATAAAGAAACGACACAAACATCTTCCTACCTCATCTGTGGAAGTCGGTACAGAAAGGGTCGGCAGGGCGTTGTTCTTTTCTTTGGCTGATCCTCTTCTCTGTACAGGACTTGTCACTTCAGGCGTTGAGTGTCCAGGCGTTGAGTGTCCAGGTGTTGAGTGTCCAGGTGTTGAGTGTCCAGCCGTTGAGTGTCCAGGTGTTGAATGTCCAGCAGTTGAGTGTCCAGGTGTTGAAAGTCCAGGTGTTGTGTGTCCAGGTGTTGAAAGTCCAGGTGTTGAGTGTCCAGGTGTTGAAAGTCCAGGTGTTGAATGTCCAGGTGTTGAGTGTCCAGGATTTGAGTGTCCAGGCGTTGAGTGTCCAGGATTTGAGTGTCCAGGCGTTGAGTGTCCAGGATTTGAGTGTCCATGTCCAGGCGTTGAGTGTCCAGGATTTGAGTGTCCAGGCGTTGAGTGTCCAGGATTTGAGTGTCCAGGTGTTGAAAGTCCAGGTGTTGTGTGTCCAGGTGTTGAAAGTCCAGGTGTTGTGTGTCCAGGTGTTGTGTGTCCAGGTGTTGAGTGTCCAGGCGTTGAGTGTCCAGGATTTGAGTGTCCAGGCGTTGAGTGTCCAGGATTTGAGTGTCCAGGTGTTGAGTGTCCAGGATTTGAGTGTCCAGGTGTTGAGTGTCCAGGATTTGAGTGTCCAGGATTTGAGTGTTCAGGCGTTGAGTGTCCAGGATTTGAGTGTCCAGGCGTTGAGTGTCCAGGATTTGAGTGTCCAGGTGTTGAGTGTCCAGGTGCTGAATGTCCAGGTGTTGAGTGTCCAAGTGTTGAGTGTCCATGAGTTGAATGTCCAGGTGTTGAGTATCGAAGTCGGTTGCTTTCAGTCTCAGAATGTGTTGATTGGTGACAAAGTGAGGCAAGGACAGAGATCACCAGATAGATCATAAAAGCTGTAGAAAAACGGGACATTTTCCCGGTTTTCTCTGAAGAAAAAAAATGGCATCTTAAGAAAAGTAGTCAATACAATTAGAATCAGAAACCATATTCGCCACAATTACAAGAAATTAGAAGATGCAAAAGTATTTAAGCCACAGACACCCGTTAAAGTTATGTTGAAATGATCATGTGCCTTTACCGTAGAGAAATCTCCCATGCATGTTTACTTTAAATGGAATACAATAGAGTTCAATAGACGTGTGTAGAAGCGGGTCGAAATTTTGTTAGTCTACAATATGTAACGGTGAGTCACCAATGCATCATAGAACAATGCTCTATTTACGGTTATATCATCATTACAATTTGTATTATTATTACATTTCTTGATGTTACTGATATTATGCTATTTTTAATTCCCCAAAAGGCCATAAAAAATGCTTTAACAAAGGGAGTTGAGCCACGAAAGCCTTATCACGTTGTTGAACTGTATTATTACCCTTGAAATCTTCGACAGCTGAAGTTGTTCAATTTCTACTGTTAAGTATCGCAACTGTCTTCCGCCTTCGAGGATGTGTTTTATCTCTTTGGAACTGGAATACTTGAGTGAGCAGGTTTCAACGGTTTTCAAAAAATAATAATAAATGCTAGGTTTAAACTAACGTTTAAACTCATATCACAGGCATCATTGTTCAAAGTATTTATATTTATATTTAGCATTTTAATGACGGTTGAAACAAACAGAAATTTTCGTTATCGGTTTATTGAATTAACATCATTTACTGTATATTTGTTCTTTATCACACACACATAACACCAGGGGAAAAAAATAACGAGAAAATAACGAGAAAATAACAAGTCTTTTTCATATCTTATTTCGAGACCAGTTTAGTGTTAAGAAAATACTTTTGTTTGGAAGAATGGGGCTAAAGGTGAAAAAATATAGCTTCTCGTAGTGGGCCGGGGAAGGGGGGGGGTTGACCCATTGCCTTGCAAAGAACTGCTCATCAACATACCTCCAGACAAATTCGATGTTTATTCCAAAATTATCATTTACATTAAGAAAAGCTTGTTAGTGATTCAAAAATTACCAATTTCATTCAGTCAAGATGGGTGTTGATTCCGTAATTACTAATTATATTCAGTCAAGCATGGTAGTTATTCTAAAGTTACATATGAAATTTGGTAACTTTGTAATGATTCAAAAGTATGTATTACGTTCAGACAAACTTGGTGCTAATTCCAAAGCTACCAAATATATAATCTTCTGTACAGAAGGAGCGTCTGTAACATATAAGATAAGATATACCGATAAACTTGGTCATCATTCAAAAATTATTGTATTTCCTTAACATTTCACGAAAAAGCAGGTGTAAAACAAACCCAATAAAAAAAATCAAAATTTTCTTTCATCTAATAGTATTAACTTACCGATGGTGTTTTAACTGCCTTAACTTTAATCTCATCCGCTAACAGCAGAGGCAAACGAGCGCCGAGTGTCAATAAATCGATGTAACCGTACCCATAAGAAAGGGGCCTTAAGAAAGTTCGATTTCGATTCCTTATATGGAAAATGCAAGCAGCGACTACAATGTGTCATGTGACCTCTTTTTAATAAATTTTTTAAAGTAAACAGAGCTCCAGTCACGTGTCTATACCTCTACGGGCTTATCAAGATTAAACAACTCGCGCACATAATTTAACACTGTTTAACACTGTTTCCTTTGTTTCATCATTAAAATCGCAGAATAAAATGACAAAACTCCAATAAAATTACAGGGTAGGGGGCAGACAAATGCAATACGATGGCCTCAATATGTAATTAACTATTAGAAAACACCTTCCCGAAATAAATGTGTGGTTTCCCTTAAAATGAATAGTACCGAAAAAAAGAAGAAAAAAAGAAAAAATTTCAAATCTTTCTAGGCTCGGTTGTGAAACAAGTTAAAAATTTCAGACCATTTTTTCTTTGTCTATTAAATCGGACTTTAAAAACAACAACAAAAAAGTCAGTGATTCTTTCGTATCTCGTTAATAAATTCTTTTCATTTTTCCAAAAACAGTTGTTGTTTTTTAAATCACGTATCTAAATTGTTAGTAATGGCTTAATGTTGAGTCACAAAAACTTATGTGAGGTAGATCTAGGTGTATCGTTAAGATTTTGTAATGTATAAATGACATGACTGATTGTGTAGGCTTTAAATTTAAATGATTTTAAAGTTAGTCAGGAATAAGTCATTGAGCAACAGTGGAGACTAGAAGAAAACTTGTTAAAAGTTGTTCACCGAATCGGTGGTAGGATGAATTATATAAACAGTTGAAGAAACTAAAGCCCTAATATTTAATGACTGTATTCAACATAAATAGTGTACGTTGTAAGAGCGTATTGCCACCAGTTTTCTTATTGAGATTTAAATCAGAGATCACTTGCTAATGGAGTTGGGATTATTTTTATCTCCCCCTGAAGACTGTTATGTTCACTTGACGACTTGATTAAGTTAAGACTTGATAGTAGGGCTGCGGAAATTAACCATTAATTTCTTGATTAATCGGTAAAAACATGTTAACGGTTACATTATTTCTTAACGATTAATCAACCCATTACTTGCACATTTTTGGAATTCATAAACAGTGGCGTAGCTAGGGGAGAGGGAGGGGGTCCATATTTAAAAACCCCACTGCGACCCCAACTTGAGGGCTGCCCCNTAATGTATTTATTTTATTTTATTTTTTAAAATTTTTTTAAATATATTTTTTGAGATTGTAGGGATTCTAATGTTTCAATCAGAACATTCTCGGGCTTAGTAGACCCTGCGGCGCCCATCTCTCTCCCGATCAGCGGAGGGCTTTCTGAGCGTTAATTTTTCAAAATTTTTAAAATGGCCTTAACGTGGGCTCGATCCCACGCCCCTCAGCTTGTGAGGCGAGCGAATTATAGACTTCGCTACCCAGAAGCAACTAAACGGAAACACCTTGCTTGATGAGTCCGCCCGGGTAGGCAAAGTTTATTGCTGATCCACAAATACGACTCGAATACAGTTGTTACTAACCCCCCACACATTCAATTTATCCCAAATCTGCTTACCTGACACGCTTAAATTGTTACCCCTACTCTGGCACCTCTAATCTCGAACCCCTAATCTCGCACCCCTACCCTAAAACCAATACTATGTCTCCCTAATCTGTCACTATTTTCCTGGCCCCTCTATCCTGGCCCACCTCCCTTGTAATTCCACCCCCTCCCATGCCGCCGCTCTTCCCATAACATTGTCTTCTTTATTTTTAAAAAAATTACCGGTATTTATATCGGAAATAGAGCTCTTCCCCCCCCTCCCACACATACACCCAATATCCTTGAATCGGTCGACTCGACAGACACCTGAGCTGGTGTGACATTACAAAAACATTGATATTCTAATAGGGGCTGACCAAGTTTGTTTTTTTTCCTCTGCACTTAAAACAAGAGTTGAGTGAGTATTAAAGTCTATTAACAAAAATAATGGTTTAGTTTCTATAGGGAACAAGATAAAATGTACACCCTGCCTCCCCATCAGCTACAGCCCCGAGGTTAAGGTCATAGGTCAATAAAAAATGACAACACTGGAGTAGGGTCAAACTCTTGCACAGTTCAGAGGTCAGTCACCTACGCCATTGCAGCGCCGTGTAAGGATATCAAATCTATTGTTCTCAAAAAGTTTTTTTTTTAATTTACAAACAACAATCTGTGGTGAAATACTACCTTGCAAAGCATCGGCGTATCTAGGAAATGATGACACGAGGGAGACTTTCCATGAGTCGCTAAGTTAAAGAGGTTACTATGGGTGAACACATAACGGTGTCGCCGTTGTTGTTTGTTTGTTGTTGTTTTTTTTTGTTGTTGTTGTTTTGTTTTTGTTTTTGTTTTTGGTTTTTTTTTGTTTTTTTTTTTGTTTTTTGTTTTTTTGTTGTTTTTTTTGGGGGGGGGGGGGTTACGCC